>CM035135.1:94644660-95244660 GCA_020205605.1 Panax ginseng | reverse complement strand
ACGTGAGATTCAGAGACAGTCAAGCTAATTGACTATAACTTAGCGCTGGATGGGAGGCAACCCATCATTTTCTACCCCCATTGATTAGTTTTTTTTTAGTTATTCATTTTGGATTATTTTAGTTAGTATTTCTAATTCATTGCTAAAAGGATATTGGATAGCCATGCTTAAGTGTGTAGCAAGAATTGATTGATGAATAATTACGCGGTTTTTGCATTGTATGGCCACTAATTCATGCCTTAACCATGTGCATTAATGTCTGTGCAGGTACCATTATTGGAAAGTATCACTGATGGAAGAGAGAGATCAAACTTTAGCATGGCAGATATCAAGGTCACGCGGCCACACGGCCCATGAAATACAAACTCATACGCCCGTGCGCCAAGCCAATCAGACCAATAACCCTTCTGTAAGTCTCGCGCCCGTGCGCTCAGTTCACTACATTCTCGCGCGGCCGCGCGCAACACCAAATCAAGGCAAATCTGAACATTTTAAAATAGAGTTATGGACCATTTGGACTCTTATTTGATATCATAACAGACGCGAAACTCTCTCACTTTCCATAACTCACGTGTCTATCTCTCTATCAGTTACAGATTGAAGCCATACATCTCTCCATCAAATCTCCACGATTCTCTCCATGTTCAAAGCTCAACCACCTCTCCTTTTCTCTATAAAGCTAGGGTTCTTAATTGGGTTGGAATACACAAGGGTGAAGGTTATCATTCCACAAATTTTCATTCTCTCTCATTACGTCATCTTCACTCTCAATCAACTATCTGCAAATGGGTCCGAAGAGAGCACGACCAACTTCATCTTCCTCATCCTCCTCTGGCAGTCATGAGGAGGACATTATCGACCACAACAAGTTTCTATGTTTGGAAGCCCATCAGGAGTACAACCGAATTGTAGCAAAAACTTTCATCAAGGAAAGAGGATTCAAACCAGAAGGCCAAGATGGCCATCTTTGTGCCATGATCCACGAACGAGGATGGGGTGGACTGACTATCGCGCCCACGCCAATTTTGATGACCATAGTTCGAGAGTTCTATGCTAATGCCAAAGTCACCATGGACGATTCCTCTATGGTTCGTAGTGTCGAGATAGAATACATACCCTCCGCCATCAGAACCGTCCTGAGAATCACCGAGACACCACCACGAGGGGCTGCCAATTGGATCATAGGGGCACACCAGGAGACAGACTTGGAGTGGGTTATTGCAAAGTTATGCATACCAGACACAAAGTGGACTTACAAAGTAAGTACCACCCAGCCTCGCATATTCCCAGCAGCCGCATTGAATCGTTATGCCAAGGCGTGGAACCTGTTCATTTGTGCCAAGCTGTTGTCTTCATCGCACCAACATGAGATCACGGCGGAAAGGGCCATCATATTGTGGGGCATCATTATAGGCGAATATATCGACGTGAGTTATCTAATTCATCAAAACATTATGAAGTATCTAAAGGGAACTACCATTGGGAGCATTCCACATGCTTCAGTGGTAGCCATGCTATGTGCGCATCAGGGGTGCAATTGGGGCAACGAACAAATGCAATATCCAAGTCAAGACATCACACATACCACCATTGCTAAATTTGAGGACTGGGCAGGTGGTGAGCCACACCCGCGCGGACGAGGATTTATTCTCCGACCCACTTTCCTAGAGCCTTCGAAGAAGCCCCCGCAGTCAGATGAGGCAGGCCCATCCACCCGAGCACATCCTGTTCCTAGCGATTGACAGCTTCGAAGGTTGGAGCGCAAAGTCGACGCCATATATGACAACTTTGGAACATTTGCTACGGGACTCACAAGGGCCTCGGTCGAAGCCTTCGCGTAGCAAGGCACAATGCTAGAGTGGCCGTAGTTTGGGACCACCGTGCCGTATCCACCACCAGATTCACCACCCGAGGAGGGTGGTCAAGCAGATCAATAGGGGAGTTTTCTTGTACCCTTTACCTTATTCAATGCGGACATTGAATATTTTAAGTTCGGGGGTATTGGGGATAATTGCATAATAGTATAAATTCATTTTGTTTTAGCATGTTTAGTGCAATTTTGCGTGTTTATGTGTTAGATAACATTTTTACAGAAAATTTTTCATTTTTTTTTCATTACGGATTGTGATAGTATGTTTTAGTTGCATGTCTCACACAAATTATTTCTTCATAGAAATTTTTTCCTAGCCAATGATGATAGTGAATTATGAAGAAGTCTAAAGTATGTTGGATAACACAGCTTAGATATAATGTTTTACACGATGAGATTCATGTTGCTGTTTAAATGCTTTCGGTATGCACGAATATGTTCACAATCACTTGTAGGTTTAAGAAGTATGTGTTGCACTACTTGATAGAATATGTAGTTGTAAAAAGCGAAATATGTGGAACATGCATGTAGATTTCAAACATTAACATTCAAACTTTGGGAACACATGGGCATGCCTGTTATTGGGACGAGATAGAGTGTAAAACGCACTCGTTTAAAGGGGAAGTAAGATGGCGTATAACGCACTCGTTATAAAAAAAAAGAAAAAGTGAAAAAGAAAAGAAAAATAGCAATAAACGCGGAGGGAAAGTGCGATAATCGCCCTCGTGAGTAGAAATAAAGCAATAAGCCCATTGTTGAACTTTAGTTTGTGTTGATATGTTGAAACAATCTATGTTTCATGAGTATACATAAGTCTTGATTTAGACTATAATTTTCTGTTTGGAGCAGTGTATCATATGTATTCTTTGCTTAGATCACGTTTTTGTGAACACCACACACACACACAGCATCTTGATAGCAATCATGAATTACCAGAGTGTATGATATTATGTCTATAGTTTGGTTGGAAATTATATTCTTGGTTCTAGATAATTCACTAAGGTAATTTGGGCTGAAATTCTGTTATGGCAAGGATTATGTGAGACTAATTTGCATCATATAGTAGTTGCATAGTTTGGTAGTTGCATTTTCATTGTGCATTAGTATGCATTGCTTGAGGGCAAGCAACAATTTAAGTTTGGGGGTATTTGATAAGTGGTATTTTTACCTACTTATTGAATACCTATTTATGTGAATTGTGCCCATCTCAAGTACATTTTATTGTGTTTTAGTTGCATTTCACATTATTTCGCATTGCATTTACTTAAAACTCCTTTTGGTGAATAAGTGCAGGAATTGGCTTAATTCTGGTGGAATTAGAGGCTAATGGATGCGTGAAGGCGAGTCACAAGCGAGGATGTGCATGGCATGGAGGTAAAATGAAGCATGGAGGTGCAATGGAGCAAGGAAATCAAGCAAGAAAAGAACAAATAGCAGCAGCAGCATGACAGAAGCAAAAATCAGAGCCAGAACCTGCAAAATGCAAGCCGCGAGGCCACGTGACAGAACAACATGGGGAATGCGGCGCTACGCATGAGTACCAAAAGGTAACCATAATGACCTCATCAGAACTTGCGGCGGCACGAGGTAGGAGCGCTGTGGTCATGAGGTAGGAGCGCCAGCGCCCAAGAGAGAGGCTTGCTAGACAAGAGCAAACATTCTGTAAGTCTCACGCCCGCGAGGATGATAAGCTATAGAGAGGCGACGCATCATGCCGCTGGCGATCGATGTCAGTAATTTTGTTTTAATTTTAATTCTTAATTAAATGATGTGTAATTGGTTTTAAACAATTCTGACTGGTGTCAGACGTACACTTGATAACTTTTAGCGTATTTTCATCATAGAAACTAGGGTTTATACCTTGGGAGAGATTCCAACGTAGAACAACGCAAAAAGGTCTACTTCTCTACTTCTTCTTGGAATTCTTTGTCATCGTGGATTTTTATTATTGTTTATTTGATTTCTATGAGGATTTAGACGTTACGCATTGGTTTCTATTAAGAGATTGGGTTTGATCGTTCTATCTTTCTTATTTCAATTGCTTGCTTATTGATTATGTTTAGCGCTGATCCCATAATGACTTTTGGTTCAGTCATGAACTAAACTCCATTATGGGATTCTAACAGATTTTAATATGTAGTTTTGTTGTACACTTAAATGTTAGGGTTGTTTTACATATCATATTATATGAATGCTTGATCACCATTCATCTCAGTACTTGTATGGAATTGAGAATGAACATACGAGTATGGATTGTAATCATCATAGCATGCGAATATGGGGCTGTTATGTATGGCTTGCGTATTTTGTGAACTAGATAGACATATACTATTTCACCGTATGAGCTAGAGTAAGGGCTTGAGCTTAAAATCAATATAATTGCAATTTCACATAGACATATAGTGATGTTAGTTGTATTGGTGATTACATAGAGTATGACATCTATAGATGTTGTGTAAGTAGGTTATAGTGCATTGAAAAATGGTTATAACTCTATTCGTGCTCTTGGCTATTTTCCTGTGATATGTGAACACTTCTTGCATGATAGTGGTGATTAGATGAAATATTAAATGAAGTTAGGGTCCCATTATTTCCAAATTATATTTATTTCATTATTATTCTTATTTTTAGTTGGTAATCATAATTAGTTTTATTCAATAATTTTAGTCATTAGTCTAAGCATATAAATACAGTGAGTTAACTGATGCATGATAGTTTAAATTTAACAACTTTCTTTGTGGGATCGATACTTTACTTACTCTGTATTACTTGTTGACCTGTGTATGCTTGCATGAGTTAGACCTCTTTTATAAGAACTATAAAAGAGGAAACATATACCAGTGTGATAAATGTACATGGATTATATGTATATTACTTTCCCAGATTTCATTTACTACATTGAAACCTTAATTATTAAGTGTGACATTTAATCATAATATATGGTTGAGATGTGTATTAAAAATATAGCATAAGAGTGAGGATGTGTAGGAGTATACAAGAATGCTAGTTAACTTGTTTGTCCAAAATTGATAGTCCCATTTACCTCTCATTTCTCATTCACGTGCATTTCATAAAGGCTAAGGCCTATGTTTTTCATATTTTCTTCCAAGCTTGCTAGGCATGATCATGCGGGGGGGGGGGGAGTGGTACCCATGATGAGATCCAACAACTAATTACCAACTCCTTCTTATACTTCATGCAATCTCTTAATCCATTAGTTTGAATTCTTGCGCAATGACTTGACATGGTTATTGAGTGTTCTATAAATGGAGCTCTTCCCTTCATTCTTTGTGTTGTTTGAGAATTGCTAAGTAAGAATTGAGAGCATACAAGTGTGCTAGAGCATAGGAATTCAAGTGGAGCAAGTTCTTTTCACATTGCAAACGTATAACTCCATTACTATCTTCCAATTTCAGTTTCTGTAAAAATGGAGTCTTGAGTCTTGAAATCCAAATTCTTGAATTCATGGAATTGTATGTTAATGAAGTTGAGTATTGGTTATATAGATGTTATATGATCATATAAGCATGTTGAAATTGATTTATGAGTGTCTAGAATCCATTTGGTGATTTAATTTTTGAGAGTTGGCTAGAGCAGTTTGCCAAAGCGTATCGTTATGTTCTGAACCAGCACGGCACATCTCAAGGCTTACATTTGTATTGAGAAGCGCAGCAGTAATTGCTACTGGCCGATTCTTGAGTTCGATTTTTAGTTTTGTTTTCAATCTGATATAGTACTAAGACTTATTATAGCATGTAAGCATATGTAATGAGTATGTGCATGTATATTATGCTAAGTGGAGCATGCTTTCATAGACTTGCATGATTAATGGAGACATATGGTTTAAATGGAGAGTTGACCCTTAAGTTTTGGAAACCAACTATGTAAAGATCATGTTCTAAATTATGAACCTAGTAAGCTATACATGACTGATTTTACACATAGATGAGCATGTTGTAGTGTACATAGTCCTCTTGAGCATGAACAAACTTATTAAGCCTAGTGTTAGAAATGTTTTCAAGGAAAGACTTAGCCTAGTATGCTAACTTGTATGATTTCTACATGTTGTATATTCTGACTTTGCAAAGCATGTTAATGTGACTTAGACATGCATCAATAAACCTTTAGCTTATGCTTAAGTGATTAGCAAAGAAACATAAACAAGTTGGACTCACTAGTAAGTTTTGAATGTAAATATTGTCATGATACCTTAAAGACTAGAATCTGACATTTGTGATCATGCTTGGTGATGCTCTTAGACTAACTCTTGTAGTGTAACCATGGATATACTATGCTTGTATGTTATATCTCAAATAAAGCATATCTTTATTTATTTTCAACTAAAGCGGTGTTAGTTTCAGGTATGTGTTATAAATACACCCAAGCATGCCTAGTATGAGTTTATGACTATCTTGTATGTTTAGAAAGCAAGCATGCTAGACTTTGTGGTTTAATAACCTTAAAAGACTTTAAATTATAAAATGATCGAACTTTGAACCATGTTATGCAAGAAGGGATCTAGATTGATCTAAGAAGGATGAAAGGGACCTTAACATGTCAAAATACCTAATGTATGATTGTACGTTCGAGAGCAGACAGAACCCACAAGCGCAAAGAACCTGAGTCTTGGCGAGAGTCAAGGGAACAGCAATTCTTCCGGCCCTAGGCTTAGCCATGGCACAACACAATGCCATGATCTGAATTCCGGATAGTGAGTTCTGATCTTTTGGATAGTAGCTACATGATACTTGTGATGCTAAATGTGATTTAAAACCTATTGATATATATATATATATATATATATATATATATATATATATATATGATGCCTAGTTGATAAGTCAGTGTTGCATTGAAATGAAAAGTACATGAGTAGGAGGTCTTAACCTTGAGCATTCTTGAATTGTTTATAAAGTAACTATGTCATTTGATTTTGATGGTGACTTATGAACTGATTTTTTGTTATAAGTACGAAATGAAGTATGTGAAGAGTATACAATTAAGTTAAATGTTTGAGTATGCATTTAGACTTACATATCTAATATATTTAACTAATGAATATCCTATATGCGTATCACATTATGATAGGATTCGAAAGTGTATTGTTAAGCGGTATTTTGGTAATCTACGCTTGAGGCAAGTTCCCTAAACTTACTCTAATTATTATTGAGCAAGTTTCCTTGAACCTTACTTTTATTTAGCAAGTATCTGAACCCTATTGTTATTGTTGTGCAATATCATTGCAATATTTTATTCGACAAATATCGTAAGCTTATCCCTTTGAACACAAGTTAGATTACATTTTCGTTCAAAAGAGCTAATATACTTAAACCCTTGTAAAAGTTATTATTCATGTTAAACTTAGTATTGACCTTGAATATTGTGAGAGAGTCGATGCCATTTGTTTCGGCTAGACTATATGCATGTTTATAAAAACTATCCAAACCAATTGATTGGTGCGGAAATCTTGAAAACTGAGTTGGACAACCCTTTTGGTAAGGGGAGTGTATGTTGTTGGAAACCCCAACATATGAATAAATATTATTGTGGTGTTATGCATAACGTAAAGTATTGTAGACTGATCATCTATAGTACTTGATATTTTTGGTTATCAGTTTAATATTGGTAACTCTAAGTGAAAGTTCAATGGTCCTTAGTGATCGCTTTCAAAGATAAATTTCTTATCCAGTTGGATACATTGTTAGTCGTTGAATTCATATATATATATATATATCTATTGATTTATATTGAATTATCATATCCCTTATTCATGATGTTATTCTAATACTTTGAACTATCCTAGAAAATAACACTTTTATATTTCAAACCTTGTGATATTATATCCTACACCCATGTTGTATATTACTTGCTGGGCAATTTGTGATCATCCATGCTTATTTAAAACCTTTCAGTTAAGGAGGAACATGGAGGTGTCTCTAGAACAGACAAGGGCAAGGGCAAGGCTACCGACTAGCTTGTCCTTTTTATGTTTTAAGTCTATTATGATGTATTAAGACTATTTCAAATTATGTTTAAGCTTATGTATGATTATGTAATAAATCTTTATTAGATATTATTATGTAATCTATTAAGCACCGTAGGTTGCGAGACTTGGGGGAATAATTATAATAAATCATTGTATATTATTCTAAAGTAGATTTTCCGTTTTATATGCGTTATTTTAGTTATTATGGTTTTGCCATGAGAACGTGATAAACCGAATTTGAGAGACCAAGTGGAGGTCCGAATTTGGGGGCGTCACAGGTTGGTATCAGAGCCGTAGTTATAAACCTTAGGAGCAAGTGTCCTTAGATTATAACTCAGGAGAACTTAGAAGTTAGGAAGGGAATAAAACTCATGAAGAGTTTTCCTAGAGAGACTTAGTGTGTTATGAAATGTAACTTCATTCTATACAATGAACTTATATTTGTTAACATTCTAATAGGGTTGTTGTTTGTGTTGTCTTATGTTGGTGATTGTAGGATGACTGACATGGGAGGACCCAGCCGAGTAGTAGAGGAGGAGTCGCGTGATATCCACGTAGTGTTCGAGACACCCTTGATAGCAGAGCCTATTTCAATAGTGACCCCTTTTGATGATGACAATGAGGAAGAGGTGGAGTCTGACCCTGAGGAGGAGCCTTTGGAGGAGGAGCCCGAGCCTGTGGAGGACTCCGACGAGGCTACTTTTGAAGATCGAATGTTAGGGGAGTATGAGGAACAAATATTTGAGTTAGGATGTAGGGTAGAGGAGCTTGAGGCCGAGGCTAGGGAGAGGGAGTCTGCGTTCCAGAAGTTGAGGGATGAGGACCATCAGAGGCAGTTAGTGATGCAGGAAATGGAGGTGGAGATTGCTCACCATAAGGAGGAAAGGATCCAAATAGGGGCTTTGTTTCACCGAGCGGTGGCAAGGAATGTGGAAGTGGCAGGAAAGCTAGAGGAATTTGAACAATAGGTGTTAAGTGAGAGGGCGGAGAAGGAGGCTCTCCGAACTCAGTTAGAGATAGAGGTGATGGATAGGATTCATTTCGAGGAGAAGTGGGAAGAAGCCAATGATAGGGCAGATGACATAGAGGATGAGGTACGATGCAAGAGGAGGAAGATGAATAAGATGAGCTATGCTCTTCGCATGACCATGGAGAGATTGATCGATGGGGTACATCATTACCCAGCTGAACAAGGCGACAGATCCAAAGGCATACCATAAGTTGGGATATGGTAGTGCACATTATGCAAAGGAATATCGAGCTACCGTGGAGCGTGGGATGTTAGATTGAGTCTAGAGGATGAAGACCCGTAGTGTAGTAGTTTATTTATGTGTTGTAATATGTTGTGTAATCTTAATCTTTTGTGTAAGATGTGAGATAGTGGTAAACCCCAAATTTCCGGAAAGTGTTAGAGGGGTAGTAAGTTGATAGGTCCCTGTCTTTTGTGATATTAGGGGATATGTGTTATCATTTATAGCAGTATACTAGAAAAGAACATGTAATGTAACCCTTTGGCATATGAATACAAATGATCTTATTTCAGAAACGTGTTATAAACTTGTAGTCATTTCTATTGAGAAATGTCTAAGTATTATAACTAGATAAAAAAATGAAAATTTTGTGATGCAGAAAATGCCACCCAGACGTAGAATAAATGTCCCAAAAGAGTCGGTTAATGATGAGAGAGGTCCTGTAGATCCGATACAGAGACTGGTAGATTTATTGGGAGAAGCCCTGAGGGGAAGGAACGAACCAGTACCACCCGTTCCCCAAGATGTCCCAGTAACAACCTTCAAAGATTTTAAGAGTGTAGGACCCCCGAGTTCACGGGAACCACTGACCCGATAGTTGCGCAAACCTGGATCTAGGAGATCGAGAAGGCCTTCACCATAGCTCGAGTGGGTGAAGATCAGAAGACAGTATTTCCACACACATGATCAGGGCCGAAGCAAACTATTGGTGGGAGACCAATCAGTAGAGAGCAGGGAAAGGTACGATAACGTGGGAGAGGTTTACTACGTTGTTTTTCGAAAATTATTTTCCGAAGAGTATGAAGAGTAGGATGGAAGTAAAATTCCTAGAGTTAAAACAAGGTGATATGACGGTGGCGCAATACGCAGCTAAGTTTAAAGAACTAGCGCGATTTACAGAGCACCAGGTTGTGGATGAGGAGAGGAAGGTGAGACGTTTTGAGCAAGGGCTGAAACTGTGGTTGTACAATAAGGTATCGGTCTTCCAGATTGATTCCTTTACGATATTGTTGGAGAAGGAAATCATTGCGGAAGGTGGCAGTGAGGTCTTAAGTTTGTATCATAAGGAGAAGAAGAACAAGAACGCTGGTAGTGAGCATCGTGGAGGGAGCTGCAGCGGAGGGAGTAACTCCGGAAAAAGAAAATGGGAAAACAACAACAACATAAGCAACGATCAAGGTGGGAATCACCAAGGAAACTTCAAAAAGAAGACCGAAGCTTGCAACAAATATGGAAGAAGCCATCAGGGAGAATGCTGGAAGAGGAAAAACACTTGCTATAATTGCGGCCAAGAGGGGCACATATCGCCAAACTACCCAAAGCCGAAAAAAATCAGAGGATGTTTTGCTTGTGGTTCAACAAAGCACCAGATAAAGGAATGCCCGAAGAAAGGAAGCGGTGGAGCTGGCGGAAGCCAAGGAGGAGGAAGTAAGTTGATGATTCGTGGACCTACGCAACCCGATCGATCAACCACTAGAACCTTTAAAATGACCGTTCAGGACGCCGTAGCTGCGAAGGACGTGGTGTTCCCAATCAATAATATAAATGCTTATGTATTATTTGATTCGGGTGCCACCTGTTCGTTTGTATCTAAAGAATTTGCTAGTAAACTTAGTACACCCCGAGAATGTTTAGAAGATCCTTTGAACATAGAAGTTGCGAATAAAGAAATAATCCTTATAGGATACGTCTATCGAAATTGTCGCGCGAACATTAGAGAACATGAACTAAGTGTAGACTTGATTCCTATTAGATTAGGAGAATTTGACGTAATACATGGGATGGATTGGTTATATAACCATGCAAAGCGAAGTGATTGACTTCGTAAACAAATGTGTGAACCTTCGCACTTTGGGAAAGTCTAAGGTAATGTTTTATGGTAGCTCATCGCTAAGCAATCGTGTTTGCGTTACGATGATCGCAGCCAAAAAATTATTAAAGAAAGGATGTGTAGGTTATTTAGCTTACGCTGTGGATACTCGGAAAAAGGGGAGTAGGGATTAAAGATATACCAGAGTGAGTGAATTTCGTAATGTGTTTCCTATGCGATACCTTGGCCTTCCGCTAGACAGAGAAATCAAATTCGTGCAATAGATTTAAGACCGAACGACACTCGATTTTGAAAGCTCCATATCGTATGGCGGTGGTAGAGAAATGAAGGAATTGATGATACAACTTCAAGAGTTATTGGATAAAGGTTACATTCGACCGAGTGTGTCTCCTTGGGGAGCACCAGTGTTATTCGTTAAGAAAAAGGACGGATCGATGAGGCTCTGTATCGATTATCACAAACTGAACAGAGTAACGATCAAGAACAGATATCCGCTATCGAGGATAGATGATTTATTTGATCAACTGAAAGGAGAGAAATGTTTCTCGAAGATCGACCTTTGAACGGGATATCACCAACTGAAAGTACGGGATGAGGACATACCAAAGACTATGTTTCGAACCCGTTATGGACATTACGAGTTTTTGGTAATGTCATTCGGTTTAACTAATGCTTCGGTAGCATTCATGGACTTGATGAATCGAGTTTTCAAGCCATACTTGGATAAATTCATGGTAGTTTTTATTGACTATATTTTAATCTACTCGAAGACGGAGGAAGAACACGCCGAACATTTAAAGATAGCTTTGGAGGCACTATGAAGGGAGAAGATGTATGCGAAGTTTTCTAAGTGCGAATATTGGATGAAGAAGGTTCAATTCTTAGGCCACGTGGTGGATGAGAATTGAATCTCAGTAGACCCCAAAAAGGTCAAAGCGATAAGTAATTGGGAACAACCAAGAACACCGACGGAGGTGAGGAGTTTCTTAGGGTTAGCTGGGTACTATCGAAGATTCACCCGAGATTTTTCTAAGATAGAAACCCCCGTTGACTAATTTGACGAGGAAGACTGTGAAATTTGTATGGACCGACAAATGCGAAGAGAGTTTTCAAGAGTTAAAGAAGAGATTAAACGAGGCACCTGTATTATCATTACCAGATTATACGGGAGGATTTGTGGTGTACAGTGATGTGTCGCATAGAGAACTTGGATGTGTGCTTATGCAACACGGCAAGGTCATTGTATATGCATCACGACAATTAAAGGATTACGAAAAACGATACCCTACTCATGACTTAGAGTTAGCGGCAGTAGTTTTTGCGTTAAAGATATGGAGGCATTATTTGTACGGAGACAAATGTGAGATATATACGGACCACAAAAGTCTAAAATATATCTTCACGCAGAAGGAGTTGAATATGCGTCAGAGGAGGTGGTTAGAATTAATCAAAGATTATGACTGTGAAATTATGTATCACCCGGGGAAGGCAAACGTAGTTGCCGACGCTCTGAGCAGGAAAGGAAGGGAGAAATTGTTTCGACTGACAACTCAGGAAGAGTTAATAAGAAAAATGGAGAAATTGGAAATAGAAGTGAAGGGACCCGAGAGGTCTGAAGTGAAGTTATTTGTAACAGAAGCTTGTTCGACATTGTTGGATAAAGTAAAGGAAGCCCAGGAGAAAGATGGAGAGTGTGAGAAAATCAGAAGAAGGATCATGGAACAAGAGGAAGAAAAATTTCAGGTAGATAAAGATGGTATCTTAAGATTCGAAGGAAGAGTATGGGTACCATGCAAGTGGTCGAGATAAGAGAGGAGATTTTGCACGAGGCTCATAATATGACGTATTCCATTCATCCGGGAAGTACAAAGATGTACCGGGACTTGAAGCAACATTTTTGGAGGCCAAATCTGAAACAGGAAATTGCGGAGTGCATTAGTAGATGTCTTACCTGTAAACATGTAAAAGTAGAGCATCAGCGACTGAGTGGTTTACTACAACCATTGGAAATACCAGAGTGGAAATGGGACCATATTACGATGGATTTTGTGGTAGGACTTTCGGTCACACAGAAAGGTTTGGATACCATTTGGGTCATCGTGGATCGACTTACGAAGACTGCACATTTTCTACCTATCAAGATCCATTATAGTTTAAATCAATTAGCAAGTATATACGTAAAGGAAATTATTTCACTACATGGAGTGCCGGTATCGATTGTTTCTGATCGAGATCCACGTTTCATGTCAAAATTCTGGAAAAGCTTGTAAGAGAGGATGGGAACACAATTGAAATTGAGTATTGCTTATAATCCTCAAACAGACGGACAAAGTGAGCGAACAATACAAACGCTAGAAGACATGCTTAGGACTTGCGTGATGGACTTCAAGGGAAATTGGGATGACCACCTACCCTTAGTTGAATTTGCATATAATAATAGTTACCATGCGAGTATCGGCATGCCAACGTATGATGCTTTTTATGGAAGGAAGTGCAGAACACCTTTATGTTGGGACGAAGTCGGAGAACGACGAATACTCAGACCAGAGTTAGTACAATAGACTATGGATGTGGTGAAAGTAATAAGGGCTAGACTTGTAGCAGCTCAAGATCGCCAGAAGAAGTACGCAGACTTGCGTCGGCAAGACTGAGACTTTGAAGTCGACAGTTTTGTATTCTTAAAGGTATCTCTGTGGAAGGGAAAAATCCGTTTCAAGAAAGAAAAACCGAGTCCAAGTTTCATAGGACCGTTCGAGATACTACAACGAGTGGGCGAAGTAGCGTACAAAGTTGCACTACCACCTGAATTGGAGCACATCCATAACGTGTTTCATATATCTGTTTAAGGCCCATACAAGCCCAACTACAAGCACGTGATTTCTTACGAACCTATTCAAGTGGAGAAAAATTTAGCGTACGAAGAAATTCCTGTCCAAATTCTCGATAGGAAAGAGCAAATCTTAAGGAATAAAGTTATTTCTTCTGTAAAAGTACTTTAGGCGTAACCACGATGTCGAGGAGGCAACGTGGGAGTTAGAAGATAGGATGATGAGGGATTATCCCCATCTGTTTGTGTAACCTTGTAACAATTTTGGGACGGAATTTTTATAAGGGGGGAGGATGTAATACCCGAGAATTTCCACGTATTAATAAATAAATATATTAATGGAAAAAATATTTATTTGAATAGGAACAACTTCGTGTTATGAAATGAGATAACTCAATTATATTAATTAACTGAATAATTGAGGATATATGGAGTTTGTGGTAAACTCATTGAAAGCCTTGTGTGGCATGGTGATGGAAAATATTAACAGTAATATTATTTAATGAAGGAATTATTCAGGTAAGCAATTATGTAATATAAATTGTTAAGTGTTGTTATGGAATTTTAATTGATGTTAATAGGGTCGATTAATATGTGATTATTAATTGTTATTGATAATGGTTGTGGTGGGATATTGAAGTCTTGGTAATTAATTTATATATTGATAGTTATGTGCATATGAACAATAATACAAAAATAACTATATGGTGCAGTGTGACATTTATGTGGCTATATATTTGAAGTCTTATAAAACTATATTGTTTGGGCATTGTGACTGAATATATTGGAAATATATGTTATAAATATATTATTGACATGATAATATGTATATGGCCATGTATAGAAATAATATACCATGAACTATTAAAGTATACCAGTGTGATAAATGATAATGGATTATATGTATATTACTTTCCCATATTTCATCTACTACATTGAAACCTTAATTATTAAGTGTGACATTTAATCATAATATATGGTTGAGATGTATATTAAAAATATAGCATAAGAGTGAGGATGTGTAGGAGTATACAAGAATGCTAGTTAACTTGTTTGTCCCAAATTGATAGTCCCATTTACCTCTCATTTCTCATTCACGCAGATTTCATAAAGGCTAAGGCCTATGTTTTTCATATTTTCTTCCAAGCTTGCTAGGCATGATCATGGGGGGTGGGTACCCATGATGAGATCCAACAACTAATTACCAACTCCTTCTTATACTTCATGCAATCTCTTAATCCATTAGTTTGAATTCTTGCGCAATGACTTGACATGGTTATTGAGTGTTCTATAAATGGACCTCTTCCCTCCATTCTTTGTGTTGTTTGAGAATTGCTAAGTAAGAATTGAGAGCATACAAGTGTGCTAGAGCATAGGAATTCAAGTGGAGCAAGTTCTTTTCACATTGCAAAGGTATAACTCCAATATTAGCTTTCCAATTTAAGTTTCTGTAAAAATGGAGTCTTGAGTCTTGAAATCCAAATTCTTGAATTCATGGAATTGTATGTTAATGAAGTTGAGTATTGGTTATATAGATGTTATATGATCATATAAGCATGTTGAAATTGATTTATGAGTGTCTAGAATCCATTTGGTGATTTAATTTTGAGAGTTGGCTAGATAGTTCTCAAAAGCAGATCGCTCGCACTCAACCTAACGAACTAGGCAAATTGCTACCCACATTTGTATTATAGGCAGCATTTGCTTGAGTTCGCTTTTAGTTTCTGTTTTTCAATCTGATATAGTACTAGACTTATTATAGCATGTAAGCATGTGTAATGAGTATGTGCATGTATATTATGCTAAGTGGAACATGTTTTCATAGACTTGCATGATTAATGGAGACATATGGTTTAAATGGAGAGTTGACCCTTAAGTTTTGGAAACCAACTATATAAAGATCATGTTCTACAAATTATAAACCTAGTAAGCTATACATGACTGATTTTACACATAGATGAGCATGTTGTAGTGTACATAGTCCTCTTGAGCATTAACAAACTTCTTAAGCCTAGTGTTAGAAATGTTTTCAAGGAATGACTTAGCCTAGTATGCAAACTTGTATGATTTCTACATGTTATATATTCTGACTTTGCAAAGCATGTTAATGTGACTTAGACATGCATCAATAAACCTTTAGCTTATGCTTAAGTGATTAACAAAGAAACATAAACAAGTTGGACTCACTAGTAAGTTTTGAATGTGAATATTGTCATGATACCTTAAAGACTAGAATATGACATTTTTTATCATGCTTGGTGATGCTCTTAGACTAACTCTTGTAGTGTAACCATGGATATACTATGCTTATATGTTATATCTCAAATAAAGCATAAACGAAGTCTATTTTCAACTAAAGCGGTGTTAGTTTCACGTATGTGTTATAAATACACCCAAGCATGCCTAGTATGAGTTTTATGACTATCTTGTATGTTTAGAAATCAAGCATGCTAGACTGGTTTCATAACCTTGAAAGACTTTAAATTGTGAAATGATCGAACTTAGAACCATGTTATGCAAGAAGGGACCTAGATGGATATAAGAAGCATTAAAGGGACCTTAACATGTCAAAATACCTTATTTATGATTGAGCATTCGGGACCGAATGTAACCCACAAGGAAGCAAAATTGAGTCTTGGCGAGGTCGGGGGACTACAGAAGTACTGCTACGGCGGTCCTAAGCTTAGCCATGGCATAAATTGCACAAATCTACCGAATCCTAGATAGTGAGTTATGATCTTTTGGGCAGTAGTTACATGATACTTGTGATGCTAAATGTGATTTAAAACCTCATCGATATATATATATATATATATATATATATATATATATATATATATATATATATATATATATATATATGATGCCTAGTTGATAAGTCGGTGTTGCATTGAAATGAAAAGTCCTTGAGTAGGAGGTCTTAACCTTGTGCATTATTGAATTGTTTATAAAGTAACTATGTCATTTGATTTTCATGGTGACTTATGAACTTATTTTGTGTTATAAGTATGAAATGAAGTATGTGAAGAGTATACAACTAAGTTAAATGTTTGAGTATGCATTTAGAATTACATACCTAGTATATTTAACTAATGAATATCCTATATGCGTATCACATTATGATAGGACTCGAAAGTGTATTGTTAAGCGGTATTTTGGTAATCTACGTTTGAGGCAAGTTCCCTAAACTTACTCTAATTATTATTGAGCAAGTTTCCTTGAACCTTACTTTTATTGAGCAAGTATCTGAACCCTATTATTATTGGTATGTAATATCATAGCAATATTTTATTCAAAAAATATTGTAAGCTTATCCCTTTGAACACAAGTTAGATTAGTTTTTCGTTCAAAAGAGCTAATATACTTAAACCCTTGTGAAAGTTATTATTCATGTTAAACTTAGTATTGACCTTGAATATTGTGAGAGAGTCAATGCCATTTGTTTCGGCCGGACTATATGCACGTTTATAAAAATTATCCAAACTAATTGATTGGTGCGGAAATCTTGAAAACGGAGTTGGACAACCCTTTTGGTAAGGGGAGTGTATGTTGTTGGAAACCCCAACGTGTGAATAAATATTATTTTGGTGTTATGCATAACGTAAAGTATTGTAGACTGATCATCTATAGTACTTGATATTTTTGGTTATCAGTTTAATATTGGTAACTCTAAGTGAAAGTTCAATGGTCCTTAGTAGATCTTTCAAAGATAAATTGCTTATCCAGTTGGATACATTGTTAGTCGTTGAATTCATATATATCTGTTGATTTATATTGAGTTATCATATCCCTTATTCATGATGTTATTCTGATACTTTGAACTATCCTAGAAAATAACACTTCGATATTTCAAACCTTGTGATATTATATCCTACACCCTTGTTGTATATTACTTGTTGGGCAATTTGTGCTCATCCTTGCTTATTTAAAAACTTTCAGACAAGGGCAAGGGCAAGGCTATTGACTAGCTTGTTATTTTTATGTTTTAAGTCTATTATGATGTATGAAGACTATTTCAAATTATGTTTAAGCTTATATATGATTATGTAATAAATCTTTATTAGATATTATTATGTAATCTATTAAGCATCGTAGGTTGCGAGACTTGGAGGAATAATTATAATAAATCATTGTATATTATTTAAAAGTAGATTTTTCATTGTGTATGCGTTATTTTAGTTATTATGATTTTGCCATGAGAATGTGATGAACCGAATTCAAGAGACCAAGTGGAGGTCCGAATTTGAGGGCGTCACAGTACCTCCCGCCACTTCGATGTCGACTTCAAGCGCCACAAAGACCACTATTCCTTCTTGGGCTCGATCTTGCAAAGCCAAAGCCCGTGTCCTTCATATTAATGTAGTACTGCATACTAACCAACTCATGACTTAGTGCCCAAGCAGAGAGGTCTTGTGTTTGACCTAACAAATGGCAGAGAAGCGGAGATAAGGAAAGAAAATCTCTGCATAATATATACTGAGTAGATTTGAGATCAAATAGCTTAGCTCATATTAGTTTTTCTCTGTAATTTCTCCTCATTTCTCTTAGTTGATGTTTGTAAATATATTTTAGGTAGATTAGGGAGAAGTATGGCATATCCTTGGAGCGACAAGAGTAGTGTGCGATGCGGATTAGAAAGCCTGATTTGAAATGAATATGTGGAGATTGAAGGGCTTTAACAGAGTTTCCTCTTATCCATTCATTTTCTCTAATTTTGTATTCTATAAATGTTGTCTTTATTGCTACTTATATTTTGTTCAATAGCTATGAACTGAGTATTTGCTCTAAGGTTATAATGGAACCATTTGTTATTTAAATTGACTGTCTTATCCCTTTGGTTGGCATCATATGATTTGGTTCGATAAATTTATGCTTAATGATTCTCGCTAAGACATTAGTGACGATTTTGGTAATTTACATGATATCGATAGAAGGATTGTAGATTTACACCTGAATATATTGGCATGTGACTGTGGGTTTCGACTACATAAGTCGCGCGTAGAATAGATATATATTTGTGCGCCACGTGCGACCTATTTGAGAACTTATGCTTAAATCCTTGTTCTGATCAATTCGCATAGACATATATAGGATTATATCTAGCTCGAGCGTTCTTTTCTAATCTTTTCCCTAACGGGTGGATCTGGAGAAGATATGTTTATACATACCTCGACAGAGGTGTATGAGCACTTGTGTGTCCTCGGTCGACAAATTGTCGTGACCATTAAGACCAGCGAGAGAAGGGTAAGTAGTTTGATGAAGCATAGCACGCCAGGTGTTCGACAGAATACTTGAGTGGGGTGAAGTTGTAACCTTAACTTGTAATTCCTTCGATTTCCTTTCGTTATCCATTTATTTGCTTTGATAATTAGTTATGCTTAGATTAATCACACTTTCATTTATTGCTGTTCGAATAAGACTTTAGCGATACAAATTCGGTACTTGGTGAATATTAGTGATAGTTCCTCGTGGGTACGAAATTCTACTTATCACTGTATTACTTGTTAGACCGCGTATACTTGTGCGTGTTTAGTGATCGGTGTTCCGACCAACATACGACGCGAGTCACAGGTCACTAAGTACCTGCTATAATATATACTGGTGTCATGACAGCGAGAATCAGATCATGAGGGTGACAATATGACTAAATTGCAGATCATGGCACCAACTTCTTGCAATCACATGAACAAAGCCTATTTTGGCCTACAAGCTACTTTCTAACAACAGAATTAACACATAATACATACATAAACTTTATACAAACATAATTTGAGGTCTCTTGACATAAGTTTACCCATATAACCTCATAAACATAGAATTTAAAATATCTAATTTCACTGTTTTTGATAAAACTTCACTTTTTGACATTTTCAGTGAAAATCAACACTGTGATTTTTTTTTTCAACCAAAATACTTAATTCAAAATACCTTGTTTATGTTTATTCATCCTCTTTCAAATTCAATAGTCAATTTATAAATTAAATAACTAATTAAACATTAATGATACCTTGTTTTCTAAAAGATGATAACTTTTCTTTGATTCTCAATCTTCTTTTCTCTAACTTCTCTCTCAAATTCTCTAGCCTTTCTTCTTCTCTTCTTCTTGTTTTTCTTCAGAGTCTTTCTTCTCTATTCTAACTTATGTACTAAAATATAACGTATAATAATAATATAGGTATTAAGTATATAATATAATTATAACTTTAACTGACATCAGTTTTAATTTTATTTGAAAATCAAAAGCCATAAGGCTTGTTTGGCTAACATAATTAAAATTAATCAATTAATCCTTATGCCTTATTTTGTAAAACACAATTAGATTAAAGACTTAATATGCATTAAGCCTTGTTTGGCAAAACTAAATTAAACTCCTTTAATTTATTTTAATAACTCCATTATAGTAAGGATATTTGTCACACTTTTATTTAATTAAATTTTAATAATCAATTTAATTAATTCTAATAACAATTTATTAAATTACTTTAACACATAAATCAATAAAACATAATTATAATTTTCTTTATAATTATAATCTTATTTAATTAACTAACACATCATTTTAATTACAAATTCAAATTAAAATATAATAATTCATTTCATCATTACAACTCTCTAACTTAATTATTAAATTAAAATAGTATATTATCTCATAATAATTAATTTTCTTCACTCCTTAATTATTTATTTAACAAATAATTCACCAAAGTAATTCAAATCAATTTAAACAAATATCTATTCAACGATAAACACATCCATTAAATATTTATATAATTCAATAAATATTTAAAAATTACAATTTAAAATTCTGGATTGTTACATCCCTCCCTCCTTATAAGGATTCTGTCCCTAGAATCACAACCCAAACAAATCATTCGTCACACTCTTCCCTACTTACAAAGATTATGTCCCTAGAATCAAAAACGCGTATTAAACAAATAACTCAGGGTAATCTTTCATCATTTTATCTTCGAGTTCCCACGTAGCTTCTTCAGCATTGTGGTTCCTCCATATCACCTTCATAGAAGGTATAACTTTATTCCTGAGCACCTGTTCTTTCCTGTCAACTATCTGAATATGAACCTCTTCATAAGACAAGTCTTTATCAAAGCGCAATGGTTCAGTACTTTCGATCACGTTTGTGTAATCGGGTTTATACTACCGTAATAATCAAAACATGAAAATATTATGAACGTTTTCCAACTCTAGAGGTAGAGCTACCTCATAAGCCATTTCTCCTACTCTTCGCAGCGCTTCAAAGGGTCCAATAAACCTCGGGCTTAACTTCTCTTTTTTACCAAAATGAATTTTCCCCTTCCAAGGAGAAACTTTGAAGAACACAAAATTTCCTACATCGAATTCATGATCTTGTCGGTGTTGAGCAGCATATTTCTTCTGTCTGTCTTGAGCAGCTATCAATCTTGTCCTTATGAGTTTGACAACCTCAACAGTTTTTTATAATGCTTCGTAAGGCGGCATGTCGATGTTTGTGTGGTAACTGTTATTGTAGGCAAATTCCACCAATGGTAAATGTTCATCCCAGCTCCCGTTGAAATTCATGATGCATGCTCTTAGCATATCTTCCAATGTCTGGATTGTTGGTTCGCTTTGGCCATCTGTTTGCGGATGATATGTCATACTCATTCGCAATTGTATTCCCATACATTCTTGTAGTTTATTCCAGAAGTTTTATGTGAACCTCGGATCTCTATCTGACACAATTGACATTGGCACTCCATGTCTCGAAACGATTTATCTAACGTACAATTTTGTTAACTGATCAAGATTGAATTTAATCTTTATTGGCAAAAAGTGTGCTAATTTTGTCAGTCTGTCCACTATAACCCAAATCGCATCGTATCCTCTTTGAGTAGTTGGAAGACCCACCACAAAATCAATTGTTATGTGTTCCCACTTCCATTCTGGTATTTTCGATGGTTGAAGTAATCCGCTTGGTCGTTGATGCTCGGCCTTGACTCTTTGACATGTCAAGCATTTCGCAACACATTTTGCAACATCTCTTTTCATGTTTGGCCACAAAAAGTGTTATCATAAATCTTGATACATCTTCGTACTTCCTGTGTGTATCGAATATCTTTAGTTATGAGCTTCGGTCAAGATTTCTTCTTTAATATCTGGTACTGTTGGAACCCAGATTCTTCCCTCGAATCTTAGTAACCCTTCAGTATCAATCTTGTATTTCACTTCTCCATTCTCAACCATTTTCTCTTTGATCTTTGCACATTCTTCATCTTGTAGTTGAGCATTCTTCACCTTGTCAACCAAAGTTGAACTAGCTTCCATATGGAACAATCTTTCATCGGTTTCTTTTGGAAATTTGATTTCCAACTCTAGTCTCGTCATTGCTGAAATAAGCTCCTCCTGGTTGGTTAACAACATCAACTTCTCCAGTCCTTTCCTGCTTAAAGCATCGGCAACCACATTCGCTTTTCCTGGATGATAAAAGATCTCATAATCGTAATCTTTTATTAATTCCATCTATCTCCTTTGACGCATGTGCAGGTCCTTCTGAGTGAAAATATACTTTAGACTCTTATGGTCTGTGTATATCTCACATTTTTCTCCATACAGATAATGTCTCCATATTTTTAGAGCAAACACCACCGCAGCCAACTCTAAGTCATGAGTCGGATACCTTTTTTTGTAGTCTTTCAATTGCCTTGATGCATACGCAATGACTTTGCCATTCTGCATAAGGACACAACCTAATCCTTTATATGAAGCATCACTATACACCACAAAGTTTCCTGTATTATCTGGTAATGATAACACAGGTGCCACACTTAACCTCTTTTTCAATTCTTGAAAACTTTCTTCACACTTCTCCGTCCAAACAAATTTTACAGCTTTTCTTGTCAAATTTGTTAGCGGAGTTGCAATCTTGGAAAAGTCCTGAATAAATCGTCTATAATATCCGGCTAGTCCCAAGAAACTCCTCACCTCCGAAGGTGTTCTTGGTTGTTCCCAGTTGATTACAGTATCAACTTTTGATGGATCCACTGAAATCCCATCTTTGTCAATGGCATGCCGAAGAAATTGTACACGTTCTAACCAAAACTCACACTTAGAGAATTTTGCATACAGTTTTTCCTTTCTTAGTGTCTCCAACGTCAAATGTAAATGTTCCACGCGTTCTTCTTGAGTTTTGAAATACACCAGACTGTCGTCAATAAATACCACAACAAATTTATCTAAGAATTTTTTAAACACCCTGTTCATCAAATCCATGAATGCAGCAGGGGCATTTCTTAATCCAAAAGACATCACCAAAAATTTGTAATGTCCATATCGAGTTTCGAATGCCGTCTTCGGTACATCCTACTTCCTTACCTTTAGTTGATGATACCCACTTCTCAAATCTATTTTTTAGAAATATCTAGTACCCTTCAATTGATCAAGTCATCTATTCTTGGCAAAGGATATTTATTCTTAATAGTGACTTTGTTTAATTCCCTATAATCAATGCAAAGACGCATTGACCCATCCTTCTTCTTTACAAATAACACCGATGATCCCCACGGTGACACACTCGGCTGAATGTATTTTTTGTCCAACAGCTCCTGTAGTTGTACTATCAGTTCCTTCATCTCTCTAAGCCATTTTATATGCAGGGGCCTTCGATTTTGGTGTTTCACAGTGCTAATCGATCACAAACTTAATCTATAGGTCAGGCGGAAATCTTGGCAAATCCTCCGGAAACACATCTACGTATTCCCTAACCACTGGTATCTTTTCCGGTTTCACACCTTCTTCCGAGTATCGACTATGTAAGCTAAATAACCCACACACTTGACTTCACTAAACTTCTTAGCCCGCATAATCGTCAGACATTTCATTTGTCTAGGCGATTTACTACCATAGAAAACTACCTTTGACGGAGTCATAAGGTTTACACATTTCTTTTGGCAATTAATTATCGCTCCACAATTGAACAGCCAATCCATTCCCAAAATAACATCAAACTCTCCAAGTCTAATCGAAATTAAATCTACCATCATAATATTCCCTTTAATATTCACCCTACAGTTCTTCTATACGAACCTAACAGGAATTACTTCCTTATTCGCAATTTCTATGTTTAAAGGAAATTCAATTCTTCACTAGGCAATCCTAACCTCTTAGAAAATTCATCAGATATAAATGAGAAAGTAGCACCCGAATTAAATAATGCATAAGCATCAATATCATTGATTGGGATAATACCTAACACCACATCCTTTGATTGCACAACATCTTGCGCAGTCATGTTGAAGGTTCTGGCTGTGGGTTTGTTTGATGTCGTTGGTCCACTAATGGCCCATGTACCTCCACTACTACCTTCCTTGCTTCCCGTTGCGTCTCCAACTTTCTTCTTAGGGCACTCACGAGCAAAGTGATCCTTGGACCCGCATGTGAAGCAAACGTTCTTCTTGGGTTGATTCCAATTTGGGACGATGTGACCCTCCTGGCCACAATTAAAGCATACTCGTTTCCCCATTAAGCATACACCCTTATTAAACTTCCCACATGTAGCACATGCTTCGAACTTCTTATTCTGCTGGTTACCTTGCTGATTTCCAGCACCCACATTTCAATTCCAATTTCTTTTTAGATTATTGGTACCATTTCCACTACCACCAACTCCATTCTTAACCTCCACTTCATTCTTATTCTTTTTATGTTCTTGATTGAACTTATTGACAGCCTCGCCTCCACCTTCAGTGAGAATTTCCTTCTCCATTATCGCTGTAAATGTCTTTAGCTGGAACAGGGAAACCTTACTATACAAACTGTGGTTTCAAATTCCACCTTTCCAAATCTCTTACCCTTATGTTCATCAATGCTGACTTGATATGGCGCAAACCTCGCCAACTTGTTCAATTTTGCGACATACTCCGATACCATCATCGTTCCCTGCTTTAGCTCCAAAAACTGCACTTGTAGCTAACTCTTCGAACTCGCTGGGAAATAAGTCTCGAAGAATATCTCCTCCAACCTATCCCAAGTCATAACCCCTTGTCCTCCTCGAGTTTTATTGGCCTGCCACAAGTAATTAGCCTCTGCTTTCAACATGAATGTTGCAAAAGCAGTCTTCTGATCATCCCCTACTCTCGCAACATCGAACACTTTCTCTATCTCCATGAATCAGGTCTGTGCCTCAACTGTATTCATGGACCCACAGAATTCTGGTGGTCCAACCGCCTTGAAGTCCTTAAACGTTGTAGCTTGATTTTGCGGTTGATTCTGCAGTGCACCCGTTAGTAACGTCACCAGCTGCTGAATTGGGTTAGCATCAACATTATCATTATTGGTGGTTCCCTCAATGGTTTTTTCTCATGGTTGACGTCTTGGAGGCATTTTTTGTTAGAATATACTCTCTAGATTATTACTCAACTCTTTTAAGTAATTTCTACTTAACTTACATCTCATAAAAGAAATCATCACATAACACATAACATTTTGAATAAAATAAAATAATAACTTTTATTCATTTATAATTTCTTTGAAAACATCATAGCAATAACATCACTGCTATTTATATTACTTTCCTGAACTACTAAAGTTTCAGGACAACATCATCATCATATCCCATAGGTTACATAACACTTGGGATTTACATATTATTTATCATATCATTAATCGCATATAAAGTACATTCCTTACGATGTCCTACTAAGATACTGCATAGCCTTACGACGTTCTTCCTCCATAATTTGGAACATTGTTCTGCGATCTAATATGAATGATGGCAGCATCTCAAACAGAATCGGATAACCCATAACCCGATCTTGAGCTCGATTAATCACGGTAGTGAATACGTTATTCATCTCCTCCATCTTCATCCACTTTTCTTGTGCGTCTCTTACTACTATCCTGGCTCGTTGAAAAGCTTCCTCATATGCGTCTTCGGCTCTTACTCTATTAGTAGATTCTTCCTTCAGCTTGTTCTTCATTTCTGCGATCTCTATTGTCATTTGTTTATTCTCTTCTTCAGTGTGGACCAGCTTCTCTTCAACATTATTCAGACGTTCCCCTCGATCCTGGATCACGTCGTCCTTCTGTGCCATCAAGGTCTGTTGTTCAGCTACTATCTCTTGCAACTCCTCGACGGTATCTTGAAGTTCCACATTGCGGTCGTATACTTCGTCGTACATATGGGCAGCTATCGAGTTAAGTAGAAGCTCTTCCTCCTCATCCTCCTCATCCGACTGTGGCAGCTTAACAGGGTCTTCCTCATTCGTCTCCACATCATCATTGTCATCTTTAACCACTGTGACCAACGGGGCTGACTCCCGTGGAAATAATTGTTCCCAAACCACCTGAATGTCACGAGACTCCTCCTATCTAGGCATCTGGGATCCTTCCTCCCTCACTTGACTGGATTCTCCCACACAAGTCATCCTGACAACAACAATTTTTTTTTTAAGTTTTAATTACTAAACATTTCTACTCGACACTCACGAGTACAAAAATTGTAATCACATAAGCACGTAAGTGTTTTATTACTTCTTCCCTAAAACTCGATAAGAGTTTATCACCACTATCTTTTCAAAGGTTACTTCCTAAGGCTTTTTTCCCCACCTAAAGTTCATAACCTAAAGCTTTCATACCAACTTGTGACACCCCCAAATCCCGGTAACTCATTACCTCAAGATTTGGTGTTCACTTTATGAAAACATTTATATCTAACTACCAAATCATAATAAAATTGAATAATAAAACCTTCTCATTAAAGGATTACATTACTAAAAATCTCCCAGGTTGTCTAACCTTTAAATACAATCATTCAAATGAGGAATTTAAATAAGTTCATTACAATCATTAAAATAAAATCTGATAATAAAATATCAACATTTTACAAGTCTTCAATCCTTGTTCATCTTTCCTTTTCCCTTACCGGTGCTAGGTACATCGACCTTCTCATCCTTAGTTGTAATGGTTATATAAGCAAGAGTGAGCAATCAAAGCTCACTTGAAACAACAATGAATAAAAATCTTTACAATAACTGCCAAATAAGAGGCTCAACAGAAATGAACAATATGTTCTATCAACATTCTGAAATATATTTTTGAGGGTCCTAAGACCACGAACTATGTCCATAGTTATAAGTAATCTTTCAACTTAAACTTTAACAGTCATAAGACTATAGGGACTTCTCATACTTAGGGGGATCAGCCCTTCGTACAGTGTATTGTGCACAAACATTTTAACGCTAAGCGTAAATTATCCCCTAATAATAGGGTTGTTCATCTCAGTATTTTGAGTACAAGTATGCACCAAAGTAAGTTTGGTTTGGATACATTTCAAGGTAATTTAGGTTTAACGAACATCAACTAAGGATTAGTTGAATAAAAATTTCATAACTGAATACTAAGGTCATGCTTTAGGGATAAGCTAAAAACATGAACATTGAATAATTATAATGTACCTTGCTTGAACAATATGAAGCCAAGGTTATTAAAATTGAGTACTAAGCATGCATAACAAATAGTTAATTGAACGATACAACTTGTTCAACATTGGTATATTAGAATTTATAAACTTGCATGCTAAATAACAAGTTAAAGACAAGAATAACTTGTTCAATATAAAAATAAGATTTAGACAACTTGCATCATCATAAACAAACTAGATACAAGAATTTGCTCAATCGTAAGAATAAAATTGCACAATGTAATAAATATAGAACTAGCTCAACGAAAGTGAAGAGTTAGAAAACTTGCGTAATGTAATCAAATTAGAAATAATAATTTGCTTAACGAAACAATAGATTTAGAGAACTTTCCTTGCTTGTAGGCTAAACCGTAACAACTCGAATCACAATACCCTATATATATATATATATATATATATATATATATCATCATGACATAATTAGTAACTACCACATTTTATACATAACTAAGTACATGAAAAGATTTACCTCACTACCTCAAGATTTGGTGTTCACTTGATGAAAACATTTATATCTAATTACCCAATCATAATAAAATTGAATAATAAAACCTTCCAATTAAATGATTACATTACTAAAAATCTCCTAGGTTGTCTAACCTTTAAATACAATCATTCAAATGCAGAATTTAAATAAGTTTATTACAATCATTAAAATAAAATCTGATAATAAAATATCAACATGTTCTAAGTCTTCAATACTTGTTCATCTTTTCTTTTCCCTTACTGGTGCTAGGTACATCGACCTTCTCATCCTTAGCTGTAATGGTTATATAAGCAAGAGTGAGCAATCAAAGCTCACTTGAAACAACAATGAATAAAAATCTTTACAACAACTGCCAAATAAGAAGCTAAATAGAAATGAACAATATGTTCTATCAACATTCTGAAATGTATAACTGAGGGTCCTAAGACCACGAACTATTTCCATAGTTATAAGTAATCTTTCAACTTAAACTTTAACAGTTATAAAACTATAGGGACTCCACGTACTTAGGGGGATCAACCCTTCGTACAATGTATTGTGTACAAACATTTCAACGCTAAGCATAAATTATCCCCTAATAATAGGGTTGTTTATCTCAGTATTTTGAGTACAAGTCTGCACCAAAGTATGTTTGGTTTGGATACATTTCAAGGTAATTTAGGTTTAACGAACATCAACTTAAGATTAGTTGAATAAAAGTTTCATAACTGAATTCTAAGGTCATGCTTTAGGGATAAGCTAAAAGTATAAACATTGAATAATTATAATGTACCTTGCTTGAATAATATTAAGCCAAGGTTATTTAAAATTGAGTACTAAACATGCATAAGAAATAGTAAATTGAACGATAAAACTTGTTTAACATTGGTATATTAGAATATATAAACTTGAATGCTAAATAAAAGTTAAAGACAAGAATAACTTGTTCAATATAAAAATAATATTTAGACAACTTGCATCATCATAAACAAACTAGATACCAGAACTTACTCAATCGTAAGAATAAAATTGCACAATGTAATAAATATAGAACTAGCTCTATGAAAGTGTAGAGTTAGAAAACTTGCGTAATGTAATCGAATTAGAAACAATAATTTGCTCAACGAAACAATAGATTTAGAGAACTTGCCTTGCTTGTAGGCTAAACCGGAACAACTCGAATCACAATACCCTATATATATATGTCATCATGACATAATTAGTCACTACCACATTTTATACATAACATAACTAAGTACATGAAAAGATTTACCTCATTACCTCAAGATTTGTTGTTCACTTGATGAAAACATTTATATCTAACTACCCAATCATAATAAAATTGAATAATAAAATCTTCCCATTAAAGGATTACATTACTAAAAATCTCCCAGGTTGTCTAACCTTTAAATACAATCATTTAAATGAGGAATTTAAATAAGTTCATTACAATCATTAAAATAAAATCTGATAATAAAATATCAACATGTTACAAGTCTTCAATACTTGTTCATCTTTCCTTTTCCCTTACTGGTGCTAGGTACATCGACCTTCTCATCCTTAGCTGTAATGGTTATATAAACAAGAGTGAGCAATCAAAGCTCACTTGAAATAACAATGAATAAAAATCTTTACAACAACTGCCAAATAAGAGGCTCAATAGAAATGAACAATATGTTCTATCAACATTCTGAAATATATAACTGAGGGTCCTAAGACCACGACCTATGTCTGTAGTTATAAGTAATCTGTCAACTTAAACTTTAACAGTCATAAGACTATAGGGACTCCTCGTACTTAGGGGGATCAGCCCTTCGTACAATGTATTGTGCACAAACATTTCAACACTAAGCGTAAATTATCCCCTAATAATAGGGTTGTTCATCTCAGTGTTTTGAGTACAAGTCCGCACCAAAGTAAGTTTGGTTTGGATACATTTCAAGGTAATTTAGGTTTAACGAACATCAACTAAGGATTAGTTGAATAAAAATTTCATAACTGAATACTAAGGTCATGCTTTAGGGATAAGCTAAAAGTATAAACATTGAATAATTATAATGTACCTTGCTTGAACAATATTAAGCCAAGGTTATTTAAAATTGAGTACTAAGCATGCATAACAAATAGTAAATTGAACGATAAAACTTGTTTAACATTGGTATATTAGAATATATAAACTTGCATGCTAAATAACAAGTTAAAGATAAGAATAACTTGATCAATATAAAAATAAGATTTAGACAACTTACATCATCATAAACAAACTAGATACAAGAACTTGCTCAATCGTAAGAATAAATTACATAATGTAATAATAATAAAACTATCTCAACGAAAGTGTAGATTTAGAAAACTTGTGTAATGTAATCGAATTAGAAACAATAATTTGCTCAACGAAACAATAGATTTAGAGAACTTGCCTTGCTTGTAGGCTAAACCGTAATAACTCGAATCACAATACCCTATATATATATATATATATATATATATATCATGAAATAATTAGTCACTTCCACATTTTATACATAACTAAGTACATTCATCATGTAAGATTTGATTATTAATCACATAATCAAATTACATTAGTAATAAAACTAGTTAATCGTTAATAACATGTTCATTCTTGGTATAGAAATACTAAAATCATAATTTAACTGTCCTACTATTAACACATAACAACTTTTTCAAACTTTGTGTAAATAAATCACACTATCGACCATTACGCTAACTTCATGAGGCTTACCACGATTTTACACATCAGAGGCTCAAGACGATGCTAAGCCATGCAAGACGAGTCACATGCCACTAAATGGCGCTGCAAAGATGAGAATCTGATCATGAGGTCATGGCTTCTGGCGTCAATTTTAGTCCTCGACGACCAACTTCGACAATCACATGAACTAAGCCAATTTTGGCCTACAAGCTACTTTCTAACAACAGAAGTAACACATAATACATACATAAACTTCATACAAACATAATTTGAGGTCTCTTAACATAATTTTACCCATATAACCACATAAATATAGAATTTAAAACATCTAATTTCACTATTTTTGAAAATCAACACTGTGATTTTGTTTTTCAACCAAAACAGTTAATTCAAAATACCTTTTTTATGTTTATTCATCCTCTTTCAAATTCAATCGTCAATTTATAAATTAAATAACTAATTAAACCTTATTTTTACTTTAAAACTAAGCTATATTCATATATATTCATATAAACTCATTGTACTATGGTTTTCTTCATAAATTACCTACATAACATGAATTCTTTGACTATACTCATATATAAACTTATGAAAACAGTTTCACAACAACCAATTTATCATATAAAACTATATATAACAAATAATTCAAGCTCTACAAAGATTTTACAGAGAATTTTGGAAGAGAAAAACTAAAACTTTAATGAAACTTAAAAAGGGTAAGATGATACCTTATTTTCTAAAAGATGATAACTTTTCTTTGATTCTCAAGGTTCTTTTCTCCAATTTCTCTCTCAAATTATTTAGCCTTTCTTCTTCTTTTCTTCTTTTTTTTCTTTCGAGTCTTTCTTCTCTATTCTAACTTACGTACTAAAATATAACGTATAATAATAATATAGGTATTAAGTATATAATATAATTATTACTTTAACTGACATCAGTTTTAATTTTATTTGAAAATCAAAAGCCATAAGGCTTGTTTGGCTAACATAATTAAAATTAATCAATTAATCCTTATGCCTTGTTTGGTAAAACACAATTAGATTAAAGACTTAATATGCATTAAGCCTTGTTTGACAAAACTAAATTAAACTACTTTAATTTATTTTAATAACTCCGTTATAGTAAGATTATTTGTCACTCTTTTATTTAATTAAAATTTTAATAATCAATTTAATTAATTCTAATAACAATTTATTAAATTACTTTAACACATAAATCAATACAACATAATTATAATTTTCTTTATAATTATAATCTTATGTAATCAATTAGCACATCATTTTAATTACAAATTAAAATTAAAATATAATAATTCATTTAATCATTATAACTCTCTAACTTAATTATTAAATTAAATTAGTATATTATCTCATAATAATTAATTTTCTTCACTCCTTAATTATTTATTTAATAAATAATTCACCAAAGTAATTCAAATCAATTTAAACAAATATTTATTCAACGATAAACACATCCATTAAATATTTATATAATTCAATAAATATTTAAAATTATAATTTAAAATTCTGGATTGTTATGGTCGAACTGTGCAAAAGTTTGAATATCGTTCCGTAGTCTTGTCGACTTTGCTGGTGGGAAAAACTTAGCTAAGAGTTTTTGAGCTAAGTCGTCCCAAGCGGTGATTGAACTGGGCGGCAATGAGTGTAACCAACTCCAAGATTTGTCCTTCAACGTAAACGGAAACAACCTCAACCTTATAGCATCTTCTGAAACATTATTGAATTTGAAGGTGTCACAAATTTCCAAGAAACTCAAGATGTGCTCGTTCGGATCATCCTTCGAACTACCCCCAAACCGAAACGACATTTTTGTAGCATCTCAGTATCGTTCCCATTTGATCTTGAAATCATTTGCATTAATTGCCGATCTCGAATCTTTGGATCAGATATCTATGATTGTCGGTATGGCATAATCCCTGACGGATTTTTGTTCTTCCTTTGCCATGACTACTGGAATTTCTTGTGCCGCCAGATCTTCTTCCAATGGTATAACCTCACTAGTCAGCTGTACTTTTCGAAACTTCCTTTCAATATCATCTGCATAAGGAAAAAGTTCCTTTTTGGCCTTTGATCTAGTGTGCATACACTTATAAAGAATTCCTTCACACACAAGAACAAAAATAAGTAACTAATGTTTAAATTAAGACCGAATTGATTATAACTAATATGGAATTAATATTAATAAATAATTCCACGGCAACGGCACCAAAAACTTGTTGACTAATTTCGTAATCAATTAATTGTGCAAGTATACACAGTCAACAAGTAATAAAGTGGTAAAATTAAGTGTCGAACCCACATGGAATTCCAATTAATAAACTCCAACTACTAGTACTATACCAATTCAATTTTATTTAAACAACTGTAATTTGTGATTTTTTAAATTAAGAAAACTAAATTAACTAATTAAACTGGCTTACTTTAGAAATTAATTCAAATAAATAAAGGTTAAGACTACAATATCCCCAATTTATGTACTACAAACCAATTATCCAATTATTCTAGTTATTACGCCACCAGAATTATTAACAGGAATTCTAGTTGTTAAACGCCATTTCCCAAGTGAACAGATAACTTTTATTCAATTCAATTAATTCTGTGGTATTCCTATGCAAAATAATTAAATCAAACTCGTTAAGTTCTAATTCCCAATTGTTACATGCAGTGAACAAATATTCCTATTCAATTCACAACCTTAATTATTCATCTCATGCAAATAATTAAGCATACATGTTATCATGTCCAGTTCCAATCCTAGATGTTATCTCCCGAATCCTTCTAGAGTAACATAGTAATTATTGGCCAAATAATTAGTTAATATGCACAAAACACTATAAACAATTCTCTTTAACATAAATAACTTGATTAAATCGAATAATCAATTCATAAACATAAAAGGTTCAACTTGTAGTCTTAATTGAAAATTAGTTCATACTAAAAAATAAAACCAACAATCCCATAAAAATCATCTCATAAGAATTACACAATTAAAAATAAGAAGAAGAAAAAGAAACTCTAAAAGAAAATCCTCCAAGCTTCAATCTTCAATTGGATTTCTTTTCCACAATTCTCTGGTGAAAATCTTGATTAACCTCTAGCTATGATGGTTAGTTCCCCAATTTTTTTCAGCAAATCCACTTAAATACTACTATTTTACCTCTTTTAAACTCCTAAAGCTCAAATCAACTTCGCTTTTACGCGCTTGGGCATGCCAGATTGACCTCGGCCACCAAGTTGAGTAATACCTTGATTATAGCGCCGGTCTTTGGCTCCTTCTTCTTTGAATTACTATTTTTCCATCAACTATGCCAAAACTCCGTTTATGCCCCTGATTAACCTTAATCTACAAAATAACAAGTAAACATATAAAAACTACCCTAAAATACTCAAAAATAATAATAAATCAAGCATATACATATCCAATTCATGGGTATATTACCCATTCATCAGTGAAGTAGAGTTCTAAGTCTAGTAGACTTGAAGAGTTCTCAGTGAACAAAAGTTACAAGGCTGCTAGCCTTGAAGGAATCTTAGTGAATCAAAGATGTAAAAACTTCCTTAGTGGAATCCCTGCTTGTTGAAGCAGAAGAATGGATTAGGAGCTTGAGTCTCTGAACCACTTAAAATTCCTTATGTCTTTTTTATACTGTCATTTACATTATGAATCTATAACTGCTATAACTGATATGAATATGATAACTACTTACATCTAAACTAACTCTAGAAAAATGGTCAACATAACATCTATAAAGGGAACCTTAACTTATTCCACTATGTTTGAAATAATTCTTAAGTTTGTCATCTACTAATTACTTAGCAATGTAAACTAAAATGGAAAAGATTTTTGAAATCTTAAAGGATCTATTCAACCCCCCCCCCCCCCTTCTTCTAGATCTATTGTGTGCCCTCTGGGAACTAACAACTGGTAGCAAAGCAGGTTCTCATAATATATTCTATAGCTAATGATTTGAGTCTGATCCTAGGCACAAACCATGTTCTAGACTTAGTTTAGTAGTAAGTTTCTTGTGATTACTGATGAGCTCACACGTTGGAAATTATACGTGCAGGTAAACGTGCATATTCACCTGAAGCTGCTCAGATTGGTCCCTATTCTAAATTAATGAAGCAACAAGACCAATTCATGTCCAAAGTAAATCTGCAGTCAACAGATCAGCGATGAAAAGTCAAAAAGGGCATCAAAAGCAAAGAGTCTATCATCCTATGTTCTAAAAGATGAAAGGCCTATACATGCAAAGAAATGTCTATTCAGAGAAGAAAGAAAATTTCACTCAATATGTACTTGGCTAATCAATTGGATCTAATCCTTGACTCAATACTATCAAAGAACTAAAGCTTCCAAGACTTTCCTATGTTGTCAACTCCAAGACGATGCCTAATTGATCTAAGGTTAAATGGAGCAACAAGCTGTCAGCAATGAATGTAAAGATTTGCACATCAATGCTTAACATCATTTTAGCAAGACAAATGACTGTCAAGAAACTTATATTGTAAAGGTACAGTTCGTCATTAACATATACATGAACATTATGTTGCATCACCTTATGTACTACAACAATACTCTATCAAGAGAGCATACTCTTCCTGAAAATGGGAAGAGAGAAAGAGTACATTAAGGTTGGATACTTAAATTGTCAACAAACTCTCTGTCCACTCAAAGTTCAGGTTGAAGATAACATCTTGAAAGAAGTATGGAGTATGTCGTAAGTTAATCTAAATCCTACGAAGCTTAAGTGGATTAACTCTTGCTGAATGATTGGTATGTATGCAAATATATAGAAAACCAATGTTCTGTGTTCTTGATAAAATATAGAGTATGATCAACACTAAAGGATTATCTTGAAGATTCTTAGAAACTGATCATCTCCATGAATCAACCAGATGCAAATAAGCAATAGAATTGTTTCCTACTCTGAGAACATTCAAAATCTGTGAACATGACCAAGCAAAGGGTGAAACAATTAAAGAAAAAGAATGTTGTAATACCCGGTAAAATAAATAAATAAATAAATAAATATTGAATAAAAATAAAAATTATTTTGTTTTAAATTATATTAATTGTACTTTGTCTTTTATTTGGGTCAATCAAATCATTTACTCTCGGTGGGCTAATAAGTATTAGTAAGTGATAAAAATTAACTTAGTAAAATTGAGCCTTAAAATTACTTGGGTCTAATTTATTTTTGTGTGATATTAAAATCCTATTAAAAGTAAAAGAAATAATAAAATATATAAATAATAACTAAAACCTAATCTTCCTCATATCTGATACAAACCAAGGGGAGAAGGGTAAGAGAGAAAACGGCGGCAGTAAGAATAGGAAACAAAACAGGTACTTTTCTTTTATGTGTATTGAATAGTGTGTACCATAAATTCTTTGTTTGATCAATTGAAATCTAGATGCATAATTCACATCATAAGGTCCTGCTAATTGTTGATTGGTTTATTTTATATATATATATATATATCTTTTTAAAAAAATAAAAAAAAAATTCGTAACCTTTTTTTAAAGCCTACTGTTATAACATTGTTCATAGTCTATATATATTTATAAATATATAATAGAATTATTGATTGGTCATAATATAAAAAAACAGAAATAATTAAAACATCAATTATAATTTAATTAGTTTAATACTTAAATCGAGTGCAAGTCAGTATAATATTACAATCATGCAGGAAATCATTTAAATGAGTACAATAATAATAAATATTTGAAAGTGGCTTTTCAGGATGGCGTGGTCCATTCATATTTATGTTCATGTTATCCTCTAATTAAGGCTAAATGGGTGTAAAAAAATAAAAAGAAAAAGGAACCAATATTTTATCAATATAAAACGTAACCGGTGGAGTTTTTTTTAGTTATTGGACCTTTTATGGCATGCTGTTAGTATTACCAAGTTTAGAAGACATAAATAAGAAATAAATTTCATTAAGAATTGTTTAATCTGCTGGTAAACAAAAGTATATTGGAAATTTTATATATTAATTCAAGCTGGTTCATTCTGTTAGTAAGAGTAATAAAAATTGTTTACTAATAAATTTAATAGTATTATAATATTGATGATTAGATTTGTAATAAAATTTTATGTAATTTTATTAGATCGGAGAAGGAGACTAGCATAACCTTATTTGAATTTTGGGTATTATATTGATTAATTCAGGTACGGATTCCATACTCCTTCGGCAATACTCTTATTAAATTTAATTTGTTCGTTTTGTTTCTCGTTTCAAAATTAGTTATTGTTTCCCATAAATATTCCTTCTTAAATTCATGTGATAGTTTCATCTTGGTATTGATACTTAGAACTCATGTTGTACTCTTGATCTAGTGTATCATGGTTAGTATTTATTTTGATATTTGTAGAAAGTACATGTTAATATTTTTGGAGAGTTTGTGTTGATAATTCGTTTTAGTTTAACATGTACACATTAGAATCCATTTGTGTTGATATTGTGTCACATGTGTTGTGACATTATATCTTTGTTAGAATACCATAGGGTATACATAAGCTATAACCACCTATGGGGGTACCACAAGCATGTCCTCTTGGCACCGAGGCATGACACCTGTAATAACCCGAGATTTTCTATATAAAATAAATAAGAAATTTTGCGTATAAATTTTTTTTTTTAATGATTTAGACTAAGTGTCAAGTAAAGTGAACGATAAATCACGAATACATTTATTACTTGAAAAATTAGAAATAATTTTGGAATTATTAATTACCACAAATTATATGGTAATAAATTTACATGTAAAATAAATATTTTTATTAATTATTTTCCATGAAAACATGATTGGAAATAATATATGAAGTGATAATTAGATTTATATAATAAATATTTTATTATATGAATTGTTCAGAATATTTAAGTTAATTATTTTAACTTGATTATTGATGTTGTGTACGAAGAATAAGTCAGACATGAGATCCAAACCCTGGATTGGGATTGTGATCAAGAGATGAGAATAATAATATTATATTATTTTACAGTACCATAATTATGTACTGGGTATGTGCGGACAGATAATATTGAGCAATGACGGTCAATTAGGTCATAACATATTACCGTGTTTCATTAACCCTAATTATTAAACTTCGGTTATGGGGTATTTACGAGTAGTATTGACTGTATATAAAGTTACTTTGTGAATAAGAATATCGGTAATTAGAAGAAACCCTAATTATCATGTTGTACATCGATAATTAGGACAAACCCTAATTATTATAACCCTAACCTAGGTTGAAATTAGAAAGCAAACATTTATCGTTAGTAACATACACGAGATAATTAAAGAACCACTAATGGTCAATTAGAAACCCTAATTTTAATTACAGGGTTTAATTTCGATGTTATTGTATAAGTGTTTTAATTTACCAAAGGATAGAAGTTAATTGGTAAATTATAAGAATTAAATCTAGTGATGAAATATTACATTTAATTGCCTTGTACAAGATTGCCCATACACTCTTAAACAAAGCCCAACCATCACCCATAACAAATCGAAGCAAGAATCAAGAATTTTTTGGCAAAAAGGGTATAAGAACACTAAACCTAGAAATCCTTTGATTCGATGTTATTTGATACAATTGATTGTTTAAAGTTGTGTAATAGAATGTTAATTGATGATATGGGTTGATAAATCAAAGACCCATAACATCAAAGTGCACTTGAATTTGAAGATGTAAGCAAGTTGGAAAAACCGAATTACATTATTTTTTCACCAAATGTCGAGGCCATAACTCTTTGCTCGATCATGAGTTTTGTTCTTCAAAAGTTTTTATGTGTAGCCCGATATGTGGTCTTTAATCTGCAAAAGAATCAAGTCCATATCATGTATAGATTAGAAGTTATAGATGGTCAAACATGGTTGATTCCATCATGATAAACCTTGTTTTTAGGGCGATCAGTAATGGGGGCATTCTCGTCCACTTTTGACGCCTTGTTTTGGGCTACCTAATGAACCCGAATTGGGTAATTCAGTATTTTTTAAAAATAGTCTTACATACCATGTATAACATATCCAAAAATCAGATTAATCGGAGTTATGAGCAATGCGTTAGAAAATCGCAAAGTGAGCTATTGAAAAATTAGTATAAACCAAGTCCCACATCGACTAAGTTGAGAACTTCACCATTTTCTAAACCTATAAATAGAAGGGCTTGGCCTTTGTTTCATTCACCAACAATAAGGCCTCCAATTTTTTTGAGAAAGGCTTTTGTTGTGGGAGAACTTTTATAAAGATCTCCTTAGTTAAATTTTTGGCGTGGAAGTGCGTATTCAATCTGTGGAATTAAATTTCCTAGTATGTTTCTTATTTAATTTTTGTAATGTTATTATTTTTTAATTGTTAGTTAAAGTTTGAATTTTTGAAGTTTAGTTAGTGTTGTTAATAAACTAGTTAGTTTACTATGTTTATTTTGGCTTAGAATTGGTTATGTAAATGAGTTATTTGTGATGACTTTTAATATTTTGTGATGAATTTCACAAATTAATTATTATTAATGATATTAAAGTTATTTAATGATTATATTAAATAATTTAGTTTAAAAATGATTTTAATATTATAAAAATTATTTTAAATGAAAATAAGGTATTTAAAAATATTTTAAGTTATAAAATATAACTTTTAATATTTAAATGATAATTTCATTAATAATTAAATATTAATGATATTAAGATAATATTAATGATATTTAGTTTATTTAATAATTATTATTAAATAAATAGTTTAAAAATGGTTTTACTTATTTAAAACCATTTAAAGAGGATATTAAGGATTTAAAATATTTTTAAGTTATAATTAATGACTTTTAATATTTGGATAAATAGTACATTAATATTTAAATATTAATGGTAATTATTTAAAATGATTTTATTGTTTTAAAAATCATTTAAGAATAATATAAATGTTTTAAAAATAGTTTGAGTTATTATAAATAACTTTTTATATTTTAGCAATGGTTTCATTAATAGTTTAGTATTAATTAAACTATTAATGATAATGGAATTGTTTAATGTTTAAATCATTTAATTATGATTCCGATAATTGAAAGTTATAAAAACCAAAAACTAGTGACTTGAGAACCGATTATGAAGTTCTAAATTTGAAGAAGAACACCTATAGTAACATGCTTATATCACTATAGGCCCTTTAGTGATGATTTGAATTATTTTAAATTTTTCAATTTAAAATTTTGAAAATGATTAAAAATTAAGATGTCGATATTTACGATGTTGAGGTATAAAATAAGAGTCTTAGACTTCGATATTTACCTCGATAAAGTTGTCGATCAGACGTAAACAAATGTCGAATCTTATAATAGAAAGAAAAGGCTCTGTAAGAGCATGGATGAGATATTTGAAAAATGTATAAAAATATTTCAAGTATAGAATAGGAACTAAAAGTATGATCAACGTGATTATGTGATTAGACTATGTCTTGATTGTGTAATAGGCAAAGATTATGTGTTAAGATATATTGTTCTAATCGAACGAATGATCCGATTATTGATAGGTTGTGATAAAGAGATAAAACCTAAGTTGAGATTTGTAATCAATGAATCGTGCAAGTATCCTACCTTTGCATTTTCTTTATGCAATGGACATGAGTAAGAAGTTTCGGAATTATTCTATTCCCATGCATGCATTATGTACGCTTTGATTATCAACATGTTAGCTCGGATATATATTCATTAAGTTGATTTCTAAATGGTTATACAAGTGTCCCCACTTGGATAACCATGGCATTTATTCACATGTTGATATACCTCATCAATTACCCGTATACATATATGTTGAATTACATATTATTGTTGAAAGCAAGATTAAAACCTTCTGGTTTGGAACCTGTATGTATGAACATCCCTATATGGGAAGATTTTTGCACCCAAGGCGGATAGAGTGAGCGATGAATTTCGTTCAAGTTATGTAGTATTGATCAATACTGAGGTACAACTAATTGATGATCACCCTCCGTGCTGATAGTAAGCTAGAGCGGTTTTGCGGATGGATTTCGCCAAACCTTTTGAAAATGAAAAGAATGTTCATAGTATGATTCTTAAACCCTATTCATGGGTAGAGCGAGCCAAATTTAAATAATTTGGAAGAGATTTGTTATGTGAATTTTTTATCAAGACAGATTACTTCACAACTTTCGATTACGTTGTAGAAGTGTTATGTAAAGAGAATACTTATATTCTTTTCAACTTATATATAATTACTATTACTTCTTTGGGCACTCAAATGCTCATCCTTGCTTAAATTAAATGTTTTCGATTATGTATGAGCAACTTTGAGGCTCGAACACGAACAAAGGAAAAGGAAAGCTGATCGAATAAGTGTGTATCATGAGTTAATAGTTATAGTTGTATTGGTATCTATTCAAGTATTATAAGGAATGTATTTGAAGGTCACGTACCTGGGGAAGTAAACTTTGATGTATGTAAATTAAGTTCGAATGTATTATTATTTTAGTATTATTCAGCTTAAAGAAATGGTATCGTGGAGAACCGAGTTCGGGTTTCAAGTACCTGGATTTGGGGTCGTCACAACACCTCCGTGGCGGTGTGATCTGTCCACGACGTCTCCGTTTTGTGCTCCAATGGGAGTTGGCCATTTGGTATTTTGTTGTGGGAGGTGAATGGGTCGACCCTATTTTTATGTTCTGTTCTGTTCTACAGATTGGTGATGTTTGTGCGAAACACACCTTCCAATTTTACAAGCGTTGGATTCGCGGTCCAATGTGTGTGACTTGCTTGTGTGGCATTATTTGATTTGCCTATGTGGCAAGGTATATTTTATTTTGTTTTGTTTTGAGCTCGGTATGAAATAACACCTAGCCATTTAATTCAGCCAATTATTTTGTTGTGTTAGTTTTATTCGTTTCAGTTCATTTAATTGAGTTAATTATTTCATTTCATCATTGTTTTATTCTATATCTGTACTAGGCATTTTGCTCATGCCATGTTTTTCTTTCAACAAGTAATCATGGGAATCAAGGGCAAGTGTGACAAGAGCTCTCTTTTATCCAAATGATTTAGATATATTATGTATAGGTTGTGATACATTAATTTGTTCAGAATTGTAATAATTATTTTAGATTGTGGTTTGAGGTAGTTTGATATTTATTATGGTTAACTTGTGGTATTTATCAGATATTAAGACTTTTCTTTTGTGGTTTAGAGCCTTGTAATATATTCTTCAATTTTGTTGTGTTTTGAGTAACCTCTCTTTCTATTTAGGAAAGGGGGTGTTACAGAGTTGGTATCAAAGCTTAGGTTCTTTCTTGTAGAAAACCTATTTAGGTTTGCCCTGTGAATTATGGGTAGACTTCTGGGTTAGGTTTTTATTTTGTTTGACTTTCTATTTAGCTATTATATCAGCTATATTCAAATCTCTCTAATCTACTTTGTTTATATTCGTGATCTTTTTCTTAGATGGCTCGTAGATCCACTAGAGTTGCTAGGAGGCGAGGTAACAATAGGGGAAGAGGTGAGGGTCAATCCAATGAGAAACTTAATGATCAGATTAATGCTCAATTAGCTACCTTGGTGAATTAGGCAGTGAATTAGGCTTTACCTCAGTTCGTGGCACAACTTGTATAGGCAATACAGCAGCCACCACCATAAATTCCTGAGCAGGAGAACCTGGGAAATAATGGTCCACAGGAAAACGAAGAGGAAGGGAATGTAGATGGTCATTATCAGCAGGTGGTTCTAATATATGTATGGTTGGAAAGGTTTCAGAAGAAGAAACCACAGTCATTCAGTTCAGCTCCGACTCCAATTAATGTAGAGAATTAGATTTCTCACCTAGAGAAGATCTTTGATGTGTTGGGGTGCTCGGATAATCAGAGAGTACTGCTTGTACTTTATAAGCTAGAAGGGGATACACAAAGGTGGTGGAAGCTGGTGAAAGTAACAAAGGGTGATGGATATGTTGGGACACTTGGTTGGGCGGAGTTTTGTGAGGTCTTTTATCAAAGTAATTTCCAGCTGCTGATAAAGAGGCCTATGCCAGAGAATATTTGTCTATTCGGCAGAAATATGATGAGTCCATCACAGATTTTATGATGAGGTTCACCAAGTTGGCAGGTTTAGCGGGAACCTCAGCAGGTACTGCAGCAGAATAGGCAGAGAAGTTCAAGTGGAGGATTCATTATAGATACCGGCAACATCTCATTAACACCAAGTTTGCAGATGTGTTAGCAGTGGCCAATGCAACCAAGAATATTGAGATGGAGCGACAGGACTTTCGGTCTTCTAAACCTGATGGGAGTCGAAAGAGGGACGATGATTACCAGCAAGGTCAAGCATCGGGTCAACTTGGGAAAAATCAGGGTGGTAAGTGAAACAAGAACCGTGGTGGCCAGCAGCAGCAGTGGCGTGGTTAGAATCAGAATAGAGGTTATCAGCAGATGCCTTAGCAAGGGCAAAATCGTTAGCTTCAACAACCTTAGCATGGTCAGAATCGTCAATCATGGCAGAATCGTCAGCAGGGTCAAAATCAGGGTCGTTATCTGGGTCGAGCTAGTGGGGGTAAGATAAATCTTACTCTGATAGCTCTTTGTGCTACTTGTGGGGCTAATCATCCAGGGAGACAGTGTCATGGAGTCACTAGTGCATACTTCTTGTGTGGACAGATGGGTCATATGGCTAGAGATTGTACCGAGCCATGTGGTAATGGTGGAGGTGGTGATAATGGTGTCAATAGAGGTTAGAATCAGGGTGGTTGAGTGTTTGCCTTGACATATAACCAAGTGGCAGGTGAACCAGGTACTATTTCTGGCACTCTTTTAGTTGGAAAACGTGAGGCGTCTATTTTTTTGATACGGGTTCTACTCATTCCATTGTTTCTGAGTCTTTTGTTCGGATCCTAGGTGTGCTATCTTAGTCTTTAGATTCTGTTATATCTATTGTTACCCCGATGGGGACTTCTATTGTTATTTCTGGTTTATATCAAGGGTGTACGATCAGTTTTGGGGATAAGATTCGTAGGGTTAATCTTCTTTCGATGTGTATGAACTATTTCAATGTTATTCTTGGGATGGACTGCAAGACCCCAACTTTTATGAATAAAGAATATTTTCTCAAAATATATTTTTAAATATTATTGTGTGGATTTGATATAATGTTATAGTTATGAGTAATATTTATAAATTTTGCAAAGTAAGCAAGTGGTTATATAATATTCGATTGCTCGGGGAATATTCATTTTACAGGGAATATTCGTACGACGGCACAATCATTGGTGGACCCCACAACGGAAGTATTGTCGTAGTTAGAAAACGACAGAATTATCTTTTTATAAAAATAGCGACGGAAGTTTTACCATTAAAACTGTTGAACTACCCGGTAGTAAAAGTACAATAATATGCGTCGTTGCATAGTAGCACACGATATTGGTTATTGATGCTTACATGAGAAGTCACTTAATTATTGCTACAGTAATTGCTGCATCATATCTCTCATATTATTGATTCAATTATTATCGCAGTATCATCTGCATTTTATGTTATTAAATCAATAATTGAGACGACAAAGTTATTCATATTATTAAATTGTATTATTTACAATGTCTAGAAGTTCTGTCAATAAGAGGTTCAGTCATCTAATTGCGCGCCAATAAGGAGAAATCCTTATCGAAAAGGCCCCTCTTTCCTGGGAACGACCTAGTTGTTAAATATTATGAGTTATAATATTAATGATGAATAAGTTCGTGTTGATTAAAGATGAAATTGATAGTTCCATTGTGTTGGAATTATTAGTGTTAGTGGAAATCGACTTTTAATTCGGTAGCAATTGATGTCTGGAAGTTATACTGACCAGTCGAGTAATTAATCGAATAAATGAGCAATTAATTGCTATTAATTCACATGATTATAACTATTTGTTCACATGTGTGTACTATTGATTCACATTCTTGTTACTATTAGGGGAGTTGGTGCAAGAGTGATAATACTTGCATAACTAAGTGAAAAATGGAGGTATAGATGGAGGTACTATAGTGTAATTCATATTTTCACATGTCTAGAACTATTGGTTCACATGATTTACTATTGATTCACATGATTTACTATTAGGGGAGGTGGTGCAAGTTTGATAATACTTGCAGGACTAAATTAAAAATAAAGGAAAAGAGGAAGGTATTATACTGTAATATTCTGAGCCCCAAAACGTGCAATTATCGAAACTATATTTTCCTATAAATAGAAGCTCATTTCTTCATTATTCGTCACCAATTCACTCAAGCTATAGAGCAATTACTATAGAGAGAAAGAAGAAAAGAAGTCTGCTACCTTACTATTCCAATATCCAATTCTTTCTAAGGTAAGGGGTATTATTTCTTTCGTATTCATGAAGAGAGCTTTTGTTATTCGCTTCCATATTATTATGTTGGAATAACATGTCTATGCGAAGTACCGTATATATGGTGAAATTCTTCTGTTATTCCATTCTTTATTATTATGTTGAATAACTTTTATACATGAAACCGCATACATGGTGAAATTCTTCTATTATTCCATTCTTTATTATTCATTAGAATATCCTTGCATGCGTATTATTACGCATGACACAGGTTCCATTATTTATTATTCATTGGAAAACTGTCACTGCGCATGCGGTCTATCGCATGCATGGTGAATTCTTACATTATTCCATTCTTTATTATTACATTGGAATATCCTATCTCGTGTGGATTACGTATGACCGATTTCATTCTTTATTATTCATTGGAATAACTTCATACATGTGGATTATCACATGCATGGTGAATGATCCTTCATGTTCATTCCTTATTAAATTGTGGAAATGATCTGTCTACGTGGATTACCACATGGTGGGCAAAAATCCATTTGCAGTTTCATATATTCTATTATACTCAGTTGCTTAAAGTTTTGGCTTCTATACTCCATGAAATTAGTGGAATATCCTTGATATTTGGGCTTCATCCAGTATATTTTAATGGAAATATTCTTCTGAGCATTCTTGAATTTTACTCTACAAAGAAGTATCATGTTGACAATTTGGACATTATTGATTTCTGGATAAATTAGATTATAGATCTTTAAAAATTTATTCTTGAACTTGTTTTATTGAATTCCTATATCATTTTCATTATCCTCATGTTTATATTATGTTGAAAGTCATCTGTGGCCTGTAGTGCATAGATGGACTTGGTATGATTATGACCAGGGATCATTCGGTATAATCATGACCGTAATGTTACAAATGATGTGGTAAAAGTCCTCATTGGCCCGTAGTGCATTGATGGACAGTTGTTGGCATGATCATGACCCTTAATGAATACATGAATATTCTTGGCCCGTAGTGCATGGATAATTTGTGGTCGTGATACTAAAGAATATCCTTGGCCGTAGTACAGGGGTGGTTCGATGATGTGGATTATTTATTAAAAATTTGAGTCTCAAATGATAAAAGTGATGAAAACCTTTTAAATCATAGAAGATAGTAGATTTTATTCTCTACTTGAATCTTCTAATGGATTGCTTGTTCCGCTGCAGTTAAACTTGATGTTTGTTATATTGTATCAGTTAACACTGTTGTAGGCTAACAATAATTTATTCTGCATTATCTTAGTCATAATATTTCTTACTGGGCTAGTTGAGCTCACCCTTTTGCTTTCATTGTTCTCATCAGGAAATGAGAACATAGCCGGGACTAGTCGGGGAACGGAGTGACGATCCAGATGATAGTATTAGTAGTCCTCACTATTCTATAAAATAGTGTGATAATAAATGCAATGAGGACTCCTTTGAGTGTTGATATTGTCTAGATGACAATATTTGTATTAAAACTCATAGCATATATTTTGTCGTATTTTACACGACAGTTGTATAATTAAGTTTTTAATTGTATTTTGTACCATGTATTTGGCGACTCAAGATAGGTGATGTATACCTATTTTGGGGGCGTCACAGTTGGTATCAAAGCTTAGGGATATGATCCCTGGCTGAGATGTGAGATAAGAACTAGGAGGGGAGAGACGGGGAATTCTTTCGCTAGTATGACTTACCTAAGTTTATTTGGTATTTAATTGGTCGGTCAGAGTATAGGGATAATATGTGATATGTTAATTAACCCTTGTTTTGTGGAAGTATTTGAAAATGACATCCGAGAATGTTGAGAATAGCAATGGAGCACAGGAGACCATTGAGTCACCACAGATCAATAATCAGGATAATGTGCATCAGGAAGGCGACAATCCTCATGCAAACAACAACACTGACCAAATGATGAATGATGGAATGTTCGAGGCTTTTATGCAATTCATGCAACATCAAAGTAGAGCGGCGGCTCGCTCTAAAATGTAGGTGGAAACACCGCAACTCTCGTGACGGTCACCGCTAAGCGCTTCAAGAACTAGGACCACCAGTTTTTTTGGAGAGCCAAAACCACTTAAAAGGCGAAGATGTGGATAAAGCGGATCTACAAGATATTTGATGTCTTGGGATGCTCCGAGGAGCAAAAGGTTCCCTTTGCCACCTTCATGTTGCGAGCAGAGCCAGATTACTGGTGGGAATCTGTAAAGCGTACTCAACCTGCCTCATTGAAGATGACTTGGGAGAAGTTCCAAGAATTTTTCAACGACAAGTACTTTCTCGAAAGTATTCGTCACATGAAAGAGGTAGAGTTCATCAAGCTAGACAAAAACAACATGACGATGTCGTAATACGAAGCCAAGTTTGCCGAGTTGTCCCGGTTTGCATCCCATTTGGTTGATAATGAGGAGAGAATGATGTGAATGTTTCTAAGAGGATTTAAACCCGAGATACGTCAATATCTTATCTCTCATAAACTATGTTTGTATTCAGATGTTGTTAATAGGGCTCAGTTATTGGAGCGCGATAATGAGCCAACCCAACCAAAAGAGAGCAGGCGATAAAATGATAATACCAATGATAACAGTCATCGAAGCAGTGACAATAAGCGTGGAGGGAATCAACATGCCAGAAATGGTAACCACTTCGGTGGTAATCATGGCCAAAACAATAAGAATGGACATTTCAAGAAGAGGAGATTCAACAATGATGTAAAGACGTCAGCACCATCACCCGTTGTGAAGGAAGGAGAACGACCACCTATTATATGCTTCAAATGCGAAGGGGAGGGACTCATCAGTCCAAACTTCGCGATGCAGTCCAAAGTATGTTACAATTGTGGAAGAGAAGGTCACCTAGCCCAATTTTTTCGTTCATCGAAGACAAGTCTAGCTTGGAAGGAGGCACCAAAGGCCGTCCCAGAAAAGTCAAAGCCGGTAGTGCAAGGGAGAGCGTTTGTCGTGACCTCCCAGAAAGAAAGGAACCTAAACGAGGTCATCACGGGTAAGCTTATCATAAACTCTAGCGAAGTCTATACCTTATTTGATACCGGTTCTACCCATTCTTTTATTTCTCCTACTTGCGCTCAACGTTTAAATTTGACTCTAGAGAAATTAGACTTTGACTTATCTGTTGAAACTCCGTTGGGAGAAACCTTCATTACATCCACTGTTTATAAGTCTTGTTTGGTTCAAATCGGTACCCTCACAATACTTGTTGGTCTTATTTCATTGAAAATACTTGCATTTGACATAATTCTAGGGATTGATTGGTTAAATACTCATCATGCAAAAATTAATTGTTTTCGTAAGGTTGTTAGCTTTCATATTCCTAACCAACCTACTATGCGAATTCAAGCAACCAAACCATTAAAATCAATCACTGTCATCTCAAGCCATAAAGCTATTCGTTTATTGAAAAACGGATGTCAAGCTTTCTTAGCTCATGTTACGGATTTAAACAAAAATACTTCAATTTTGAATGATATTTCTATTGTTAATGAATTTCCTGACGTATTCCCTAAAGAACTTCCTAGCCTAGCCCCAGAGTGAGAAATTGAATTTTGTATCGACCTTGAACCTGGTATAAAACCCCTTTCCAAAGCCCCATATCGAATGGCTCCTATTGAACTTCAGGAGTTAAAGACCTAATTGCAGGAATTGTTAGACATCAGTTTCATTCATCCTAGTACGTCTCCTTGGGGTGCTCCTGTTCTATTCGTGAAGAAGAAAGATGGAAGTATGCGACTTTGTATTGATTATCGGGAGTTGAATCATGTCACCATAAAAATAGGTACCCATTGCCTCGCATTGATGACCTGTTTGACCAGTTGCAAGGAGCCAAATTCTTTTCAAAGATTGATCTTCGTTCCAGATATCATCAGTTGAAGATTAAAACCGATGACATTCCAAAGACTGCTTTCAGAACTCGATACGGGCATTATGAATTCCTAGTCATATCTTTTGGATTGACTAATGCTCCTGCTGCCTTCATAGACATGATGAATCGAGTATTCAAGGAATATTTGGATCACTTTGTGGTCGTCTTTATTGATAACATCCTCATATACTCCAAAAGTCGTGAAGACCATGAGTAACACTTGAGGCTGGTACTCCAAAAGCTTCGTGAAAACAAGCTATATGCCAAGTTGAAGAAATGCAAGTTTTGGCTTGAGGAAGTTGCATTCCTTGGGCACGTGATATCAAATCATGGAATATCTGTTGACCCAACAAAGATTGAATCAATTCAAAGCTGGGAGCAACCAAAATTAGTGACCGAAGTACGTAGCTTTCTCGGCTTAGCTGGTTATTATCGGAGATTCGTGGAAGGATTTTATCGAATCGCTACTCCATTAACTCAGCTGACTCAAAAAGATACAAAGTTCGGTTGGAGCGAGGAATGTGAGAAGAGTTTTCAAGAACTCAAGAGAAGACTCATTTCAGCACCTGTTCTGACAATACCATCTTTCTCGGAGGGATTTGTCATCTATAATGATGCTTCAGACAAAGGGTTAGGATGTGTACTCATGCAATATGGGAAAGTCATAGCCTATGCCTCGCAATAACTCAAAGAATATGAAAGGAATTATCCTACTCATGATCTAGAATTGGTAGCAGTCATTTTTGCGCTTAAGATTTGGAGGCATTACCTGTATTGAGAGAAGGTGGAGATCTATACGGATCATAAAAGCCTCAAATATTTCTTCACTCAAAAGGAACTCAACATGCGGCAACGACGATGGCTTGATTTGTTGAAAGATTATGATCATACCATCCAATACCATCCTCGGAAAAGTTAACGTAGTAGGTATTTATCGAAAGTAGAAAGATCATATGCGCACGAGTGAAATATTGTCAACGCAGCGTCTGTTGTGTATGACTTGGAAAGGATGGAAATAGAGTTAAAGACTCGAGGACCCATGTGATGATGGCGAATATACGAGTGGAACCGACTTTAATCGATAAAGTTAAAGTTGCTTTCAAGCTACGGACACAGGAACCGATGTGTATGAGGAAGAAAGTGCAAGACGTGCTATATCCGTAAGCAAGAATCGATGAAGAAAGAATACTTCGAGTCAACTCCAGACTTTGTGTTCCTAACGATTCTGACTTGAAGTATAAAATCATAATAGAGGCGCACAATACACCATTTGTAATCCATCCTAGGAGTACCAAAATGTATCGTGATCTTCGACATACATTTTGTTGGAGAAATATGAAGAGAGAGATAGCGGGGTTTATCTCAAGGTGTCTAACTTGTCAACGAGTCAAGGCAGAGCATCAAGTGCCTAAAGGTCCATTGCAACCACTTGAAATTCCAAAATGGAAGTGGGAGCACATTACCATGGATTTCGTTATTGGTCTTCCCAAGGTTTCTCAAGGCATAGATGCGATTTGGGTCATTGTTGTAGATTGACCAAGTCTGCTCAATTCTTATCGATACGAGAAACTTATACACTTGAACGTCTTGCTAGTATGTATATAAACGAGACTGTAAGATTGCATGGTATGCCAGTATCCATAGTTTCTGATCGAGACCCAAGATTTACTTCACGATTTTGGGTTAGTTTGCAAAAAGCTGTGGGCACGGATTTACGATTTAGTTTGGCATATCATCCTCAAACGGATGGGCAGTCGGAAAGGACTATTCAAACTCTTAAAGATTTATTAAGACTATGTGTCCTTGACTTCAAGGGAAGTTGGGACAAGTTCTTACCATTGGTGGAGTTTTCCTACAACAATAGTTATCAAGAAAGTATTGGCATGGCTCCATTTGAGGCATTGTATGGAAGAAAGTGTCATTCTCCAGTATGTTGGGATGAGGTGGGTGAAACAACGTTGTTAGGACCGAATTTGGTACGTATGACTACGGAAAAGATTCAAACGATCCGACAACGTATAAAAACCTCACAAGATCGACAAAAGAGTTATATTGATCTTCATCGAAAGGACGTGGAATTCGATATTGGAGATCATGTGTTGTTACGTGTTGCTCCATGGAAAGGAGTTACGAGATTTGGAAAGAGAAGAAAGCTCAATCCTCGATTCATTGCCCCATTTTTAATCCTTGAACGAGTAGGAACTGTGGCCTATAGACTCGTTTTACCGCCGAGTATGTCTCGTGTTCATAATGTTTTTCACATATCTATGTTACGTAAATATATGAAAGACCCGAACCACATTATTGAGTTAGAACCGGACGAAATAGCGGAAGATTTAACGTATGAAGAGGTTCCTATTAAAATCTTGGATAAGAAGGATCATATTCTACGCTCCAAGGTTATACCTCAAGGCAAAGTTTTGTGGAGAAACGACGATGTGGAGGAAATGAATTGGGAGTTAGAATCTGAGATGAAGTCAAGATATCCTCACCTCTTCGACATACCAGGTACGTACCCTAATTTTGAGGACGAAATTTCATAAGAATGGGAGGTTGTAAGACCCCAACTTTTATGAATAAAGAATATTTTCTCAAAATATATTTTTGAATATTATTGTGTGAATTTGATATAATGTTATAGTTGTGGGTAATAATTATAAATTTTTCAAAGTAAACAAGTGGTTATATAATATTCGATTGGTCGGGGAATATTCGATTTAACAGGGAATATTCGTATGACGACACAATCATTGGTGGACCCCACAACGGAAGTATTGTCGTAGTTAGAAAACGAGAGAATTATCTTTTTATAAAAATAACGGCGGAAGTTTTACCGTTAAAACTGTTGAACTACCCGGTAGTAAAAGTACAGTAATACGTGTGGTTGCATAGTAGCACACGGTATTGGTTATTGATGCTTACATGAGAAGTCACTCCATTATTGCTACAGTAATTGTTGCATCATATCTCTCATATTATTGATTCAATTATTGTCACAGTATCATCTGCATTTTATGTTATTAAATCAATAATTGAGACGAAAAAGTTATTCATATTATTAAATTGTAATATTTACAATATCTAGAAGTTCTGTCAAAGAGAGGTTTGGTCATGTAATTGCGCGCCAATAAGGAGAAATCCTTATCAGAAAGCCCCTTCTTTCCTTAGAATGACCTGGTTGTTAAATATTGTGAGTTATAATATTATTGATGAATAAGTTCGTGTTGATTAAAGATGAAATTGATAGTTCCATTGTGTTGGAATTATTAGTGTTAGTGAAAATCGACATTTAATTCGGTAGTAATTGATGCCTGGAAGTTATACTGACCAGTCGGGTAATTAATCGGATAAATGAGCAATTAATTGCTATTAATTCACATGATTATAACTATTTGTTCACATGTGTGTACTATTGATTCACATGCTTGTTACTATTAGGGCAGTTGGTGCAAGATTGATAATACTTGCATAACTAAGTTAAAAATAGAGGTATAGATGGAGGTATTATACTGTAATTCGTATTTTCACATGTCTAGAACTATTGGTTCACATGATTTACTATTGATTCACATGATTTACTATTAGGGGAGGTGGTGCAAGTTTGATAATACTTGCAGGACTAAATTAAAAATAAAGGAAAAGAGGAAGGTATTATACTGTAATATTCTGAGCCCCAAAATGTGCAATTATCAAAACTATATTTTCCTATATATAGAAGCTCATTATTCCAATATCCAATTCTTTCTAAGGTAAGGGGTATTATTTTTTTCGTATTTATGAAGAGAGCTTCTGTTATTCCATTCCTTATTATTATGTTGGAATAACCTGTGTGACACCCACAAATCTAGGTACTTCATTCCCACAAGATTTGGTGCTCACTATTCAAACATTCATATTATCTACCCAAATAAAATAATATTTGAATCATAAAACCTCCTCTTAAAAAGGGTTACATCATTAAGTTCAAAAAATATCCCAGGTTATCTAACCTTTAAACGTCATTCAAATGCGGAATTAAAATTATAACATTACATCATTAAAATAAAGTCTAAGATCTTCAAAATAAAATTCTAACATCATAACCATAATCAAAATTACAAGTCTTCATCACTTGTACATTTTTCCCTTTCCTTTGCTAGTCGAAGGTTCACCTACCTTCTCCACTTTAGTTGCAATGAATTTATAAATATGCAAGAGTGAGCAAAACAATTGCTCACTTAATATAACCATGAATCAACAGGAGTATAATAATATCTACCAATAATAGGCTCATCAAAACTGAATAGTACTCTAACAATGATAATCAGGAACTAGAATCCAAAATATGGAATATAAATAACTGAGGGTCATAAGACCATGAACTATGTCCACAGTTGCGTGTAATATTTCAACTCTAACTTTAGCAGTCATAAGACTATAAGGACTCCTCGTACTTAGGGGGATCAGCCCTTCGTACAATGTATTGTGCACAAACATTTTAACGCTACGCGTAAGTTATCCCCTAATAATAATAGGGTTGTTCATCTTAGTATTTGGAATACAAGTTTGAACCAAAGAAAGTTTGGTTTGGATAAGCTTTCAAGGGTAATTTGAAGTTTAACGAACATCAACTAGAGGACTAGTTGAATCAATAGTGTTTGATAGTATAACAGTTGATCAATAATAACATAATATGAAACAATCCATAAGTGTAAGCGAACTTACTATACTTGATCTCATGCTTAGAAACAACTACAAAGCATAAGAATTGAATGACAATAATAAACCTTGCTTGAATAAAATTAAGCTAGGACTATGAATTATTGAATAAACATTAAGTAATAGCAAGCTGAAAATAAAGCTTACTTATCATGAGAATTACTTGTGTCAAGTAAATGAACTATAATAATTCAATATTTGACATTAGAATTCAAAAAAGCTGCATTAATAATATCTGAATAACAATAATGAAACTTTTCTAACAATAAACAAGTTAGAATGCATCAATAGGTATTGGACTTCAAACTTGTTTGAATAAAATAATGTCATAGCTAGATTGTTCAAATCATGATTAAGAACACAATAGTTCGTTTAACGAAACTTTAAAGTAAGAACTAGCTCAACATGAATGTAAGGATAAAAGGCTTGCTCAATGTAAAAAGAGAAGTTTAGAAACTTGCTCAATGTAAATATAGAGTTAGAAAAACTTGCCTTGCACATAAGCTATAAAGTTAAACTCATGATCACCTACACATAATTTTAGAACCACAATACCTATTAGACATGTTAACATATCATAACATGCTCATTACCATTCACATTTCAGAAACTCTAAGTGTTTTACTTCGCAACACTTGTCTAACTTTCATTATGTACACTAAATTACCACAAAACGCATTCTCGATTTACTAATCACTTTAAAATTTTGAATTCATAAACTACATAACATGACTCTTGTTACATGATTCTCACATTCCATAACCTTAAGCTAAGCTACAACGAACAACCAAAGTTTACAGAATAAATAGACTTCATGTCTTCAAAATGGGCACTTATGCAAATTTGCATGAAGTTTTATATAGGGATGCTGCATACCAAGGACACTGCAGTAACCCAATTTCTCAAAACAGAGCTACAACACATTTTCTTAAGCCAACTAACACGAATTTCACTCATCAAACAATGATATTCACACGTAAAATAAATATACACCTATCATAAACATGATTGCTCACATTTACAACCAATTGGAACAATTTAACACCAACTAAAACTATTTTAATTTCTCAAAATTCATATTTTTCATATAAAACTCAATATTTTTTATATTCATCCAAAAATTAACACTGTGATTTCAAAACATGGCCAAATCATCTCATTCAAATTACATTATGCTCGTATCACATAAAACTAGCATATACAAGCTTCAATTTACAGTTTAACATAAGAATTGGCCACTATAATTGAAAATTACTCAAGCCATATGAAAAACACATATACTGTCAAAATTTTCTTTCACTGTTAACCAAAAATTAACATGCGATTACCCTATTTGACATAAATTCTAGCATTATAAACATATATAATCACAATTACCAACTATATAAATCCACAATTCAATAATTGCCTATAACAGAACATGAAAAAATTCTTGTCGTGAAATACATATACACATATATAACTCTAAGGTTGTGAACATACCTTCAATTAGTGTGTAATTCTTGCTAACCCATTAGAATTGCTTGAAAATCCTAAGCTTCTTCTCAAATTCTCTCAATTCTCTCTATTGCCTAGCATAACTAGAATAAAACTCTGATAGCTAGTATGCGTAAGATAAGAAAACACAAACTGATATGGCCTTAATAGCCATCATCAGTTATCAGAATAACGTCTATAACATAAATACATTATATTTATTATTTATTTTAAAAGCTATAAGACTTGTTTGGCAAACCATTTAAATTCTAAAGAATTAAAATACTTAAGCCTTGTTTGACAAAAACTAAATTAAATCCTTTTTAATTTATTTTAATAAAAAATTTAGTTTATAAACTATAATCAGATATTATTCATATCCAACATTAAACCATTAAATTAATCACATACTATATTTTAATTAAATATAGCCTTTTAGCAAATATCACCAAATTATAATTTTCATTATAACTTTATTTAATAATTTAACATACCATCTAAATTATTAAATCAACACAACAACATAACCCCTCATGTTATAATACAAACCTCAAATTTATAAATTAATTTAATTTAGAAAATTCTCTAATACATTTAGATTCATCAACCAACACATCAATAAAATATTTATTTAACAATAAACACCTCAAATAATATTTATATAACTCAATAAATATTTACATTACAATTTAAAATTTTGGATCGTTACATCCTTTCCTCCTTACAAGGATTCTGTCCCCATGATCACAATTCAAATAATCAAATCGTCACATTCTCCCCTACTTACAAAGATTCTGTCCCTAGAATCGAAGACACAGACTACACAAATAACTCAGGGTAATTCTTCATCATATCAGCTTCGAGTTCCCACGTAGCCTCTTCGACATTGTGGTTTCTCCAAATCACCTTCACAGAAGGTATCACTTTATTCATGAGCACTAGTTCTTTCCTGTCGACTATCTGGATAGGAATTTCTTCATAAGACAAATCTTTACTGAACTGCAACGGTTCATATTCGATCACATGTCTGTAATCGGGTTTATAAGGTCGTAACACCGACACATGAAATACATTGTGCACATGCTCTAATTCTGGAGGTAAGGCTACCTCATAAGCCACCTCCCCCACATTTCGTAGAATCTCGAGAGGTCTAATAAACCTTGGGCTGAGCTTTCTTTTCTTGTCAAAATGAATTTTTCCCTTCCAAGGAAAAACTTTCAGAAACACAAAATTTCCTGCTTCAAACTCACGACTCTGCCTGTGTTGATCAGCATACTTTTTCTATCGATCTTGAGCAAATACTTAGTCTTGCTCGATGAGTTTGACAACTTCAGCCGCTCAATAACCGCGGCTTCAGTCCTAACAGCCATTGCGTTCTCCAACTTCATCCCAGCATAGTGGAGTTATGCACTTCCTACCGTATAATGCTTCGTATGGCGACATACCAATGCTTGCGTGGTAACTGTTGTTGTATGCAAATTCCACCAATGGTAAATGATCATCCCAGTTTCCTTTAAAATCCATGATACATGCTCTGAGCATATCTTCAAGCGTCTGGATCATTCTTTCTCTTTGCCCATCGGTTTGCTCATCTTCAATTGCGTTCCCATGCATTTTTTTAGTCTCTTCTAGAAATTGGATGTGAATCTCGGATCTCTATCAAATACAATTGATACTGGAATTCCATGTCTTGAGATGATCTCCTTAACGTATAGTTTCGCCAACTGATCGAGATCAAATCTAATCTTTATTGGCAAAAAATGTGCAGATTTTGCCAATCTGTCCACTATCACCCATATCGCGTCGTATCCTTTTTGAGTCATTAGAAAGCCTACCACAAAATCCATTGTGATATGCTCGCATTTCCATTCCGGTATCTCCAACGGTTGAAGTAATCTGCTTGGTCGTTGATTGTGAGACCCCGAAATTTATGAAATAAAAGTATTCAATTTGTCTATTTTGATAAATAGTTAAATTGATAAAAGTTTAAAGTTAAGGGTGATATGTGAAATTTTTTTCAAAGTAAGCAAGTTGTCATAAAATACCCGGTAGTAAAAGTACAGTAATACGTGTGGTTGCATAGTAGCACACGGTATTAATTATTGATGTTTACGTAAGAAGTCACTCAGTTATACTCAATTATTGCTACAAAGAATTGTACGATCATATCTCTCATATTATTGATTCAATTATTGTCACAGTATCATCTGCATTATATGATATGTTATTAAATCAATAATTGAGACGACAAAGTTATTTATATTAATAAATTTCAATATTTACAATGTCTAGAAGTTCTGTCAAGGAGAGGTTTGGTTATCTAATTGCGCGCCAATAAAGAGAAATCCTTATCAGAAAGCCCCCTCTTTCCTGGGAACGACCTGGTTGTTAAATATTGTGAATTATAACAATAATGAATAAATGTTACTAAAAATCGAATTTGAGTTCGGAGTTGAATTTGGAGACGCGGACGTGATACTTGAGTCCAGAATGATGAAATTAGTAAAAATAGACTATAAACAAAAAAAAAATTCGGGGTTGACTTTTTGGTCAAAAAGTCAACAGTTTACTTTTTTGAGAAAAGTCAAACTTCAAATTTTCAAAATTTATATTGTTGATAAAAATAGTTCCATTGTGTTGGGATTATTAATGTTAGTGAAAATTGACATTTGTTTCGGTATTAATTGATGTCTAAAAGTTATATTGACCAGTTGGGTAATTAACCGGATAAATGAGCAATTGATTGCTATTAATTCACATGATTATAACTATTTATTCACATGTGTGTACTATTGATTCACATTCTTGTTACTATTAGGGGAGTTGGTGCAAGATTGATAATACTTGCATGACTAAGTTAAAAATGGAGGTATAGATGGATGTACTATAATGTAATTCATATTTTCACATGTCTAGAACTATTGATTCACATGATTTACTATTGAATTATATCATTTACTATTAGGGGAGGTAGTGCAAGTTTGATAATACTTGCAGGACTAAATTAAAAATGAAGGAAAAGATGAAGGAATTGTACTGTAATATTTCGAGCCCCAAAACGTGCAATTATCGAAACTATGTTTTCCTATAAATAAAAGCTCATTCTTCTTCATTTCTCAGCAATTCACTAAAGCTATAGAGCAATTATTATAGAGAAATTATAGAGGAAGAAGATATAGAGAGAAAGAAGAAGAGAAGTCTGCTACCTGTCTACTCCAGTATTTAGTTTCTTTCTAAGGTAAGTGATATTATTTGTTGTACTCATAAGGGGTATTATTTCTTTCGTATTCATGAAAAGAGCTTCTGTTATTCCATTCTTTATTATTCTGTTGGAATACCCTGTATATGCGATGTACCGCATACATGGTGATATTCTTCTGTTATTCCACTCCTTATTATTATGTTGGAATAACTTGTATATGCGAAGTACCACATACATGGTGAAATTCTTCTATTATTTCGTTCTTTATTATTCTGTCAGAATATCCTATCTATGCATTTATGCCGAACCTGGTTCCATTATTTATTATTCTGTTGGAATATCATGTCGGTGCGAATTTCGCCTTACCTTGTTTCGTTCTTTATTATTCTATTAGAAAATCCTGTCGGTGCGGATCACGCTTGACCTGGTTCCGTTCTTTATTATTCTGTTGGGAATAACCTGTATGTGTTATCTATTGCACGCATGGTGAATCCTTCTATTATTACATTCCTTATTATTCTGTTGGAATAACCTGTATATGTGGATTACCACATGCATGGTGAATGATCCTTTATATTCATTCTTTATTAAATTATAGAAATGATCTGTTTACGTTGATTATGATGAGAGTCATAATAAAAGCATTGGACTGATGAAAATCATGGGTATATGTAGTATTAGTAAGTGTTATGATAAGTTATGTTGGTTATTATATGAAAATATGAAAGTTTCTTAGAAATCACAAAGGGTTGAAAATCAGGTTTTGGTGAAAATGGAACGTGAAATTTAATTGACCATATCTCCTATTATATTTCGAATTTTTGAGTGTGGTCAAGTTCTAGAGTTAGATCTATGAGTTTCATAACTTATCCAAGTGGAATCACAGGAAAAGGTGTTGTAGATTTTCGTGTGGACTGATTTTAGCAAAGGAGTCAAAAACTAAAAATTACGAAAAAGCTACTGCCCAGAATTTTAAAAGGTCATTTTCGGCCACTTAATTTGGGAGAAAAATTCCGTCCTTTTGGGAAATGAAATTATATGGTATAAAGTACCTCCTGTCCAAAAATGATCTCATTCTGACTTAAAATGAGCAAGTTATGACCATTTTAATATTTAGGTTTTTCTAACGAAAAACGCTATAACCGAAGTTTTATAACTCCGATGACCATGAAATTTAAACTGGAAGCTCATGTTAACACGTGTAAGATCTTGCCAAGATTTGGGAATTTTTGGAGTTCAACTTGAGGTAGCTAATTTCTTAAGGAATTAATTAAAAATTGATTTTTGAAAAATAGTAAATGAATTTTAAAAATTTCGAGAAAAATATATGTTCATTATGGGACTATATTCTGTTAAATCCCGGAAAAGAAATATTTTTTGGGACTGATTTGGTATTTTTCATGAAAATGAACTAGTTATGAGTAAAGGAATTAAATATGTTATGTGACGTAACAAAATTAGTAAATAGGATTTTATGGCTTGGGAATCCTATATAGGATATATGAAGATTTTTGATAAGGGATTTGATCATTGGTGAGGATATCTTATGAGTATGGCATTTTTGAATGATTAAATGCATTATGTGGTAAAGTGTAAACAATTGAAATAAATTGTTTATAAGTTTAAGAAGTGATTAAAATATTGTTATAATATTAATGATATTAGATTATGAGATTATTAAGTGATTGATAATGTTTGGATAAATTTAAAGTCCTTAATATTTATCCTTGATTTAGTTTGATTAATGCTTATAATATTCTCATCATCCTCATATTTATATTATGTTGAAAGTCATATGTGGCCTGTAGTGCATAGATGGACTTGGTATGATTATGACCAGGGATTATTCGGTATAATCATGACCGTAATGTTAAAAATGATGTGGAAAAAGTCCTCATTGGCCCGTAGTGCATTGATGGACAGTTTTTGGTATGATTATGGCTATGGATTCTCTTCGGCCAAGGGTGCAAAGATGAATTGTTTTATGGCATGATCAGGACCGTTGATGAAAACACGATTATCTTTGGCACGTAGTGCATGAATAATTCGTGGTCGTGATGCTAAAGAATATCCTTGGCCTGTAGTGCATGGATGATTCGATGATGTGGATTAATTATTGAGCTGAGTCTCAACAATGAAATATTAATTCATGGATGTGATAATAATGAATATCTTTGGCCGTAGTGCAAAGATGATTTAATTAGTATGATTATGAGCAGAAATTGTGATTTGGTATAACCATGATTTTTCATGTTTCAGGTAAAGATAGGTGATGAAAATTATCTTCGTCCTGGGTGTGAAAAAGGAATTCAGAATCACAATTATGATTATGAGTTGTTGATATGATTATGGATAGGACTTGTTGAGTGATGTTACAGGGATAAAACATTGTTGGTGGACTCTTAACATGGAGAAGATAATAGACCTGATGGTCTATTTGACTCTTTTAATAGATTTCTCATTCCGCTGTAACTATGGTTGAAAAGTTTTATCATCTACCATATGTTCTAAATCTCTGAGTTATTATTGATGAAAGCTATTGATAATGTAATTATTTTTGGTCATGATATTCTTTACTGGGCTAGTTGTGCTCACCCTTTTGCTTCACAATTCCTTTCAGGTAATAAGAGTGTAGCTGGGTCGAGCGGGGATAACAAAGGAATAGAACAGTGGTCTATAGCTGTTGAGGTTCTCCCTAAATAGTATGGAAATAATTTTATTGAGAACTTTAGATAAGTGTGTCGTATTGTATACGTTATTTGATATTTAATTTTGGTGAACCAAATAGGGTGAACCCAACTTTGGAAGGGTGTTTTGCCACTATCATACAAATGTCTAATGACATACAATGTGGTGTTATCATAAGACATGGTTGTGCACATCCACTTGCTGAGTATATCTACGAGTACTACTTATATGATCTTGGAGTTTATTTGAAATAAAATTTTCACTTGGAGACAGTGTAGATAGTTATATGTCAAGAGAAGACTCACCATTGGAAAGAAGATGATAGTAATCTTCTCATTTTTCTTTGGGGTCTATTGGGTCAACCAAGGATAATTCTGTGGACATATGATATCTATCATAACCTAGACGCATGGCCTCCCATGTACGAAGGTTTCACTGAGCACTTCCTAAAGATTTTAATTTCTAAAACAGTTTTTGACTGTACTTTTATGTAACGTACCATTGTAAAGTTGTGGTCGAGGCACCATGAGAGTTACATATATTTGTATTAAAACACACAGTTTAATTGTGGTCATATTCTGCACGACAGTTCAACAGTTGTATAAATGAAGTTGTATTTGATTTTTATAGAGTGATATCTGGCGACTCAGAATGGGTGATGTATACCTATTTTTGGGGGCGTCACATTGATGCTCGGCCTTCGCTTTCTGACATGTCAAACACTTTGCAACGCATTCTGCAACATCTCTTCTCCTATTCGGCCACCAAAAATGATGTCGCAAATCTTGATACATTTTCGTACTTCCTGGATGAATTGAATATCTTGAGTTATGTGCTTCAGTCATGATTTCCTCTTTAATCCCCTGAACTGCTGGAACCCAAATTCGTCCCTTAAGTCTTAGCATTCCCGCAGTATCGACCTAGTACTTCACTTCTTTACCCTCGACTATATTTTGCTTTATTTTCTTGCCTTCTTCATCCTGTAGCTGAGCGTTTTTCACTTTGTCCACTACATTTGGACTAGCTTCCATCTTGAACAATTTTTCTTCAGACTCTTCTAGAAATTTGATTTCCAGCTCTAGTTTTGCCATTGCATAAATGAGCTCCTCCTTATCAGTTAACATCATTAACTTTTCTTTGCCCTTCCTACTCAAGGCATCTGCAACCACGTTTGCTTTGCCAGGATGATAAAAGATCTCACAATCATAATCATTTATCAGTTCCATCCATCTTCTTTGATGCGTGTTCAGGTCCTTCTGTGTGAAAATATACTTTAGACTTTTATGGTCTGTGTAAATCTCACATTTCTCTCCGTAGAGATAGTGTCTCCATATCTTCAATGCAAACACAACCGCTGCCAACTCTAAATCATGAGTTGGATACCCTTCCTCGTAGTCTTTCAGTTTCCTTGATGCATACGCAATAACCTTGTTGTTTTGCATAAGGACACAACCCAATCCTTTATGTGACGCATCACTATACATTACGAAATTTTCTGTATTATCTGGTAATGACAACACAGGTTCCACACTTAACTTCTTCTTCAATTCTTAAAAACATTCCACACACTTTTCCGTCCAAACAAATTTTACAGATTTTCTTGTCAAATTTGTCAACGGAGTGGCAATCTTGGAAAAATCCTGGATAAACCGTCTATAATAGCCTCCCAACCCCAAGAAACTTCTCCCTTCTGATGGAGTTCTTGGTTGTTCCCAATTTATCACAGCTTCAACTTTTGATGGATCTACGAAAATCCCATTCTTATCAATTACATGCCCAAGAAATTGTACACGTTCCAGCCAAAATTCACATTTAGAGAATTTCGCGTACAACTTTTCTTTTCTTAACGTCTCCAACGTCAGACGTAAGTGTTCCACATGTTACTCTTGAGTTTTGTAGTATACCAGAATATCATCGATAAATACCACCACAAATTTGTCCAAAAATGGTTTAAACACCATGTTCATCAAATCCATGAACGCTGCAGTGGGTGTTTGTCAAACCAAATGACATCACTAAAATTCGTAATGTCCATACCGAGTTCAGAATACTGTCTTTGGTACATCCTCCTTCCTTACTTTCAATTGATGATATCCACTTCTCAAATCTATTTATGAGAAATATCTAGCACCCTTCAATTGATCAAACAAGTCATCTATTCTTGGCAACAGATACTTGGTCTTAACAGTGACTTTGTTCAATTCCCTATAATCAATGCAAAGATGCATTAACCCATCCTTCTTCTTCACGAATAACACTGGTGCTCCCAATGGTGACACACTTTGTAGAATGTACTTCTTGTCTAACAGCTCTTGCAGTTGCACCATTAACTCTTTCATTTCTACCGGAGCCATTCTGTACGGGGCCTTCGATATAGGAGCTGTTCCTGGCGCTAAGTCGATCATGAATTCGATTTCCCAGTCAGGTGGAAGTCCTGGCAAATCCTCCGGAAACACGTCCATGAACTCCCAAACTACTGGTATTTCCTCAAAATTCACACCCTTCTCCTTTTGAGTATCGACTATGTAAGCTAAATACCCTACAGAACCCTGACTCAATAACTTTTTGGCCTACATCATCGTCAGACATTTCATTTGTCTAGGCGATTTGCTACCATGAAAAACTACCTTTGACGGAGTTATAAGGTTTACACACTTCTTTTGGCAGTCAATTATAGTTCCATAATTGAATAGCCAATCCATTCCCAAAATAATATCGAACTCTCCGAGTTTTATCGGAATTAGATCTACTTTCAGAACATTCCCCTTAATGTTCACCCTACAGTTCTTGTATACGAACCTAACATGAATCACTTCCCTATTCGCAATTTCTATGTTTAAAGGGATTTACAACTCATCACAAGGTATTTCTAACCTCTAAGCAAATTCATCAGATATAAACAAGCAAGTATCACCCAAATCAAATAATACATATGCATCTATATCATTGATTGGGATAATACCTGACACGACATCTTTTGATTGCACCACGTCCTACACCGTCATGTTGAAGGTTCTGGCTGTGGGCTTGTTTGTTGATGTTGGTCCAGCAATAGCCAATGCTCCTCCACTAGCATTTCCTTTGCTCCCATTTGTCTCACCAGATCTCTTCTTAGGGAATTCCCAAGCAAAGTGATCCTTGGATCCGCACGTGAAGCACACATTCTTCTTAGCTTGAGTGCAATTTAGGGCTATGTTACCCTCATGGCCACAATTGAAGCACACTCGTTTCCCCAGCAAACACACTCCCTTGTGAAACTTTTCGCATCGCGTAAGTACATGCTTCAACTTCTTATTTCTTTGGTTTCTTTTGTCGATTTCACTCCCCATTCGCATTCCACTTCCTCTTCAGGTTGTTATTGCCATTTCCGCCGTTACTACCACCATTCTTAGATTCACCTTCACCTTTCTTCTTCCTCTGCTCTTGATTATGTTTTGTTACCGCCTACTTTGCACTTTCAAGAAGAATCGCTTTCCATCATCGCTACAAATGTCTTCAATTGGAACAGGGAAACCCTACTATACAACCAGGGTTTCAATCCCTGCTCAAACCTCTTCGACTTGCGATCGTCTGTGCTGACTTGATATGGCGCAAACCTCGCCAACTCGTTGAACCTTGCAGCATACTCAGACACCGACATCGTTCCCTGCATTAATTCCAAAAACTGAACTTCTAGCTGACTCTTTGAACTCTCTGGGAAATAGGTCTCGAAGAACAACTCCTTAAACCTATGAACTACGTCCACAGTTGCAAGTAATCTTTCAACTCCAACTTTAACAGTCATAGGACTATAAAGACCTCGTACTTAGGGGGATCAGCCCTTTGTACAATATATTGTGCATAAACATTTTAACGCTATGCGTAAGTTAACCCCTAATCATAACAATAGGGTTGTTCATCTCAGTATTTAGAGTACAAGTCCGCACTAAAGGAAGTTTGGTTTGGATAAGCTTTCAAGGTAATTTGGAATTCAACGAATATCAACTAAGGATTAATTGAATAAAACCAATAACATTAAACTATAGAATAATCGTGATTGAATCAATCATAGTAAACTACAGTCATGCTTTAGGAATAATCTAATAGCATACAATTTGAATAACTATAACACACCTTGCTTGAACAATACTAAGCCAAGGTTAATTAGAATTGAATACAAAGCATGCATAGCAATTTGAACGATAAAAATACTCGACATTAGTATATATAGTTGTGCATGCTAACCAACAAGTTAAATACAAGAATAACTTGTTCAACATCAAACTAAAGTTTAGATAGCTTGCATCATTATAAGGTAATCGAATTGGAAAACAATAATTAGTTCAACAAGATAAAGGATTAGAAAACTTGCCTTGCTCGTAGGCTAAATCGAATCAATACGAATCACAATATCCTATAAACATATGTCATCATGACATAGTTAGCCATTACCACTTTACAAACATAACTAAGTATGTTCATCATTTAAAAATTGGATTTTCAATCACATAATCAAGTTACAAAATAATTTAATTGTTAATAACATGTTCATTCTAGGTATAGAAACATTAAAATAACCATTTTACAGTCCTACGATTATCACATAACAATTCTTAAGATTTCGTGTACAAAAAGTACACTATCGGACCGATCCTAACTTTCATGTATTATTTCCACGGTTTACATTGTGGGTCATGCTATGGCGTGAAGATGAGTATTTGCTTGTTGCCAATAAACTATAGATTCGATTGATGGCTTGACCGCAACAAAGACAAGAAAAAGCCAATTTTGGCCTACAAGCTCGTTTCTAACAGACTAATTAGCATGAAATTCATACAAAAACTTCATCTAAATAAAATTCAAGAAATCCTAACATGTTTCTACCCATACAACAACATAAACAACAAATTTAACACTTTCAATTTCACTATTTTTGATAAAAACTCACTTTTTGATATTTTAATGAAAATCAACACTGTAGATTTTGTTTTTCAACCAAAACAGTTAATTCAAAGTATTTTTATCAATAATTATACATACTCTATCAAATTAAATGGTCAATTTATAAACTAAACAACTAATTAACCCTCAATTTCTACTTTAAATTAACCCATACTCATTCACAAAAACTCTCTGTAAAAAGGTTTTCTTCACAAACTACATACGTAACCACAATACATTGATTATAATCATATATATCCTATGAAAATAACTTTACAACACTAGTTTATCACATGAACACACATAAAGTCAACAATTATCTTATCACAAGAATTTTACAGAGAAATAGGAGAAGAGAAAGCTAAAACTTTTAAAACTAAAAGAAATAAGAGAATACCTTGAAGAAGATGATGATGGCTATTCCTTTCTATTCTCAAGCTTCTTCTTCTCCAATCTCTAGCCTTTCTTCCTCTCTTCTTTTCTTCTTCTTCTTCCTCTGAGTTTTTCTTTTCTTCTCTCTCTCTCTCTATCTAGCGTACTAGATATATAACGTATAAAATATAATAGGTACTACTTATATAATAGTATAACTGATATCAGTTATAATAGTTTTGAAAATCAAAAGCCATAAGGCTTGTTTGGTTACTAACTAAAAAAATAACCCATTAACCCTTACACCTTGTTTGGTAAAACACAATTAGATTAAAGACTTAATAAATATTAGGCCTTGTTTGGAAAAACTGAATTAAACTCCCATAATTTATTTTAGTAATTCCTTTATAGCAAGGTTATTTGTCACACTTTAATTTAATTAAATTAATTCTAAAAACAATTTATTAAATCTCTTTAACACATAAATCAATACCACAAAATTATAATTTTCTTTATAATCATAACTTTCTTTAATCCACTAACACATCCTTTTAATTTTCAATTCAAATTAAAATATAATAATTTATTTATTCAAAACTTTCTAACTTAATAATTAAATTAAATTAGCAAAATAATTAATTTCCTTAATTATTTATTTAACAAATAGCTAACCAAATTGAATAAAATTTGAACAATTATTTATTTAATAATAAACACATCCATTAAATACTTAAATAATTCAATAAATATTTAATATAACAATTAAAAATTCTGGAATGTTACATATTCTAAATACTGAGATGAACAACCCTATTATTATTAGGGGATAACTTACGCGTAGCGTTAAAATGTTTGTGCACAATACATTATACAAATGGTTGATCCCCCTATGTACGAGGAGTCCTTATAGTCTTATGACTGTTAAAGTTGGAGTTAAAAGATTACTCGCAACAGTTGACATAGTTCATGGTCTTATGACCCTCAGTTATGTATATTCCATATTTTGGATTCTAGTTCCTGATTATCATTGTTAGAGTACTATTCAGTTTTGATGAGCCTATTATTGGCAGATACTATTATACTATTGTTGATTCATTATTATATTCAGTGAACAATTATTTTGCTCACTCTTGCATATTTATAAACTCATTGCAGCTAAAGTGGAGAAGGTAGGTGAACCTTCGACTAGCAAAGGAAAGGGAAAAATGTACAAGTGATGAAGACTTGTAATTTTGATTATGGTTATGATGTTAGACTTTTATTATGAAGATCTTAGACTTTATTTTAATGATGTAATGTTATAATTTTAATTCCGCATTTGAATGACGTTTAAAGGTTAGATAACTTGGGATATTTTTTGAACTTAATGATGTAACCCTATTTAAGGGGAGGTTTTATGATTCAAATAATATTTTATTTGGGTAGATAGTATGAATGTTTGAATAGTGAGCACCAAATCTTGTGGGAATGAAGTACCTAGATTTGGGGGTGTCACAGGTTGGTATCAAAGCCTTAGGTTATGAACCTTATGTGGGGGGAAAGTCTTAGGAAGTAACCTTTGAAAAGATAGTGATGATAAACTTTTATCGATTTTTAGGAAAGAAAAAGTTATAAAACACTTATGTGCTTATGTGATAGTAATCTATGTGCTCGTGAGTGTCGAGTGGTAATGATTAGTAATTAAAACTTAAACTTTGGTTGACAGGATGGACAGTGTAGGAGGATCTAGTCAGGCTAGAGAGGAGGAGCCTCGAGATATTCAGGTGATTTGGGAACAACTACTGCCACGGGAAACAGTTTCATCGGTCACAGTAATTGAGCAGGAGAGGGTATCTGATGAGGATAATGAGATAGAGACAGACGAGGAGGATCCCGTAGAGCTGCCACAGTCGAGGGATGAGGAGGAGGAGGAGGAAGAGCTTCCACTTAATTCGATAGTTGCCCGTATGTACGATGAGGTGTATGACCGTAATATGGAACTATACTGTCGAGGAGTTACAAGAGATAGTAGCTAAACAACAGACCTCGATGGCATAGAAAGACGATGAGATCCAGGATCGAGAAGAACGACTCAACAACATTGAAGAGAAGCTGGTCCACACTAAAGGAGAGAATGAGCGAATGATGGAGAAGATTGCAGAACTGGAGAATAAGCTGAAGGAGGAATCTACAAAAAGGGCAAGAGCTGAAGACGCGTACAGTGAAGTTTATCAACGAGCTGGAATAGCAGAAAGGGACGCACAAGCAAAGAGGAGAAAGATGGAAGAGATGAGCAATGTATTCAACACCGTGGTCAATCGAGCTCAAGATCGAGTCATGAGTTATCCGATTCAGTTCAAGACGCTACCATCATACGTATTGGATCGCTGAACAATGTTCCGAATTATGGAGGAAGAGCGTCGTAAGGCTACGCAGTATCTTAGTAGGACACTGTAGAGAATGTAATTGATAGGTGATTTTGAAAATAAAAAAAATATAAATCCCGGGTATGATAACCAATGGGATAGATGATGATGATGATGTTATCCTGCAACTGATATAGTTCAGGAAGATAGTGTAAATAGCAGTGATGCTATTGTTTTGATGTTTTTTTATGATGAATGAATAAAAGTTATTGTTTTATTCAAAGTGTTAAGTGTTGTATGATAAACTTTTATGATGTGAAACCTACGTATATAATACTTAAAAAGGTTGAATAAAAGCTAATGGGTGTATTTTTAACAGAAAATGGCTTCAAGACGTCAAGAACCCACTGAGGAAAACAACAAGAACAATGTGGAAGGAAACCCGGTTCAGCAGTTTGTGACATTACTGATGGGTACTTTGCAGAATCAACCTCAGAATCAAGGTACAACGTTTAAGGACTTCAAGGCAGTTGGACCACCAAAATTCTGAGGGTCCATAAATCCAGTTGAAGCACAGACCTGGATCATGGAAATTGAGAAGGTTTTTGAATAAGATAATTGTTGACTTTATGTGTGTTCATGTGATAAACTAGTGTTGTAAAGTTATTTTCATAGGATATATATGATTATAATCAATGTATTGTGGTTACGTATGTAGTTTGTGAAGAAAACCTTTTTACAGAGACTTTTTGTGAATGAGTATGGGTTAATTTAAAGTAGAAATTGAGGGTTAATTAGTTGTTTAGTTGATAAATTGACCATTTAATTTGATAGAGTATGTATAATTATTGATAAAAATACTTTGAATTAACTGTTTTGGTTGAAAAACAAAATCTACAGTGTTGATTTTCATTGAAATATCAAAAAGTGGGTTTTTATCAAAAATAGTGAAATTGAATGTGTTAAATTTGTTGTTTATATTGTTGTATGGGTAGAAACATGTTAGGAGTTCTTGAATTTTATTTAGACGAAGTTTTTGAATGAATTTCATGCTAATTAGTCTGTTAGAAACGAGCTTGTAGGCCAAAATTGGCTTTTTCTTGTCTTTGTTGTCGGTTGTCAATGAAACTACTGCTTTCTCTGCATGACGCGGCCTAGTAGTATGTTAGTGGAGCCGCAGCGCCATCGCCATGCTGCAGCGCGGCTTTGTTGTTTATTTATCGTACACATACCATCCTCACGTCGCAGTCACGACCACAAATTAATTGTGGAATGTTGTTACAAGTTAGCGAGAATGGTCCGGCGATTGTACTTTTGTACACGAAATCTTAAGAATTGTTATGTGATAATCGTAGGACTGTAAAATGGTTATTTTAATGTTTTTATACCTAGAATGAACATGTTATTAACAATTAAATTGTTTTGTAACTTGATTATGTGATTAAAAATCCAATTTTTAAATGATGAACGTACTTAGTTATGTTTGTAAAGTGGTAATGGCTAACTATGTCATGATGACATATGTTTATAAGATATTGTGATTCGTATTGATTCGGTTTAGCCTATGAGCAAGGAAAGTTTTCTAATCCTTTATCTTGTTGAACTAATTATTGTTTTCCAATTCGATTACCTTATAATGATGCAAGCTGTCTAAACTTTAGTTTGATGTTGAACAGGTTATTCTTGTATTTAACTTGTTGGTTAGCATGCACAACTATATATACTAATGTTGAGCATTTTTATCGTTCAAATTGCTATGCATGATTAGTATTCAATTCTAATTAACCTTGGCTTAGTATTGTTCAAGCAAGGTGTGTTACAGTTATTCAAATTGTATGCTATTAGATTATTCCTAAAGCATGACTGTAGTTTACTATGATTGATTCAATCACGATTATTCTATAGTTTAATGTTATTGGTTTTATTCAACTAATCCTTAGTTGATGTTCGTTGAATTCCAAATTACCTTGAAAGCTTATCCAAACCAAACTTCCTTTGGTGCAGACTTGTACTCTAAATACTGAGATGAACAATCCTATTGTTATGATTAGGGGTTAACTTACGCATAGTGTTAAAATGTTTGTGCACAATACATTGTACGAAGGGCTGATCCACCTAAGTACGAGGTCCTTATAGTCTTATGACTGTTAAAGTTGGAGTTGAAAGATTACTTGCAACTGTGGACGTAGTTCATGGTCTTACGACCCTCAGTGATGTATTTTCCATATTTTGGGATTTCAGTTTCTGATTATTGTTGATAGAGTACTATTCACTGTTGATGAGCCTATTTTGGGCAGTTATTATTGTTATACTCCTGTTGATTCTCTATTATATCCAGTGAGCAATTGTTTTGCTCACTCTTGTATATTTATAAACTCATTGCAGCTAAAAGAGAAGGTAGGTGAACCTTCGACTAGCAAAGGAAAGGGAAAAATGCACAAGTGATGAAGACTTATAATTTTTACTTTGATTAAGATCTTAGAGTTTGTTTTAATGAAGTTTATTTATTTTCCGCATTTGAATGATTGTATTTAAAGGTTAGACAACCTGGGAGATTTTTATTTTGTAACCCTTTAATGGGAAAGATTTTATTTAACCAGTTTTATTGTGATTGAGTAGTTAGATATGAATGTGTGATTAAGTGAACACCAAATCCTGTGGGAATGAAGTACCTGGGTTTGGGGGTGTCACAGAATACAAGTCCGAACCAAAGAAAGTTTGGTTTGGATAAGCTTTCAATGGTAATTTGAAGTTTAACGAACATCAACTAGAGGACTAGTTGAATCAATAGTGTTTGATAGTACAACAGTTGATCAATAATAACATAATATGAAACAATGAATAAGTGTAAGCGAACTTACTAACTTGATCTCATGCTTAGAAACAACTACAAAGCATAAGAATTGAATGACAATAATAAACATTTCTTGAATAAAATTAAGCTAGTACTATGAATTATTGAATAAACATTAAGTAATAGCAAGCTGAAAATAAAGCTTACTTATCATGAGAATGACTTGCGTCAAGTAAATGAACTATAATAATTCAACATTTGATATTAGAATTCAAGAAAGTTGTATTCATAATATTTGAATAGCAATAATGAAACTTGACTAACAATAAACAAGTTAGAATGCATCAATAGGTATTGGACTTCCAACTTGTTTGAATAAAATAATGTTATAGCTAGATTGTTCAAATCATGATTAAGAACACAATAGTTCGTTTAACGAAACTTTAAAGTAAGAACTAGATCAACATGAATGTAAGGATAAAAGGCTTGCTCAATGTAAAAAGAGAAGTTTAGAAACTTGCTCAATGTAAATATAGAGTTAGAAAAACTTGCCTTGCCCGTAAGCTATAAAGTTAAACTCACGATCACCTACACATAATTTTAGAACCACAATACCTATTAGATATGCTAACATATCATAACTTGCGCATTACCATTCACATTTGAGAAACTCTAAATGTTTTACTTAGCAACACTTGTCTAACTTTCATTATGTATACTAAATTACCACATAACTCATTCTCGATTTACTAATCACTTTAAAATTTTGAATTCATAAACAACATAACATGACTCTTGTTACATGATTCTCACATTCCATAACCTTAAGCTAAGCTACAACGAACAACCAAAGTCTGCAGAATAAACAGACTTTAGTGTCTGAAAATGGGGACTCATGGCGGCACATTTGAGTTTTATATATAGATTCCATCCAACGCCGTCTGAATTCTTGGCCTTGTAGCATGATTGGAGAACCTGTTTTTCTCAAAAGAGCTACTGACATTTTCTTAAGCCAACTAACACGAATTTCACCCATCAAACAGTGATATTCACACGTAAAATAAATATACACCTATCATAAACATGATTCCTCACATTTACAACCAATTGGAACAATTTAACACCAACTAAAAGCGATTTTAATTTCTCAAAATTCATATTTTTCATATAAAACTCAATATTTTTGATATTCATCCAAAAATTGACACTGTGATTTCAAAACATGGCCAAATCATCTCATTCAAATTACCTTATGCTCGTATCACATAAAACTAGCATATACAAGCTTCAATTTACATTTTAACATAAGAATTGGCCACTATAATTGAAAATTACTCAAGCCATATGAAGAACACTTATACTGTCAAAAATTTCTTTCACTGTTAATCGAAAATTAACATGTGATTACCCTATTTGACATAAATTCTAGCATTATAAACATATATAATCACAATTACCAACTATATAAATCCACAATTCAACAATTGCCTATAACAGAACATGAGAAAATTCTTGTCGTGAAATACATATACACATATATACACACATATATAACTCTAAGGTTGTGAACATACCTTCAATTAGCATGTAATTCTTGCTAACCCACTAGAATTTCTTGAAAATCCTAAGCTTCTTCTCAAATTCTCTCAACTCTCAATTCTCTCTATTGCCTAGCACAACTACAATAAAATTCTGATAGCTAGTATGCGTAATATAAGAAAACACAAACTGATATGGCCTTAATAGCCATCATCAGTTATCAGAATAATGTCTATAACATAAATACATTATATTTATTATTTATTTTATTTTATTTATATTATTTATTTAAATTTCAAAAATTAGAAATATCAAAAGGCCATAAGGCTTGTTTGGCAAACCATTTAAATTCTAAAGAATTAAAATACTTAAGCCTTGTTTGACAAAAACTAAATTAAATCCTTTTTAATTTATTTTAATAATAACTTTAGTTTATAAACTATAATCACATATTATTCATATCCAACATTAACCCATTAAATTAATCACATACTATATTTTAATTAAATATAGCCTTTTAGCAAATATCACCAAATTATAATTTTCATTATAACTTTATTTAATAATTTAACATACCATCTAAATTATTAAATCAACACAACAACATAACCCCTCATGTTATAATACAAACCTCGAATTTATAAATTAATTTTATTTAGAAAATTCTCTAATACATTTAGATTCATCAACCAACACATCAATAAAATATTTATTTAACAATAAACACCTCAAATAATATTTATATAACTTAATAAATATTTACATTACAATTTAAAATTTCGGATCTTACAACCTATATATGCGAAGTACCGCATACATAGTGAAATTCTTCTGTTATTTTATTCTTTATTATTATGTTAGAATAACCTGTCTATGCGAAGTACCGCATACATGGTAAAATTCTTCTGTTATTCCGTTCTTTATTATTACATTTGGAATATCACCGTCATGCGTGTTCATGCATGACACAGTTCCATTATTTATTATTCGTTGGAATAACTTTTGTATATGTGATCTATCGCATGCATGGTGAATTCTTCTATTATTCCATTCTTTATTATTACATTTGGAATATCCTATCTGTCTGCGATTATGCATGACCTAGTTCCATTTTATTATTACTGCTGGAATAACTTTGTCTACATGTCTATTATCACATGCATGTTGAATGATCCTTCATATTCATTCCTTATTAAATTGTGGAAATGATGCATCTCGTGGATTACCGCATGGCGGCGAAAATCCATTTGCGATTTCATATATTCTATTATACTCGGATTAGATTAAAGTTTTGGCTTCTATACTCCATGAAATTAGTAGAATATCCTTGATATTTAAGCTTCATCCAAAGATCTTTTCATGGAAATATTCTTCCGAGCATTCTTGAATTTTACTCTACAAAGAAGTATCATGTTGACAATTTGGACATTATTGATTTCTAGATAAATTAGATTATAAATCTTTAAAAATTTATTCTTGAACTTGTTTTATTGGCCCGTAGTGCATTGATGGACAGTTGTTGGCATAATCATGACCATTAATTAATACATGAATATCATTTGCCCGTAGTGCATGGATAATTTGTGGTCATGATACTAAAGAATATCCTTGGCCGTAGTGCAGGGGTGATTCGATGATTGGATTATTTATTAAGCTGAGTCTCAGCGATAAAAGTGATGAAAAACCTTTTAAATAATAGAAGATAGTAGATTTTATTCTCTACTTGACTCTTCTAACGAATTTCTTATTCATTATGATTAAACTTGATGTTTTTATATTGTATCGGTTTAACATCTTTGTTGAAGCTAACGATAATTTATTCGCATTATCTTAGTCATAATATTTCTTCTTTGGGCTAGTTGAGCTCACCCTTTTGCTTTCATTGTTCTCTTGAGAAATGAGAACGTGGCGGACTAGTCAGGAACCGGAGTGACTGGTCAGGATGATAGTATTAGTAGTCCTCATTATTCTATAAAATAGTGTGATAATAAATGCAATGAGGACTCCTTTGAGTGTGGATATTGTCTAGATGACAATATTTGTATTAAAACTCACAGCATATGTTTTGTTGTATTTTACACGACAGTTGTATAATTAAGTTTTTAATTGTATTTTGTACCATGTATTTGGCGACTCAAGATAGGTGATGTAAACCTATTTTGGGGGCGTCACATGGACTGGTTGGATAAGCATCATGCCACTATTAACTTTAAAGCGAAGAAGGTTATATTTGGAGATGTGAAGTCTCCAGAGTTTGTGTTTCAGGGTTCACGGTCGAGTAGAGTGTTGAAGTTAATTTCAACTTTGAAGGCTGGAAAGTTGGTGGCAAAGGGTTGTGAGGGGTATTTGGCATTTGTGAAAGATACCTCTAAGGGTGAGTCTCGTATTGAGGATGTTCCAATTGTTCGTGACTTTTCTGATATGTTTTTTGAGGAGTTGTTAGGGTTTCCACCGCAGTGAGAAGTAGAGTTTGCTATTGAGATTGTTCCTAGTGCGGAGCCTATTTCTAAGGCGTCGTATAGGATGGCACCGTTAGAGTTGCAGGAGTTGAAGGAGCAGTTACATGAGCTGTTAGATTGTGGTATGATTCGGCTGAGTGTTTTACCATGGGGTGCTCCAGTTTTGTTTGTGAAGAAGAAGGATGGGTCTATGTGGTTGTTCATTGACTACAGGGAGTTAAACAAGATTACCATCAAGAATCGGTATCCATTGCCGAGGATTAATGACTTGTTTAACCAACTTCAGGGGGCAAAGTATTTTTTGAAGATAGACTTAAGGTCGGGCTACCATCAGTTAAGGGTGAAGGATGAGGATATCCCTAAGACAGCTTTTCGCACTCGATATTAGCATTACGAGTTTCTGGTGATGCCATTCGGTTTGACTAACGCTCTGGCGGTGTTTATGGAGTTAATAAATTGGGTGTTCATAGTGTACTTGGACCAATTTGTTATTGTCTTTATTGATGACATTTTGGTTTACTCCAAGTCTAAAGAAGAGCATGAGGAGCATCTTCTCACAGTGTTGGGGATTTTGCAGAAAGAGAAGTTGTATTCTAAATTCTCTAAATGGGAGTTTTGGTTGGAGCATGTGGCATTTTTGGGCAAACTTGTTTCTACTAAAGGCATTAAGGTGGATCCTACGAAGGTTGAGGCTATCACTAAAAGATTGAGACCTAATACAGTGATAGAGATTCGAAGTTTCTTGGGTTTGGCAGGGTACTATAGGAGATTTATGGAGGGATTTTCTTTGCTTGACTTACATTGACCTAGTTGATGAGAAAGGGCATGAAGTTTGTGTGAAATGAGGAGCGTGAGAAGAGTTTCGAGGAGTTGAAGAAACGACTTATGACAACTCCTATACTTGCATTGTCGTCGGGGATAGGAGGTTACCAGATTTATAGTGATGCTTCTAAGAAGGGCTTGGGGTGTGTTTTGATGCAAAACGGTAAGGTGATTGCTTATGATTCTAGGCAACTTAATCCTTACGAGGTGAACTATCCCACTCATGATTTGGAGTTGGCAATGGTGATCTTTGCCTTAAAGATCTGGAGGCATTATTTGTATGGAGAGACTTGCGATATATTCACCGATCACAAAAGTCTTAAATACATCTTCACTTAGAAGGAGCTCAATATGAGGCAAAGGCGTTGGTTGGAGCTTCTAAACAATTATGATGCTAGAATTAAGTATCACTTGGGAAAGGCAAATGTAGTTGTAGATGCTCTTAGTAGAAAGAGTTCAGGGAGTGTAGCGGCCCTTATTACACAACCTCGGCTTATTTTGGATATGGAGTGGCTAGAGTTAGAGTTGTATGTACAAGGTTCTGATGGGCATTTGGCAGGTATGAGAGTGGAGCCCTCTCTTATCTCGTGGGTCAAAGAAGCTCAAAAAGAAGATGGGGAGTTGTGGAGTATGACGCAAAATCTAGAGGAGGGAAAGTAGCCCAAGTTTCGTATTGATGACCATGATGTGATTTGGTTAGGTGAGCGGTTGTGTGTATCGTTAGATCTAATTATTCGGGATGATGTGTTGGTTGAGGCTCATAGTTCGCCATTTTTTATTCATCCAGGTTCTACAAAGATGTATAGGGATTAGAAAAAGAATTTTTGGTGGAATGGGATGAAACGAGACGTGGATGAATATGTTGGTAAGTGCCTCACTTGTAAATAAGTGAAGATAGAACATCAACAAGCTAGTGGTTTGCTACAACAGTTAGACATTCTAGTGTGGAATTGGGAGGATATCACAATGGATTTTGTGACTGGTTTGCCGAAGACTTTCAGGAAGAATGATGCCATTTATGTAGTGGTGGATCGGTTGAATAAATCGGCACACTTTTTGGCTATCCATGAGGGTTAATTGGTGGATAGGTTGGCACAAATCTTTCAACAGGAGATTGTTAGACTTTATGGTACTCTGGTGTCTATTATTTCAGATTGGGACCCACAATTCACTTCACGGTTTTGGAAAGGGATTCAATGAGCTTGGGGCACTATGCTCAACTTTAGTACTTCTTTCCATCTGCAAACTGATGGGCAATCCGAAAGGACTATTCAAACATTGGAGGACAGTTGAGGTCTTGTGCACTTGAGTAGTCGAGTAATTAGGATGATTACTTGAGCCTAGTTGAGTTTACTTATAACAACAGTTGGCATGCAAGTGTTGGGATGGCTCATTTTGAGGCATTATACGGTAGAAAGTGTCGGGCACCGAGTTGTTGGGATGAGGTTGGCGAAAGGGCCATAGAAGGGCCTGAGTTTGTTCAAATCACTACAGAGAAGGTAGCGGTGGCTAAGGAGAAATTGAAGTTGGCTCGATCACGACAGAAGTGTTATGCTGATAAGCATATAAGGACTTTAGAGTTTGAAACTGGTGTGCATGTGTTTCTAAAAGTTTCTCCTTGGAAAGGTATTCGACGATTTGGCTTGAAAGGGAAGCTTAGTCCGCGATATATCGGTCCATTTAAGATTTTGGAGAGGGTTGGTGAAGCTGCATATCGGTTAGCTTTGCCTCCAAAGCATGCTCATGTGCACAATGTGTTCCATGTATCGGTGTTGAGGAGTTATCATTATCATCCGTTGCATGTGGTGCAATATCCGTTTAATAAGATTCGGGAGGATCTTAATTGTGAGGAGCAAGCCGAGGATATTTTGGATCGTCAAGAGCGGATTATGAAGAGGAATACTATTCCGTTTATTAAGGTTTTGTGGAGGAACCATTCGGAGCGGGAAGCTACTTGGGAAATGGATGAGTCTATTCGAGCAGAGTATCCGCATATTTTTGATAATTAGATACTTTTCATTCTTTTGATTCCGGGGATGGAATCCTTTTTAAGGGGTAGGTGATGTAATACCCGATAAAATAAATAAATAAATAAATATTGAATAAAAATAAAAATTATTTTGTTTTAAATTATATTAATTGTACTTTGTCTTTTATTTGGGTCAATCTAATCATTTACTTTAGGTGGGTTAATAAATATTAGTAAGTGATAAAAATTAACTTAGTAAAATTGAGCCTTAAAATTAATTTGGTCTAATTTATTTTTATATGATATTAAAATCCTATTAAAAGTAAAATAAATAATAAATTATATAAATAATAACTAAAACCTAATCTTCTTCATATCTGATACAAACCAAGGGGAAAAGGGTAAGAGAGAAAACGACAACAGTAAGAACAGGAAACAAAATAGGTACTTTTCTTTTATGTGTCTACTGAATATTGTGTACTATAAATTCTTGGTTTGATCAATTGAAATCTAGATGCATAATTCACATCGTAAGGTCCTGCGAATTATTGATTGGTTTATATATATATATATATATATATCTTTCAAAAAAATAAAAAAAATTCGTAACTTTTTTTTAAAGCCTACTGTTATAACAATGTTCGTAGTCTATATATATTTATATATATAAAATAGAATTACTAATTAATCCCAATATAAAAAAAATAGAAATGATTAAAACATCAATTATAATTTAATTAGTTTAATACTTAAATCGAGTGCAAGTTAGTATAATATTACATTCATGGAGGAAATCATTTATGTGAGTAAAATAATAAAAAAATTGAAAGTGGCTTTTCAGGATGACGTAGTCCATTCATATTTATGTTCATGTTATCCTCTAATTAAGGCTAAATGGGTGTAAAAAAATAAAAAGAAAAAGGAACCAATATTTTACCAATATTAAACGCAACTAGTGGAGTTTTTTTTAGTTACTGGACCTTTTATGACATGTTGTTAGTATTAGCAAGTTTAGAAGACATAAATAAGAAATAAATTTTATTAAGAATTGTTTAATCTGCTGGTAAAAAATAGTATATTTGAAATTTTACATATTAATTTAAGCTGGTTCATTCTGTTAGTAAGAGTAATAAAAATTGTTTACTAATAAATTTAATAGTATTATAATATTGATGATTAGATTTGTAATAAAATTTTATGTAATTTTATTAGATCGGATTAAAGGAGACTACCATAATCTTATTTGAATTTTGGGTATTACATTGCTTAATTCAGGTACAAATTTCGTACTCCTTCAGCGATACTCTTATTAAATTTAATTTGTTCGTTTTGTTTCTCGTTTCAAAATTAGTTATTGTTTCCCATAAATATTTCTTCTCAAATTCATGTGATAGTTTCGTCTTGGTATTGATACTTAGAACTCATGTTGTACTCTTGATCTAGTGTATAATGGTTAATATTTATTTCGATCTTTGTAGAAAGTACATGTTAATATTTTTGGAGACTTTGTGTTGATAATTCATTTCAGTTTAACATGTACACGTTAGAATCCATTTTTGTTGATATGTTGTCTCTTGTGTTGTGCCATTATATCTTTGTTAGAATATCATAGGGTATACCTGAGCTATAACCACCTGTGGGGATACCATAGACATGTCCTCTTGGCACCAAGGCATGACACCTTTCATGGCGGTGTGATCAATCAACGGCGGTTTTGTGCTCCAGTGGGAGTTGGCCATTTGGTGTTTTATGGTGGGAGACTTATGGGTCGACCCTAGTTTTATGTTTTATTCTATTCTGGGGATTGGTGATGTTTATGCCAAACACACCTTCTGATTTTATATACATTGGATTCGCAGTCCAATGTGTGTGACTTGCCTGTGTGGCATTATTTGATTTGCCTGTGTGGCATTATTTGACTTGCTTGTGTGGCAATGTATATTTTATTTTGTTTTGAGCTCGGTATGAAATAACACCCAGCCATTTAATTCAACCTATTATTTCATTATGTTAGTTTTGTTTGTTTCGTTCATTTAATTGAGTTAATTATTTTGTTTCATCATTCTTTTATTCTATATCCGTACTGGGCATTTGGCTCATCTGTGTTTTTCTTATCGGAGGTAATCAAGGGAATCAAGGGCAAGTGTGAGAGCTCCATTTTATCCAAATGATTTAGATATATTATGTTTAGGTTGTGATACATTACTTTTTTCGGAATTATAATAATTATTTTAGATTATGGTTAGAGGCAGTTTGATATTTATTATGGTTGACTTGTGGTATTTATCAGATATTAAGACTATTCTTTTGTGGTTTAGAGCCTTATTATATATTTTTCTATTTTATTGTGTTTTGAGTAACCTCTCTTTCTATTTAGGAAAGGGGGGTGTTACAGAGTTGGTATCAAAGCTTAGGTTCTTTCTTGTAGAAAACCTATTTAGGTTTGACCTGTGAGTTATGGGTAGACTTCTGGGTTAGGTTTTTATTCTGTTTGACTTTCTGTTCAACTATCATATCAACTATATTAAAATGTCTCTAATCTACTTTGTTTATATTCGTGATCTTTCTCTTAGATGGCTCGTAGATCCGCTAGAGTTGCTGGGAGACGAGGTAACAATAGGGGAGGAGGTGAGGGTCAGTCCAATGAGCAACCTAATGATCAGATTAATGTTCAATTGGCTACCTTGGTAAATCAGGCTTTACCTCAGTTGGTGGCACAAGTTGTACAGGCAATGCAGCAGCCGCCACTAGAAATTCCTGAACAGGAGAACCTGGGAAATAATGGTCCATAGGCAAACGAAGAGGAAGGGAATGTTGATAGTCATGATCAGCATGTGGTTCCAATGTATATATGGTTGGAAAGGTTTCAGAAGCAGAAACCACAGTCATTCAGTTCAGCTACGACTCCAATTGATTCAAAGAATTGGATTACTCACCTACAGAAGATCTTTGATGTGTTGGGGGTGCTCGGATATCAGAGAGTATTGCTTGCAGTTTACAAGCTGGAATGGGATGCACAGAGTTAGTGGAAGGCAGTGAAAGTAACAAAGGGTGATGGATATGTTGGGACACTTTGTTGGGCAGAGTTTTGTGAGGTCTTTTTTCAGCAGTACTTTCCAGCTGCTGATAAAGAGGCTTATGCCAAAGAATATCTGTCTATTCGGCAGAAAGATGATGAGTCCATCACGGATTTTATGACGAGGTTCACCAAGTTGGTAGGCTTTGCAAAAACCTCAGCACTTACTGCAGCAGAACATGCAGAGAAGTTGAAGTGGAGGATTCATTATAGATACTGACAACATCTCATTAACACCATTTTGCAGATGTGTCAGCAGTGGCCAATGCAGCCAATAATATTGAGATAGAGCGACAGGACTTTTGGTCTTCTAAACCTAAGGGGAGTCGAATGAGGGATAGAGATAACCAGCAGGGGCATGCATCGGGTCAACATGGGAAGAATCAGGGTGGTCAGTGGTACAAGAACCGTGGTGGCCAGCAGCAGTAGTGGCGTGGTCAAAATCAAAACAGAGGTTATCAGTAGATGCCTCAGCAAGGGCAGAATTGGCAGCTTCAGCAACCTTGGCATGGTCAGAATCGTCAATCATGGCAGAATAGTCTGCAGGGGCAAAATCAGGGTCGTTATCCGGGACCAGCTGGTTGGGGTAACCCAAAATCTTATTCTAATAGCTCGTTGTGCTACCTGTGGGGCTAATCATCCTGGGAGACAGTGTCATAGAGTCACCAGTGCATGATTCTTATGTGGACAGATGGGTCATATGGCTAAAGATTGTATCAGGCCACGTGGTAATAGTGGAGTTGGTGATAATGGTGGCAATAGAGGTCAGCGTCAGGGTGTTCGAGTGTTTGCCTTGATATATAACCAAGCGGCAAGTGCACTATATACTATTTCTGGCAATCTTTTAGTTGGAAAACATGAGGCATCTATTTTTTTTATATGGGTTCTACTCATTTCATTGTTGCTCAGTCTTTTGTTCAGATCCTAGGTGTGCCATCTAAGTTTTTAGATTCTGTTATGTTTATGGCTACCCCGATGGGGACTTCTATTATTATTTCTAATTTACATCGAGGGTTTACGATCAGTTTTGGAGATAAGATTCGTAGGGCTAATTTTCTTCCGATATGTATGAACGATTTTGATGTTATTCTTGGGATAGACTGGTCAGATAAGCACCATGCCACTATTGACTGTCAGGCGAAGAAGGTTATATTTGGAGATGTGATGTCTCCAGAGTTCGTGTTTTAAGGTTCACAACTGAGTAGAGTGGTGAAGTTAATTTCAGCTTTGAAGGCTGGAAAGTTGGTGGCGAAGGGTTGTGAGGGGTATTTGACATTTATGAAAGATACCTCTAAGAGTGAGTCTCGTATTAAGGATGTTCCAATTGTTCGTGACCTTTCTAATGTGTTTCTTGAGGAGTTATCAGGGTTACCACCGCAACGACAAGTATAGTTTGCTAATGAGCTTGTTCCTGGTGCGTAGCCTATTTATAAGGCATCGTATAGGATGGCACCGTTAGAGTTGCAGGAGTTGAAGGAGCAGTTACAGGAGCTGCTAGATCGTGGTGTGATTCGGCTGAGTGTTTCTGTAACACCCCGAAATTCGGTCTATTTCCACATTCGGATTCCGTACGTCACGATCCCATCTTCTTCCAAACATATATCATCATATAGCTAAATATAACAACATACATCCTCAAATCCCAGGTTCTAGAAACCTTATAACTTTTTTTATTACAAATAATCATAAATACATTATTCATTTCATCTTACAAGAGTGACTTTTATCCGCCACCAAGGATACATAACAGTTCCTTAAACTAGTCTATAGTTTAGTTTCATATTTCTATATTATAAGTCTTCACTTGATCTTCTCGCTCATTCACATTACGAATAGCACCTCATCTAGAATCTGCCATCATCTTGATCTTTACAGGATCCTTAAGTTCATCTAACATCGTTCGCTGGAAATGTTTTTCATTTAAAAGAAAGTGTGAGCATTCAATTGCCCAGCAAGTCATCACAGTTGAACAAACATCTTCAAGAATTCAAACATTCTTTTAAGACTTCAATAACCGAATAAAGGTTATGAAGCAGCTTGAATAATAGGAATAATCTCGATTCCTATCATCTTAAAACATTATTCACATGCATTTTGAAATACTTTCATTCCTCTACCTTTTTCCATATACATTCTGTCTGGCTAGAATCATTAGCGCAGACTTAACAATAACGGATCATATATAAATAGAACATACTTGTATTGAACAACTCAATCACAGAACAAATCATATCATAGAAATAACAAAGTGTTAACATTGTGGCTCAAGGCCTCATACGTTCTACCACTTTACACAACTATCGCACATTAGCACATAGACAGAACTTCTCAAGTTCAACATCTGAGATGTTTAAGAAACTAGCATTCATTTGAAATATGAATGAATTTAGGAAACTTGCCTTATGCATGCATTTCATGACTTTTACTTTTGAATCGCTTTCATTCCAATTCCTATATAACACATAAGGAAAAAACATAAACACCAATTAGTCATATATTGAACTTACACATTGGTTTACTTAACTTTACTTCTTAGGGTTCGCATTCTTGCAACCTAAGTTTACGCGACCACTTTCACTACCATTCTACGGCTTCATGACATACAGAGATGTCTTACTTATACGTTCATCATCTTTGATGTTTTACATTCTTATCTCTTTCTCATAAGTTCTCTAAGACATAGCACACATCGCTCCTCTGCTAGTAGTCCATATGGTACTCTGAGTGGTTTCCCACAAACAACTAACAAACAAGTTCCCGTCTCATTTACACTACCCATAACATTGAGTTAGATCGGTTGCCAGTTTTGTATATACCTTTGCTCTCTAAAGGAATTGTTTAGCCCAGCTCCCATATGTCAACCATCAAAGGTTACGATTGCACCACAACCTAACTTATCTTAACTTATCCGAACCATTAAACTAATAATATTCGTTAAGTTAATTTCTTATTCCTTACGGCTTTCTGATAACTAAATTCCATACTTCAGGATTCAATCTCATCCGATTCATATTCAGCTTTCATTAATCTTATTACCGTTCGTTACGGCTTTCTCGATAATTCATGTCTTACTTCCTACCTTTGTCAACGTCTAGGTCATACAACCAGGGTATACTTAGAATGTTCGTCTGACGCGAATACGATTCACGAGGATCGTTTACGTATTCAACATTCACGTTGCTCATCTCTTAATCTCTCATTCAACCTTTTCTCAAGGTTTTAATCGCTTTCGATAGTTATCCATCCCATGAACCCCATGTTCATTATTCTTTCTTAATGTCGGAACCATACTGTTCATTGTATGCTACGACCGATTGTTCATCGCAACAGCGTTGCGTTTACAGCGTCTATATGCTTTACACTTATCTCTCACTAACATGTCATAACATCGAAATGTTATTCATTAACCACGTTCCCCAACGTCTAGAGAATCACAATCATAGCAATCCCCCACGTTCATTTATCGCGACTATGGTCCCCCAGATATCGGTTTCGTAACCCGCACCTACATTCATTGTCTTTTAATCTCGTTTAATCTTTTCGCTCAACCTTCATTAAAGGTCTAAAACACTTGACTAAGTGTTACATTAGTTGAACATTATTGTGACGCCCCGAAATCCGGTCTATCTTCACACCCGGATTTCGTACATCACGATCCCATCTTCTTCTAAACATACATCATTATATAGCTAAATATAACAACATATACTCTCAAATTCTAGGTTCTGGAAACCTTATAACCTTTTTCATTTCAAATAATGATAAATACATTATTCATTTCATCTTACAAGAGTGGCTTTTATCCGCCACTAAGGATACATAACAGTTCCTTAAACTAGTCTATAGTTCAATTTCATCTTCCTATATTATAAATCTTCACTTGATCTTTTCGCTTATTCACATCCTGAATAGCACCTCATCTGGATACCGTCACCTTGATCTTTACGGGATCCTTAAGTTCTTCTAATATCGTTCGCTGAAAATATTTTTCATTTAAAAGCAAGTGTGAGCATTCAATTGCCCAGCAAGTCATAGCAGTTGAACAAACATCTTCAAAGATCCAAACGTTTCTTTAAAACTTCAATAACCGAACAAAGGTTATGAAGCAGCTTGAATAATAGGAATAATCTCGACTCCTATCATTTTAAAACATTATTCACATCCACTTTGAAATACTTTCATTCTTCTACCTTTTTCATACTCGTCATGTCTGGCTAGAATCATTAGCATAGACTTATCAATAACGGATCATGTATAAACAGAACATACTTGTATTGAACAACTCAATCACAGAATAGTTCATATCATAGAAACACTGAAGTGTTCACATTGTGGCTCAAGGCCTCATACGTTCTACCACCTTTTACAAATATCACACATTCGCACATAGACAGAACTTCTCAAGTTCAACATCTGAGAAGTTTAAGAAACTAGCATTCATTTAAAATATGAATGAAGTTAGGAAACTTGCCTTACGCACAGCTATAGCTTATGCTGAACTGCTCATTTCAATTCCTATATAGCACATAAGAAAAACAACACATACACTAATTAGTCATATATATTTGACTTATGCATTAGTTTACTTAACTTTACTTCTTAGGGTTCGCGTTCTTTCAACCTAAGTTTACGCGACCACTTTCATTATCGTTCTACGGCTTCATGACATACGGAGATGTCTTACTTATACGTTCATCATCTTTGATGTTTTACATTCTTATCTTCTTCTTATAACTTCTCTAAGACTCAGCACACACCGCTTCTCTGCTAGTAGTCCATATGGTACTCTGAGTGGTTCCCCACAAACAACCAACAAACAAGTTCTCGTCTCCTCTACACTGCCCATAACAGTGAGTTAGATCGGTTGCCAATTTTGTATATACCTTCGCTCTCTGAAGGAATTGTTTAGCCCAGCTCCCATATGTCAACCATCAAAGGTTACAATTGTACTACAACTTAACTTATCTTAACTTATACAAACTATTAAACTATATGTTCGTTAAATTAATTTCTCATTCCTTATGGCTTCCTGGCAACTAAATGCCACACCTCCATATTCACTCTTTATCATCTAAGTCATAAAGTCTTTTGTATACTCAGAGCGATTATTCCCTTTAATCCTTAACTCGGCTTCGTTACGTTAAACGTTATTATCTTTAATTCAACTTCTTTATCGTTCACAGTTTAAACATTGATAGTCATTATCTTACAGTCAAACCATACACGGGGTGTAGGTTCTATCTGTTTAATATTTACGTACCATCAACCTTCACATTGATTAAAGCGTTCAACGCTTACATTTTATTCTAACGTTCTCATCCGACTCACATTCGGCTTCCATTAATCTTTTTACCATTCATTACGGCTTTCTTAATATCATTCGTTATTCTTTACTTGAACCCCATGTTCATTAGTCATTTTTAATGTCGAAGCCATACCGTTCGCTGTATGTTAAGACCGATCGTTCATTGCAACAGCGTTGCATTTGCAGCGTCTATACGCTTTACACTTATCTCCCACTACCATGACATAACATCGAAATGTTATTCATTACCCTCATTCCCCAACATTTAGGGAATCACAATCATAGCAATCCCCCACATTTGTTTATCGCGACTACGGTCCCCGGATATCGGTTATGTAACCCGCGTTCACATTCTTTATCTTTTAATCTCAATTAATCGTTTCGTTCAACCTTCATTAAAGGTTTAATTCACTTGATAAAGTGTTATCTTAGTTGAACATTATGTTCTTTATCTTCTCGTACGTTTCCCCCAAGAGTTGAGCAGTTAAAAGCTCTTCTCTGGCTTTTTCCTACACTGGCGCTGCGGCGCCACTCTTCCTTCTATCTGTCACGTCGTGGCACGAGTTTGCAGTACTCGGCTCTCTAGTCTGGCGCTGCAGCACCACCTAACAAGGCATGGTTGGCGCAGCGGCGCCAAGCCCTAACCCTAGAAACTTTTTCTAAGTGTTAAATCCAATTTGAGACGCTTATTTCCCGCTTCCATAACGTATTCATTATAACTCGGAATGAGGTCATTCCAAAGCCATTCACTTCCTTATCTTACGTACTTCAATACCCCTTGGATAGAACTTCATTCTTAATTTGGTAACGTGCCATTCGATTGGCTTGATCTTCACCCTTCGTTCATTTTATGTTTTTAACGCTCTTTGTTCGTTCGTCCGTAATTCGGTCATCCGAACTCGGAACTCGATCATTCTTGAGTCCACGACTCACGTTTTCAATATTTTCTTACATTCTTATGAAACCCTACATGTTCGGGTTCATTTACTAATTTTCTAATTCTCGTTTGTCTTTTACGAAATTTTCGCCATAACTTCGTTATAGCTAAGTTTTAATCCGTTCTTCATGAACGTTTCTACCGTTCCTAACAAAGAAATATGCATCAAACTTATACGCAATGGTTTTAAACTTGTCCATCAAAAACAATTATCCTATGATGGTTTTAAATTTGTCTATCAACAATGTTCTTTGTGTTCTTCGCGTGTTCTTCGTGTTCTTCGTTCGTTCTTCATTTTAACCGATATTTTGGATTACGATTTCACTTTTTATTGGAATTTGATGTTATAGAACATTATTCCTTACTTATTTCACCTACTTATTAATATTATCCATTCGGATTGTTCAAATTCATTACGAATCTTATACTTCCTTAAGAAATTTATAAACTAAACTTCAAATTATTATTTCTTCATTTTCACATGAATTCAACCATATGACTTCATTCTTAATGTTATCTACTTCTTATCTTCATTAAATTATATATTTGAACATAATAAACTTAAAGAAAAACTAAAAGAACTAGGGTTCGGATTACCGTTCTTCTTTAATCTCATTCCGACGGACAAAATGTGCAATCAAGCTAGCTTTTCCTCTTCCTTTTCCTCCCTTCTCCCATCCAAAGTCTCTCTCTCTCTCTCTCAAAGTTCCTAGCTTTTTCAAAATCTCATTTAAATGAAATCTAGCTTCCTATTTATAGATTTTCCAAATCTAGGGCAAAATAGTCATTTAACCCCCTTAACCTCCTTACTATTCATTACTTAAGGACTAAGTTAACTTACTCCCTAAGTTTATTCAACACTTAGTCTACTTAGCCTTTAAGTTTGCTTAACTCTTAAGTTTACTTAATACTTCAGTTTACTTAATACTTAAGTTTACTTAATACTTAAGTTTTCTACTTCTACCTCCTTAGTTAACCTCCTTACTATTCACGAAACTTAACCTTTAAGTTTCGTGGTTCCATCTTTCGGGTTTCGTCCGACAGTTTTAAAAACTGCGATTCTCGAAATCCAAATATTTTTGGATATTTCGTCTTTCCTTTACCGATTAACTTTTACGTATCTTCAGATTTCTGAAAAACTGAAAAACACTTTTAGGCGTTAAGCGTTTTCCTTCATGTTTTACCCTAACATAGCTAAATGAATGAAAAGTACATAGCAGTACTTTTCGTCGATTTTATTTTGTCCGATTTCTGCACGTTTTTCGAGAAAAACTTTTATCGGCTTACTTAACTTTTCAAGATATATTATCGTCAAATCTTTCGACGGAATGTCATTTCGACATACCGAACTCTCATAACGGCTTAGGTTATTCAAACCCTAACCCTTAGGTTTCGTCGGGTGAATAGTGCCTATTTCGTCTTTTTCCCCGGAAATATTTTTATTCCTGAAAAATTTTCATTTTCGTCTTGAAAATTCTTACAAGTTCAGTCTAACTCGTAGCTAGAATCCTCCTGACTTATAATCATCCTAGGTTCTAGAACGATTAATAAACACATAGCACATAATATTATTAATAAAAATTCATTTTATTAACAACTAATTCTTTAAACTTAAATTCTGGAAAATCCAAATTTTCGGGGCGTTACACTCTTCCCCTCTTATAAAAAATTCCGTCCTCGGAATTTCTCAAAACCACACCCATACCCGGGTCATCACCTTCACCCCTTCTTCACAGAATTTCGTCCTCAAAATTTTAACTTACCCATCTTCTGAACTTCTCTTCAAAAAAGTTCCTATCTTTCAAACATTCTCTCACCTTCACAACTTATCAAGAATTATGAAGTAGAATGAACAACGAGGAATATAAGAATTCCTTTAAAATATTTCATACTTTTGCTGAGGGGTCAAATTGACCATGAACTCTTACTAACAGTTTACAATCACCAAGAAGGTAAACTACATCTTCCATACGTAGGCGATCAACCCATTGTATAACCCCATTTCGGGGTGTGTTCACCTTAGACTAAATCATTAGATTCTGCACCAAAATAATTTGGATTGGCACAACTTCTCAAGAAAATCTTGAGTTTCTTTTAAACATGACATATCATTTGTCTAGCCGAATCAAGTAGCTTAGACCATACCAATAAATTGAATATCAATGTGAAACATTCGTCTATTCAACTCAATTAACATCGACTACTTCTTTAAATTCTTTTCGCAATACATCAAAACGTTTTATGACGTCATGATACTGTACTTTTCACAATACGTTGAGGACTTCGTCAATTTGTGACTTCGTCATTATACATCATACCATAGCGGGTTGTTGATCCTAAGATCACATCCAACATCAGGTTCAATTGCATTAATAACTCCATCTTTTTACCATCCTTGTATCAAATACATTGATGATATAAAATTCATTTTGATATTTTAAATCAATTTCTGTCTAGATGAAATAATTGGCATAGACATACCAAGAAAAGTTCTTTTAAAAATCTATTGGTTCCAAAAGTTGAACCAATTCTTTCATTTTCAAAATACGAACATATAAGAACGATTTCAATAAACTTTGAAATCTAGCATAGCTAGATGACTTGGAATATCATATTCTCCACCTTCCGTCATTGTCTTACTGCGACAATACCTAATCTTCTCTAGCTCCTTCAATAATAAGCCTACTGAAAACAACTCATTTTCAGTCTAAACATTCCTATATCTTTGTACAGTCCATCAACTTACCACACATTATGAGTTCAGGAACTTTACACAATAATATGAGTTTAAGAACCATCCTGCATGGACCATAATAAGCGTCCATTCATTTGAGAAGTTCAAAAGCTGCATCCATATCATTATGAGTCACGAGCGCATTACCATAAGTATGAGTTTCAAGAACTCGCACCTACCTTATCGTTCTCTACCTACCAAATATATACATGAGAAAAGATTCACCTTCTCGTCATATACATCTTGATAGCGCGACTAATTCCAATGATTATCACTGTAATAAGCTAAGCAGTTATTACACCAAGCACAAACCTCTGCCCATACAAAGGTCCATACAACTCAGCTATCACAAGAGTCCTCAATTGAAATTTTACAACTTCTAAATCTCTCTCTACTTAATACGAATTATCTTTAATTCGTATGCTATCCTTTACAACTCAATCTGAGTTCTTCTTCCCATACTACTTCGTAGTACTATAAATCATTCATCATTTAATGACTCATCTCATTACTGATTCACTATGATCACGTGGTGATCTTCTTATCCCTCTCTCTACGATTATAGTCTTAGATACTCTTACCTAAGATTTATAACCTATCAGCTCTGATACCAATTTGTGATGCCCCGAAATTTGGTCTATCTTCACACCCGGATCCTGTACATCACGATCCCATCTTCTTCCAAACATACATCATTATATAGCTAAATATAACAACATATACTCTCAAATTCCGGTGTTACGAAACCTTATAACCTTTTTCATTTCAAATAATGATAAATACATTATTCATTTCATCTTACAAGAGTGACTTTTATCCGCCACCAAGGATACATATAATAGCTTCCTTAAACTAGTCTATAGTTCAATTTCATCTTCCTATATTATAAATCTTCACTTGATCTTCTCGCTTATTCACATCCCTAATAGCACCTCATCCGATACTGGCCATCTTGATCTTTACGGGATCCTTAAGTTCTTCTAATATCGTTCATTTGAAAATATTTTTCATTTAAAAAGCAAGTGTGAGCATTCAATTGCCCAAAGAAGTCATAGCAGTTGAACAAACATCTTCAAGGATTCAAACGTTTCTTTAGAACTTCAATAACCAAACAAAGGTTATGAAGCAGCTTGAATAATAGGAATAATCTCGACTCCTATCATTTTAAAACATTATTCACATGCACTTTGAAATACTTTCATTCTTCTACCTTTTTCATACTCGTCATGTCTGGCTAAAATCATTAGCACAGACTTAACAATAATGGATCATGTATAAACAAAACATACTTGTATTGAACAGCTCAATCACAGAATAGTTCATATCATAGAAACACTGAAGTGTTCACATTGTGGCTCAAGGCCTCATATGTTCTACCACCTTGTACAAATATCACACATTCGCACATAGACAGAACTTCTCAAGTTCAACATCTGAGAAGTTTAAGAAACTAGCATTCATTTAAAATATGAATGAAGTTAGGAAACTTACCTTATGCACAGCTATAGCTTATGCTGAACTGCTCATTTCAATTCGTATATAACACATAAGAAAAACAACACATACACTAATTAGTCATATATATTTGACTTGTGCATTAGTTTACTTAACTTTACTTCTTAGGGTTCGTGTTCTTGCAACCTAAATTTACGCGACCACTTTCATTATCGTTCTACGGCTTCATGACATACGGAGATGTCTTACTTATACGTTCATCATCTTTGATGTTTTACATTCTTATCTTCTTCTTATAACTTCTCTAAGACTTAGCACACACGCTTCTCTGCTAGTAGTAGTCCATATGGTACTCAATGGTTTCCCCTGAAACAACCAACAAACAAGTTCCCATCTCGTCTACTACTTCGCCCATAATGATGAGTTAGATCGGTTGCCAGCTTTGTATATACCTTCGCTCTCCTCGGAAGGAATTATTTAGCCCAATCCCCATATGTCAACCATCAAAGGTTATGATTGTACTACAACTTAACTTATCTTAACTTATACAAACTATTAAACTATATGTTCGTTAAATTAATTTCTCATTCCTTATGGCTTCCTGGCAACTAAATGCCACACCTCCATATTCACTCTTTATCGTCTAAGTCATACAGTCTTTTGTATACTCAGAGCGATTATTCCCTTTAATCCTTAACTCGGCTTCGTTACGTTAAACGTTATTATCTTTAATTCAACTTCTTTATCGTTCATAGTTTAAACATTGATCGTCATTATCTTACAGTCAAACCATACACGGGGTGTAGGTTCTATCCGTTTAATATTTGCGTACCATCAACCTTCATATTGATTAAAGCGTTCAATGCTTACATTTTATTCTAACGTTCTCATCCGACTCACATTCGGCTTCCATTAATCTTTTTATCGTTCATTATGGCTTTCTTAATATCATTCGTTATTCTTTACTTGAACCCCATGTTCATTAGTCATTCTTAATGTCGAAGCCATACCGTTCGCTGTATGTTAAGACCGATCGTTCATTGCAACAGCATTGCATTTGCAGCGTCTATACGCTTTACACTTATCTCCCACTACCATGACATAAAATCAAAATGTTATTCATTACCCTCATTCCCCAACATTTAGGGAATCACAATCATAGTAATCCCCCACGTTTGTTTATCGCGACTACGGTCCCCGGATATCGGTTACATAACCCGCGTTCACATTCTTTATCTTTTAATCTCGATTAATCGTTTCGTTCAACCTTCATTAAAGGTTTAATTCACTTGATAAAGTGTTATCTTAGTTGAACATTATGTTCTTTATCTTCTCGCACGCTTCTAAAGAGTTGAGCGCTTAAAAGCTCTTCTCTAGCTTTTTTCTTACAATCAGTGTCATGCTGCCACCTACTCTTCCTTCTATATCTCACTCCGCAAGACGCGAGTTTGCGATATTTCGGCTCACTAGTCTGAAATGCAGCCACACTAACAAGGCATGGTTGGTGCCGCTGCGCCAAGCCCTAACCCTAGAAATTTTTTCTAAGTGTTAAATCCAATTTGAGACGCTTACTTCCCGCTTCCATAACTTATTCGTTATAACTCGGAATGAGGTCATTCCAAAGCCATTCTCTTCCTTATCTTACGTACTTCAATACCCCTTGGATAGAACTTCATTCTTAATCCGTTAACGTGCCATTCGATTGGCTTGATCTTCACCCTTCGTTTATTTTACGTTTTTAACGCTCTTTGTTCGTTCGTCCGTAATTCGGTCATCCGAACTCGGAACTCGATCATTCTTGAGTCCACGACTCACGTTTTCAACATTTTTTTACATTCTTATGAAACCCTACATGTTCGGGTTCATTTACTAACTTTCTAATTCTCGTTTGTCATTTACGAAATTTTCGCCATAACTTCGTTATAGCTAAGTTTTAATCCGTTCTTCATGAACGTTTCTACCGTTCCTAACCAAGCAATATGCATCAAACTTATACACGATGGTTTTAAACTTCTCCATCAACAACAATTATCTTACGATGGTTTTAAATTTGTCCATCAACAACGTTCTTCGTGTTCTTCGTTCGTTCTTCATTTTAATCGATATTTTGGATTACGATTTCACTTTTTATTGGAATTTGATGTTATAGAACATTATTCCTTACTTATTTTACCTACTTATTAATATAATCCATTCGGATCGTTCAAATTCATTACGAATCTTATACTTCCTTAAGAAATTAATAAACTAAACTTCAAATTATTATTTCTTCATTTTCACATGAATTCAACCATATGAATTCATTCTTTATGTTATCTACTTCTTATCTTCATTAAATTATGTATTTGAACATAATAAACTAAAAGAAAAACTAAAAGAACTAGGGTTCAGATTACCGTTCTTCTTTAATCTCATTCTGACGGACAAAATGTGCAATCAAGCTAGCTTTTCCTCTTCCTTTTCCTCTCTTCTCCCATCCAAAGTCTCTCTCTCTCTCTCAAAGTTTCTAGCTTTTTCAAAATCCCATTTAAATGAAATCTATCTTCCTATTTATAGATTTTCCAAAGCTAGGGCAAAATAGTCATTTAACCCCCTTAACCTCCTTACTATTCATTACTTAAGGACTAAGTTAACTTACTCCTTAAGTTTACTTAACACTTAAGTCTACTTAGCCTTTAAGTTTGCTTAACTCTTAAGTTTACTTAACACTTAAGTTTACTTAATACTTAAGTTTTCCACTTCCAACTCCTTAGTTAACCTCCTTATTATTCACGAAACTTAACCTTTAAGTTTCGTGGTTCCATCTTTCGGGTTTCGTTCGACAGTTTTAAAAACTGCGATTCTCAAAATCCAAATATTTTTGGATATTTCGTCTTTCCTTTACCGATTAACTTTTACGTATTCTTCGGATTTCTGAAAAACTAAAAAACACTTTTTGGCGTCAAGCGCTTTCCTTCATGTTTTACCCTAACATAGCTAAATGAATGAAAAGTACATAGCAGTACTTTTCGTCATTTTTATTTTATCCGATTTCTGCACGTTTTTTGAGAAAAACTTTTATCGACTTACTTAACTTTTCAAGATATATTATCGTCAAATCTTTCAACGAAATGTCAGTTCAACATACCGAACTCTCATAACGGCTTAGGTTATTCAAACCCTAACCCTTAGGTTTCGTCGGGTGAATAGTGCCTATTTTATCTTTTTCCCCAAAAATATTTTTGTTCCTGGAAAATTTTCATTTTCATCTTGAAAATTCTTACTCGTTCAGTCTAGCTCGTAGCCAGAATCCTCCCGACTTATAATCATCCTAGGTTCTAGAACGATTAATAAACACATAGCACATAATATTATTAATAAAAATTCATTTTATTAACAACTAATTCTTTAAACTAAAATTTTGGAAAATCCAAATTTTTGGGGCGTTACAATTATGTTCTTTATCTTCCCATACGTTTCCCCCAAGAGTTGAGCAGTTAAAATCTCTTCTCTGGCCTTTTCCCTACACTATGGCGGCTGCCATTTCCTCTTTTTTATCCTCCCACTGCACATGAGTTTACAGATGACTCGGCTCCTTGGTGCAGGCGCTTCTGGCGCCACCTTACAAGGCATGGTTGGCGTCGTGGCGCCAAGCCCTAACCCTAGAAAATTTCTCTAAGTGTTAACTTCATTTTGAGACGGTACATCTCGATCTCATAACTCCTTCGTTATAACTCGGAACGAGATTGTTCCATATCCATTCTCTTCCTTATCTTACGTACTTCAATACCCCTCGGACAGAACTTCTTTTTGAATCCGTTAACGTGACATTCGATTGGCTTGATCTTCACCCTTTGTTCGTTTTACGTTTTTAACGCTCTTTGTTCGATCGTCTGTAATTCGGTCATCCGAACTCAGAATTCGTTCATTCTTGAGTCCACGACTCACATTTTCTATGTTCTCTTACATTCTTATGAAACCCTACACGTTCGGGTTTATTTACTAACTTTCTAAATCTCATTTGTCTTTTACGAAAATTCCGCCATAACTTCGTAATAGCTAAGTTTTAATCCGTTCTTCATGAACGCTTCTACCGTTCCTAACCAAGCAATATGCATCTAACTTATACGCGATGGCTTTAAACTTGTCCGTCAACAAAAATTATCATACGATGGTTTTAAATTTGTCCATTAACAACGTTCTTTGTGTTCTTCGCGTGTTCTTCGTTTGTTTTTCATTTTTAATCGATATTTTGATTTCGATTTCACTTTTTATTGGAATTTGATGTTATAGAACACTATTCCTTACTTATTTCACCTACTTATTGATATAATCAACTCGGATCGTTCTAATTCATTATGAATCTTATACTTCCTTAAGAAATTTATAAACTAAACTTCTAATTATTATTTCTTCATTTTCTTACGATTTCAACCATATGAAATCATTCCTAACATCATCTACTTCTTATTCTCATTAATCTATGTTTTGAACATAAAAACTTATAAAAAGTTAACTTAGGAGTTAGGTTTTAATACCTTTCCTCTTTATTTTTCTTCCGTTAGACAAAGCCGACGATTTGCTAGCTTTTCTATTTCACGAACACTTTCGATTCGATCAATCATGCTCATGCTCTTCCTTCTCCCCCTCCATCCGAACTCTCTCTCTCTCTAGATGTAGGATTTTCAAAAATCCCATTTAAATGAAAGCTAGCTTCCTATTTATAGAAAATCTAAGGCTAAGGGTATTTTAGTCATTTCACCCCCAACCTCCTTACTATTCACACCTGCTTACTATTCATGACTTAAGTGTTAAGTTAACTTAGCCCTTAAGTCTACTTAGCCTTTAAGTTACGTGGTTCCGTCTTTCGGGTTTTCGTCCGACAGTTTAAAAACTGCGATTCTCGGAATCCAAATATTTTTGGATATTTCTTATTTCCTTTACCGATTAACTTTTACGTATTCTTCGGATTTCTGAAAAACTGAAAAACACTTTTTGGCGTTAAGCATTTTCCTTCATGTTTTACCCTAACGTAGCTAAACGAATGAAAAGTACGTAACAGTACTTTTCGTCATTTTTATTTCGTCCGATTTCTACACGTTTTTTGAGAAAAACTTTTATCAGCTTAATTAACTTTTCACGACATATTATTGGCAAATCTTTTGACGGAATGTCATTTCGACATACCAAATTCTCAGAATGGCTTAGGTTATTTCAAACCCTAACCCTTAGGTTTCGTTGGGTGAATAGTGTCTATTTCGTCTTTTTTCTAGAAATATTTTGTTCCCAGAAAATTTTCATTTTCATCTTGAAAATTCTTAATCGTTCAATCTAGCTCGTAGCTAGAATCCTCCCGACTTATAATCATCCTATGTTCTAGAACGATTAATAAACACATAGCACATAATATTATTAATAAAAATTCATTTTATTAATAACTAATTCTTTAAATTTAGTTTCTGGAAAATCAAAATTTCCAGGTCGTTACACTCTTCCCCTCTTATAAAAATTCTATCCTCGGAATTTCTCAAAACCACACCCATACCCGGGTCATCACATTCACCCCTTCTTCATAGAATTTCGTCCTCAAAATTTTAGCCTACCCATCTTCTCAACTTCTCTTCAAAGAAGTTCCTAGCTTTCAAACATTCTCTCACCTTTACAACCTATCAAGAATTATGAAGTAGAATGAACAATGAGGAATATAAGAATTCCTTTAAAATATTTCATACTTTTGCTGAGGGGTCAAATCGAGCATGAACTCTTACTAGGTTTAATTGCATGACGTCGTAATCTTTCTTCCACGGTCAGTTTACAATCACAAAGAAAGCAAACTACCTCTTACCCATCGTATACCCCATTTCGGGATATGTTCACCTCAGACTAAATCATTAGATTCCGCACCAAAACAATTTGGTATAGCACAACTTCTTCAAAGAAAGTTCGATAACATACCATTTGTCTAGCCGAATCAAGTAGCTTAGACCATACCAATAAATTGGATATCAACGTGTAACATTCATCTAGTCAACTCAATTTACATCGACTACTTCTGTAAATTCTTTTCGCAATACATCAAAACGTTTTATGACGTCATGATACCGTACTTTTCACAGTACGTTGTGGACTTCGTCAGTTTGTGACTTCGTCATTATACATCATACCATAGCGGGTTGTTGATCCTAAGATCACATTCAACACCAGGTTCAATTGCATTAATAACTCCATCCTTTTACCATCTTTGCATCAATTGCAATGATGATATAAAATTCATTTTGATATTTCAAATCAATTTCTGTCTAGCCGAAGCAATTAGCATAGACATACCATGAATAGCTCTTTTAAAATACGTTGGTTCCAAAAGTTGAACCAATTCTTTCCTTTTTCAAAATGTACATATTAGCACGAGTTCAATATACTTTGAAATCTATCATAGCTAGATGACTTGGAATATCCTATTCTCCATTTTTCTTCATTGTCTAACTGCGATAATACTTAATCTTCTCTAGCACCTTCAATACCAAGCCTACTGAAAATAACTCATTTTCAGTCTAAACATTAATATATCTTAGTACAGTCCATTAACTTACCACACATTATAACTTCAGGAAGTTGCCACAATAATATGAGTTTAAGAACTATCCCAGACAGACCATAAGCATCCATTCGCTGAGAAGTTCAAAAACCTACCATATCATTATGAGTCACGAATGTACCATAAGTATGAGTTTCAAGAACTCGCATCTACCTTATCGTTCTCTATCTACCAAGTATATACATGAGAAAAGATTCACCTTCTCGTCATATACATCTTGATAGCGCGACCAATTCCAATGATTATCACTGTAATAAGCTAAGCAGTTGTTACACCAAGCACAAACCTCTGCCCATACAAAGGTCCATACAACTCAGCTATCACAAGAGTCCTCAATTGAAATCTTACAACTTCTAACTTTCTCTCTTTACTAAATACGAATTTTCTTTAATTCATATACTATCCTTCACAACTCAATCTGAGTTCTTCTTCCCGTACTACTTCGTAGTACTATAAATCATTCATCGTTTAACAGCTCATCTGTTACTACGATTCACTATGATCACGTGGTGATCTTCTTATCCCTCTCTCTACGATTATAGTCTTAGATACTCTTACCTAAAATTTATAACCTATCATCTTTGATACCAATCTGTAACGCCCCGAAACAGGGCTATTTCCACATCCGGATTCCGTACGTCACGATCCCATCTTCTTCCAAACATATATCATCATATAGCTAAATATAACAACATACATCCTCAAATCCCAGGTTCTAGATACCTTATAACCTTTTTCATTATAAATAATCATAAATACATTATTCATTTCATCTTACAAGAGTGACTTTTATCCGCCACGAAGGATACATAACAGTTCCTTAAACTAGTCTATAGTTTAGTTTCATATTTCTATATTATAAGTCTTCACTTGATCTTCTCGCTCATTCACATTCTGAATAGCACCTCATCTGGATACCGTCATCTTGATCTTTACAGGATCCTTAAGTTCATCTAACATCATTCGCTGGAAATGTTTTTCATTTCAAAGCAAGTGTGAGCATTCAATTGCCCAGCAAGTCATCACAGTTGAACAAATATCTTCAAGAATTCAAACATTCTTTTAAGACATCAATAACCGAATAAAGGTTATGAAGCAGCTTGAATAATAGGAATAATCTCGATTCCTATCATCTTAAAACATTATTCACATGCACTTTGAAATACTTTCATTCCAATACATTTTTCCATATATATTCTGTCTGGCTAGAATCATTAGCGCAGACTTAACAATAACGGATCATGTATAAATAGTGAAAGTAGTATGCACACAAGCCAATCATGTTTGATGATAAAGCATATACTTTGTAACAATCTTATTCATTTCTTAATAAAAAGTATTAAAGTATTAAAGGCTTTTAAATTATCTACATGATGCTGTTTTATAATATGTGATAAACCCATAGTTTTAAGCAATGCTTTTAGAATAATGATGATGATCATTCTAATGAAATCTAAATTCTTAGAAAGCTTAAAACTAAAATAGTTCCCAATCGTTGGATTACTAAATTGGGGATTAGTACATTCGGATAGATTGGTACATACGTTGTTTGCTCATTGGATGAGGATGATTGATCTCATGATCATTTATGTGGAGACACTAAAGCAAGTATGTAGGTGCTTATTAGAGAATAATTTCATCTTTGAGCGTGGCTCGCTAAGGAATACCTAATGGAGTTTTACTTGCACAATAGGAATTCTGTGAGTGATAGTAGTACAAGTGATCCTTGGACTTGAGATCATCATAGTATCTTGTGTATGATGAGTTATACTTTGACTTATTCCTTAAGACCCTTAGGGTATATCAAAGGGTATGCTTGGGTATAATAAGTTGTACATGGAGATAATGTATGATCAATAAAGAATCTACCACTTCTAGTAAAAAGAGAAATGTCCTATGTGATTCGATAAATGACAACCCAAAGAGTCTTGGTTAAAATGTAATGAAATTAGAAAGAAGTTTCTAATTTGCATTATTTGGGGTTGTGCATTTAAGAGTCGAAATACATATAATTAAATAAAATAAGACTTGACAAAGTAATTCCATGTCTTATATTTAATTGGGACATTGTATGGTGGAAGGATTGAATTGTGACTGTAACTATTTACTCAAAGGTTCTTTTTATGATTAATGTTGAAATCTATATTATCTGGAAAGTCGTTGATCGCTAGGGAGGTTTATCCCTATTGTAGAATAAATATTATTTATTTAAATATATTAATAGTTTAATTTATTTATTTAAATAAGATTAGAATTGTTCTAGTTGATTTATTCACAACCTTTTAATATGGAGAACCTAAAGGGTCACACCATAAAAGGAAGAATAATTATTTAAGAAGTTAATGGTATAATCGTAATAATATGTTAAGTATATTTAATTTAATCTATGGTGATAGAATAAATTAAATAGCTTAATATTTATTATTTAATATTTTAGAAATATTAAATATAAATTAATAAGAGGAGTCTTATTAATATTATTACAATTGTTATTATTTTAATTTCTAAAAGAGTTTAGGAATTAATTTAATATAAGTACTCTCATTTATTCCTAATAGGATTAGGAGGGAAAATTAGTTAAAGGAGTTTAATCAATTATCTCTAATAAGATTAGGGAGTCCATTTAATTAAAAGAGTTTAATTAAATAAATAATACATTATTTTTAATAGGGTTACTTGATATCTTTATAAGAGGAGTCTTATATCAGATATCAAATATACATTATTCCAATTGTTGGAGAGTACGCTCCTTTTCTATAGAGATAGAAAAATTATGGTTTTGCCAAATACCCATCTTCTTGAATCCTTCTTCTTCCTTGGTGGATCATCTCTAGAGGCCAAACACTTGGGTGGCTAACGTTGATCAAAGGAAGGAACCAAACCCGGTGGATTCAAGTTGAACGCGAAAAGGATTGGCGGTGAACTTGTACCTGAAGAAGCTCGGATCTTCAAGGGTATGATTCTTGTTCTTTCTTTTTTGCTTAATTAATAATTGAGCATAAAGGATGATCCGGGTATATAGTTTGTAAAATTTTAAACTCTGATTTTTCAACGTTTCCGTTTATTTTTGCAATTTGATTGCGTTCATGAATATTACAAACCTAACAAACAGAACATACTTGTATTGAACAGCTCAATCATAGAACAATTTATATCATAGAAACAACAAAGTGTTCACATTGTGGCTCAAGACCTCATACTTTCTACCACTTTACACAAATATCGCACATTAGCACATAGACAGAACTTCTCAAGTTCAACATCTGAGATGTTTAAGAAACTAGCATTCATTTGAAATATGAATGAATTTAGGAAACTTGCCTTACGCACAGCTACAGCTTACGCTGAACTGCTCATTCCAATTCCTATATAACACATAAGGAGAAAACATAAACACCAATTAGTCATATATTGAACTTACACATTGGTTTACTTAACTTTACTTCTTAGGGTTCGCATTCGTGCAACCAAAGTTTATGCGACAACTTTCACTACCATTCTACTGCCGTCGGGGATAGGAGGTTACCAGATTTATAGTGATGCTTCTAAGAAAGGCTTGGGGGAATTATTTGTAGGGAGAGACTTGCGATATCTTCACCGATCACAAAAGTCTTAAATACATCTTCACTTAGAAGGAGCTCAATATGAGGCAAAGGCGTTGGTTGGAGCTTCTAAACGATTATGATGCTAGAATTAAGTATCACTTGGGAAAGGCAAATGTAGTTGTAGATGCTCTTAGTAGAAAGAGTTTAGGGAGTGTAGCGGCCCTTATATATATATCCTTTAAAAAAATAAAAAAAATTCGTAACTTTTTTTTAAAAGCCTCTTTATTATAACAATGTTCGTAGTCTATATATATATATATATATATATATATATATATATATAATAGAATTACTAATTAGTCCCAATATAAAAAAATAGAAATGATTAAAACATCAATTATAATTTAATTAGTTTAATACTTAAATCGAGTGCAAGTTAGTATAATATTACATTCATGGAGGAAATCATTTATGTGAGTAAAATAATAAAAACAATTGAAAGTGGCTTTTCAGGATGACGTAGTCCATTCATATTTATGTTCATGTTATCCTCTAATTAAGGCTAAATGGGTGTAAAAAAATAAAAAGAAAAAGGAACCAATATTTTACCAATATTAAACGCAACTAGTGGAGTTTTTTTTAGTTACTGGACCTTTTATGGCATGTTGTTAGTATTAGCAAGTTTAGAAGACATAAATAAGAAATAAATTTTATTAAGAATTGTTTAATCTGCTGGTAAAAAAAAGTATATTTGAAATTTTACATATTAATTCAAGCCGGTTCATTCTGTTAGTAAGAGTAATAAAAATTGTTTACTAATAAATTTAATAGTATTATAATATTGATGATTAGATTTGTAATAAAATTTTATGTAATTTTATTAGATCGGATTGAAGGAGACTACCATAATCTTATTTGAATTTTGGGTATTACATTGCTTAATTTAGGTACGAATTTCGTACTCCTTAAGTGATACTCTTATTAAATTTAATTTGTTCATTTTGTTTCTCGTTTCAAAATTAGTTATTGTTTCCCATAAATATTTCTTCTCAAATTCATGTGATAGTTTCGTCTTGGTATTGATACTTAGAACTCATGTTGTACTCTTGATCTAGTGTATAATGGTTAATATTTATTTCGATCTTTGTAGAAAGTACATGTTAATATTTTTGGAGACTTTGTGTTGATAATTCATTTCAGTTTAACATGTACACGTTAGAATCCATTTTTGTTGATATGTTGTCTCTTGTGTTGTGCCATTATATCTTTGTTAGAATATATACCTGAGCTACAACCACCTGTGGGAATACCATAGACATGTCCTCTTGGCACCAAGGCATGACACCTTTCATGGCGGTGTGATCAGTCCACGGCGGTTTTGTGCTCCAGTGGGAGTTAGCCATTTGGTGTTTTATGGTGGGAGACTTATGGGTCGACCCTAGTTTTATGTTTTATTCTATTCTGGGGATTGGTGATGTTTATGCCAAACACACCTTCTGATTTTACATACATTGGATTCGCAGTCCAATGTGTGTGACTTGCCTATGTGGCATTATTTGATTTGCCTGTGTGGCATTATTTGACTTGCTTGTGTGGCAAGGTATATTTTATTTCGTTTTGAGCTCGGTATGAAATAACACCCAACTATTTAATTCAACCTATTATTTCATTATGTTAGTTTTGTTCATTTCGTTCATTTAATTGAGTTAATTATTTTGTTTCATCATTCTTTTATTCTATATCCGTACTGGGCATTTGGCTCATGCTGTGTTTTTCTTCTGGGAGGTAATCAAGGGAATCAAGGGCAAGTGTGACGAGAGCTCCATTTTATCCAAATGATTTAGATATATTATGTTTAGGTTGTGATACATTACTTTTTTCAGAATTATAATAATTATTTTAGATTGTGGTTAGAGGCAGTTTGATATTTATTATGGTTGACTTGTGGTATTTATCAGATATTAAGACTATTCTTTTGTGGTTTAGAGCCTTGTTTATATATTTTTCTGTTTTGTTGTGTTTTGAGTAACCTCTCTTTCTATTTAGGAAAGGGGGTGTTACAGAGTTGGTATCAAAGTTTAGGTTCTTTCTTGTAGAAAACCTATTTAGGTTTGACCTGTGAGTTATAGGTAGACTTCTGGGTTAGGTTTTTATTTTGTTTGACTTTCTGTTCAACTATCATATCAGCTATATTCAAATGTCTCTAATCTACTTTGTTTATATTCGTGATCTTTCTCTTAGATGGCTCGTAGATCCGCTAGAGTTGCTGGGAGACGAGGTAACAATAGGGGAAGAGGTGAGGGTCAGTCCAATGAGCAACCTAATGATCAGATTAATGTTCAATTGGCTACCTTGGTAAATCGAAGCTTTACCTCGCCAGGTGGAACAAGTTGTACAGTAATGCAAAGTAATTACCACTAGAAATTCTGGCGAAAGAGAACACGGGAAATAATGGTCCATAGGCAAACGAAGAGGAAGGGAATGTTGATGGTCATGATCAGCATGTGGTTCCAATGTATGTATGGTTGGAAAGGTTTCAGAAGCAGAAACCACAGTCATTCAGTTCAGCTACGAATCCAATTGATTCAAAGAATTGGATTACTCACCTACAGAAGATCTTTGATGTGTTGGGGGTGCTCGGATATCAGAGAGTATTGCTTGCAATTTATAAGCTGGAAGGGATGCACAGAGTTGGTGGAAGGTGGTGAAAGTAACAAAGGGTGATGGATATGTTGGGACACTTTGTTGGGCAGAGTTTTGTGAGGTCTTTTTTCAGCAGTACTTTCCAGCTGCTGATAAAGAGGCCTATGCCAGAGAATATCTGTCTATTCGGCAGAAAGATGATGAGTCCATCATAGAGGTTCACCAAGTTGGTAGGCTTTGCGAAAACCTCAGCACTTACTGCAGCAGAACATGCAGAGAAGTTGAAGTGGAGGATTCATTATAGATACTGACAACATCTCATTAACACCATTTTACAGATGTGTCAGCAGTGGCCAATGCAGCCAATAATATTGAGATATAGTGACAGGACTTTTGTTCTTCTAAACCTAAGGGGAGTCGAATGAGGGATAGAGATGACCAGCAGGGGCATGCATCGGGTCAACATGGGAAGAATAAGGGTGGTCAGTGGTACAAGAACCGTGGTGGCCAGCAGCAGCAGTGGCGTGGTCAAAATCAAAACAGAGGTTATCAATAGATGCCTCAGCAAGGGCAGAATCGGCAGCTTCAGCAACCTTGGCATGGTCAGAATCGTCAATCATGGTAGAATAGTCATCAAGGGCAGAATCAGGGTCGTTATCCGGGACCAGCTGGTTGGGGTAACCCAAAATCTTATTCTAATAGCTCGTTGTGCTACCTGTGGGGCTAATCATCCTAGGAGACAGTGTCATAGATTCACCAGTGCATGATTCTTATGTGGACAGATGGGTCATATGGCTAAAGATTGTATCAGGCCACGTGGTAATAGTGGAGTTAGTGATAATGGTGGCAATAGAGGTCAGCGTCAGGGTGTTCGAGTGTTTTCCTTGATATATAACTAAGCGGCAGGTGCACTAGGTACTATTTCTGGCAATCTTTTAGTTGGAAGACATTAGGCATCTATTTTTTTTGATATGGGTTCTACTCATTCCATTGTTGCTCAGTCTTTTGTTCAGATCCTGGGTGTGCCATCTCAGTTTTTAGATTCTGTTATGTTTATGGCTACCCCGATGGGGACTTCTATTATTATTTCTAATTTACATCGAGGGTTTACGATCAGTTTTGGAGATAAGATTCATAGGGCTAATTTTCTTCCGATGTGTATGCACAATTTTGATGTTATTCTTGGGATAGATTGGTCAGATAAGCACCATGCCACTATTGACTGTCAGGCGATGAAGGTTATATTTGGAGATGTGAAGTCTCTAGATTTTGTGTTTTAAGGTTCACAGATGAGTAGAGCGGTGAAGTTAATTTCAGCTTTGAAGGCTGTAAAGTTGGTGGCAAAGGGTTGTGAGGGGTATTTGAAATTTGTGAAAGATACCTCTAAGAGTGAGTCTAGTATTAAGGATGTTCCAATTGTTCATGACCTTTCTGATGTGTTTCTTGAGGAGTTATCAGGGTTACCACCGCAGCGACAAGTATAGTTTGCTATTGAGCTTGTTCCTGGTGCGTAGCCTATTTATAAGGCATCGTATAGGATGGCACCGTTAAAGTTTCAGGAGTTGAAGGAGCGATTCATGAGGAGTGCTAGATCGTGGTGTGATTCAAATTGAGTGTTTACAACGCACCCAAAATCCTATTCTATTTCACATTCAGATTCCGTACGTCACGATCCCATCTTCTTCCAAACATATATCATCATATAGCTAAATATAACAACATACATCCTCAAATCCTAGGTTCTAGAAACCTTATAACTTTTTTTATTATAAATAATCATAAATACATTATTCATTTTATCTTACAAGAGTGACTTTTATCCGCCACCAAGGATACATAACAGTTCCTTAAACTAGTCTATAGTTTAGTTTCATATTTCTATATTATAAGTCTTCACTTGATCTTCTCGCTCATTCACATTCTGAATAGCACCTCATCTAGATACCATCATCTTGATCTTTATAGGATCCTTAAGTTCATCTAACATCGTTCGCTGGAAATGTTTTTCATTTAAAAGAAAGTGTGAGCATTCAATTGCCCAGCAAGTCATCACAGTTGAACAAACATCTTCAAGAATTCAAACATTCTTTTAAGACTTCAATAACCGAATAAAGGTTATGAAGCAGCTTGAATAATAGGAATAATCTCGATTCCTATCATCTTAAAACATTATTCACATGCACTTTGAAATACTTTCATTCCTCTACCTTTTTCCATATACATTCTGTCTGGCTAGAATCATTAGCGCAGACTTAACAATAACAGATCATGTATAAACAGAACATACTTGTATTGAACAGCTCAATCACAGAACAAATCATATCATAGAAACAACAAAGTGTTAACATTGTGGCTCAAGGCCTCATACGTTCTACCACTTTACACAAATATCGCACATTAGCACATAGACAGAACTTCTCAAGTTCAACATCTGAGATGTTTAAGAAACTAGCATTCATTTGAAATATGAATGAATTTAGGAAACATGCCTTACGCACAGCTACAACTTACGCTGAACTGCTCATTCCAATTCCTATATAACACATAAGGAAAAAACATAAACACCAATAAGTCATATATTGAACTTACACATTGGTTTACTTAACTTTATTTCTTAGGGTTCGTATTCTTGCAACCTAAGTTTACGCGACCACTTTCACTACCATTCTACGGCTTCATGACATACGGAGATGTCTTACTTATACGTTCATCATCTTTGATGTTTTACATTCTTATCTCCTTCTCATAAGTTCTCTAAGACATAGCACACATCGCTCCTCTACTAGTAGTCCATATGGTACTCTGAGTGGTTTCTCACAAACAACTAACAAACAAGTTCCCGTCTCATTTACACTACCCATAACAGTGAGTTAGATCATTTGCCAGTTTTGTATATACCTTTGATCTCTAAAGGAATTGTTTAGCCCAGCTCCCATATGTCAACCATCAAAGGTTACGATTGCACCACAACCTAACTTATCTTAACTTATCCGAACCATTAAACTAATAATATTCATTAAGTTAATTTCTTATTCCTTACGGCTTTCTGATAATTAAATGCCATACTTTAGGATTCAATCTCATCCGACTCAGATTCAGCTTTCATTAATCTTATTACCGTTCGTTACGGCTTTCTCGAAAATTCATGTCTTACTTCCTACCTTTGTCAACGTCTAGGTCATACAACCAGGGTATACTTAGAACGTTCGTCTGACGCGAATACGATTCACGAGGATCGTTTACGTATTCAACATTCACGTTGCTCATCTCTTAATCTCTCATTCAACCTTTTCTCAAGGTTTTAATCGCTTTCGATCGTTATCCATCCCATGAACCCCATGTTCATTATTCTTTCTTAATGTCGAAACCATACTGTTCGTTGTATGCTACGACGGATCGTCCATCGCAACAGCGTTGCGTTTACAGATTCTATACGCTTTACACTTATCTCTCACTAACATGTCATAACATCGAAATGTTATTCATTAACCACGTTCCCCAACGTCTATGGAATCACAATTATAGCAATCCCCCACGTTCGTTTATCGCGACTATGGTCCCCCGGATATCGGTTCCGTAACCCGTACCTACATTCTTTGTCTTTTAATCTCATTTAATCTTTTCGCTCAACCTTCATTAAAAGTCTAAAACACTTGACTAAGTGTTACATTAGTTGAACATTATGTTCTTTATCTTCCCTTACGTTTCCCCCAAGAGTTGAGCAGTTAAAATCTCTTCTCTGGCCTTTTCCCTACACTGGCGCTGCGGCGCCACTCTCTTCTTTATCTCTCGCACTGCGACGTGAGTTTGTAGTACTCGGCTCCTTGGTCTGGCGCTGCAGTGCCACCTTAAAAGGCATGGTTGGCATCGTGGCGCCAAGCCCTAACCCTAGAAAATTTCTCTAAGTGTTAACTTCATTTTGAGACGCTATATCCCGATCTCATAACTCCTTTGTTATAACTCGGAATGAGATTGTTCCAATTCCATTATCTTCCTTATCTTATGTACTTCAATACCCCTCGGACAGAACTTCTTTCTGAATCCGTTAACGTGCCATTCAATTGGCTTGATCTTCACCCTTTGTTCGTTTTACGTTTTTAACGCTATTTGTTTGATCGTCCGTAATTCGGTCATCCGAACTCGGAATTCGTTCATTCTTGAGTCCACGACTCACATTTTATATGTTCTCTTACATTCTTATGAAACCCTACATGTTCGGGTTCATTTACTAACTTTCTAATTCTCGTTTGTCATTTACGAAATTTTCGCCATAACTTCGTTATAGCTAAGTTTTAATCCGTTCTTCATGAACGCTTCTACCGCTCCTAACCAAGCAATATGTATCTAACTTATACGCGATGGTTTTAAACTTGTCCGTCAACAAAAATTATCCTACGATGGTTTTAAATTTGTCCATCAACAACGTTCTTCATGTTCTTCGCGTGTTCTTCGTGTTCTTCGTTCGTTCTTCATTTTTAATCGATTTTTTGATTCCGATTTCACTTTTATTAGAATTTGATGTTATAGAACATTATTCCTTACTTATTTCACCTACTTATTGATATAATCAACTCGGATCGTTCTAATTCATTATGAATCTTATACTTCCTTAAGAAATTTATAAACTAAACTTCAAATTCTTATTTCTTCATTTTCTTACGATTTCAACCATATAAAATAATTCCTAACATCATCTACTTCTTATTCTCATTAATCTATGTTTTGAACATAAAAACTTATAAAAAGTTAACTTAGGAGTTAGGTTTTAATACCTTTCCTCTTTATTTTTCTTCCGTTAGACAAAGCCGGCGATTTGCTAGCTTTTCTATTTCACGAACACTTTCGATCCGATCAATCATGCTCATGCTCTTCCTTCTCCCCCTCCATCCGAACTCTCTCTCTCTCTAGATGTAGGATTTTCAAAAATCCCATTTAAATGAAAGCTAGCTTCCTATTTATAGAAAATCTAAGGCTAAGGGTATTTTAGTCATTTCACCCCCAACCTCCTTACTATTCACACCTCCTTACTATTCATGACTTAAGTGTTAAGTTAACTTAGCCCTTAAGTCTACTTAGCCTTTAAGTTACGTGGTTCCGTCTTTCGAGTTTTCGTCCGACAGTTTAAAAACTGCGATTCTCGGAATCCAAATATTTTTGGATATTTCTTATTTCCTTTACCGATTAACTTTTACGTATTCTTCGGATTTCTGAAAAACTGAAAAACATTTTTTGGCGTTAAGCATTTTCCTTCACGTTTTACCCAAACGTAGCTAAACAAATGAAAATTACGTAACAGTACTTTTTGTTGTTTTTATTTCGTCCGATTTCTGCAAGTTTTTCGAGAAAAACTTTTATCGGCTTAATTAACTTTTCACGACATATTATTGGCAAATCTTTCGACGGAATGTCATTTCGACATACCAAATTCTCAGAACGGCTTAGGTTATTTCAAACCCTAACCCTTAGGTTTCGTTGGATGAATAGTGCATATTTCGTCTTTTTCCCCGAAAATATTTTATTCTCAGAAAATTTTCTTTTTCATCTTGAAAATTCTTAATCATTTAATCTAGCTCGTAGCCAGAATCCACCCGACTTATAATCATCCTAGGTTCTAGAACGATTAATAAACTCATAACACATAATATTATTAATAAAAATTCATTTTATTAATAACTAATTCTTTAAACTTAGTTTCTGGAAAATCAAAATTTCTGGGTCGTTACAGTTTCATCGTGGGGTGCTCCAGTTTTGTTTGTGAAGAAGAAGGATGGGTCTATGAGGCTGTACATAAACAACAGGGAGTTAAACAAGATTACCATCAGGAATCGGTATTCATTGCTGATGATTGATGACTTTTTTGACCAACTTCAGGGGGAAAAGTATTTTTCGAAGATAGACTTGAGGTCGGGCTACCATCAGTTAAGGGTGAGGGATGAGGATATCCCTAAGATATCTTTTCACACTCGATATGGGCATTACAAGATTCTGGTGATGCCATTCGGTTTGACTAACATTCCGGCGGTGTTTATGGATTTAATGAATCGGGTGTTCAGAGAGTACTTGGACCAATTTGTTATTGTCTTTATTGATGACATTTTGGTTTACTCCAAATTTAAGGAAGAGCACGAGGAGCATCTTCGCATAGTGTTGGGGATTTTGCAGAAAGAGAAGTTGTATGCTAAATTCTCTAAATGCGAGTTTTGGTTGGAGCAGGTGGCATTTTTTGGCCATGTTGTTTCTGCTGAAGGCATTAAGGTGGATCTTGTGAAGGTTGAGGCTATCACTAAATGGTCGAGACCTACTGCAGTGATAGAGATTAGAAGTTTCTTGGGTTTGGCAGGGTACTATAGAAGATTTATGGAGGGATTTTCATTGTTTGCCTTACCATTGACCCATTTGATGAGAAAGGGCACAAAGTTTTTGTGGAATTAGGAGCGTGGGAAGAGTTTCGAGGAGTTGAAGAAACAACTTGTGACAACTCCTATACTTGCATTGTCGTTGGGGACAGGAGGTTACCAGATTTATAGTGATGCTTCTAAGAAGGGCTTGGGGTGTGTTTTGATGCAACATGGTAAGGTGATTGCTTATGATTCTAGGCAGCTTAAACCTTATGAGGTGAACTATCCCACTCATGATTTGGAGTTGGTAGCGGTGATCTTTGCCTTAAAGATTTGGAGGCATTATCTGTATGGAGAGACTTGCGATATCTTCACCGATCACAAAAGTCTTAAATACATCTTCACTCAGAAGGAACTCAATATGAGGCAAAGGCGTTTGTTAGAGCTTCTAAAAGTTATGATGCTAGAATTCAGTATCACCTAGGAAAGGAAAATGTGATTGTAGATGCTCTTAGTCGAAAGAGTTCAGGGAGTGTAGCAGCCCTTATTATACAACCTCAGCTTATTTTGGATATAGAGCGGCTAGAGTTGGAGTTTTATATACAAGGTTCAGATGGGCATTTGGCAGGTATAAGAGTGGAGCCCTCTCTTATCTCGCGGGTCAAAGAAGCTCAAAAAGAAGATAGGGAGTTATGGAGTATGACGCAAAATCTAGAGAAGGGCAAGTAGCCCGAGTTTAGTATTGATGACCATGGTGTGATTTGGTTGGGTGAGCGGTTGTGTGTACCGTTGGATCCAATCATTTAGGAGGCTGTGTTGGCTGAGGCTCATAGTTTTCCATTTTCTATTCATCCAGGTTCTACAAAGATGTATAGCGATTTGAAGAAGAATTTTTGGTGGAATGGGATTTAACAAGACGTGGCTGAATATGTTGGGAAGTGCCTCACTTGTCAACAAGTGAAGATAGAACATCAACGAGCTAGTGGTTTGCTACAATAGTTAGACATTCCTGTGTGGAGGTGGGAGGATATCACAGTTGATTTTGTGATTGTTTTGCCTAAGACTTTCAGGAAGAATGATGTCATTTGGGTAGAAGTGGATCGGTTGACTAAATTGGCACACTTTTTGGCTATCCATGAGGGTTACTCGGTGGATAGGTTGGCACAAATCTTTCAATAGGAGAGAGTTAAACTTTATGGTACTTCGGTGTCTATTGTTTCACATCGGGACCCACGGTTCACTTCACAATTTTGGAAAGAGTTTCAACGAGCTTGGGGCACTCTGCTCAACTTTAGTACTTCTTTCCATCCATAAACTGATGGGCAATCCAAAAGGACTATTCAGATGTTGGAGGACATGTTGAGGTCTTGTGCACTTGAGTGGTCGAATAATTAGGATGATTACTTGAGCCTAGTTGAGTTTTCCTATAACAACAGTTGGCATGCAAGTGTTGGGATGGCTCATTTTGAGGCATTGTACGGTAGAATGTGTCGGGCACCGACTTGTTGGGATGAGGTTGGAGAAAGGGCCATAGAAGGGCCTGAGTTTGTTTAAATCACTACGGAGAAGGTAGCGGTGGCTAAGGAGAAATTGAAGTCGGCTCGATCACGACAGAAGTGTTATGCTGATAAGCATATAAGGACTTTAGAGTTTGAAATTGGTGTGCATGTGTTTCTAAAAGTTTTTCCTTGGAAAGGTATTCAGCGATTTGGCTTGAAAGGGAAGCTTAGTCCGCGATATATCGGTCCATTTGAGATTTTGGAGAGGGTTTGTGAAGTTGCATATCGGTTAGCTTTGCCTCCACAGCTAGCTCATATGCACAATGTGTTCAATGTGTTCCATGTGTCGGTGTTGAGGAGTTATCATTATCATCCTTTGCATGTAGTGCAATATCCGTTTGATAAGATTCGGGAGGATCTTACTTGTGAGGAGCAAGCCAAGGTGATTTTGGATCGTCAAGAGCGGATTATGAGGAGGAAGACTATTCTGTTTGTTAACGTTTTGTGGAGGAACCATTCGGAGCGGAAAGCTACTTGGGAAATGGAGGAGTTTATTCGAGCGGAGTATCCGCATGCTTTTGATAATTAGGTACTTTTCATTCTTTTGATTCTGGGGACGGAATCCTTTTTAAGGGGTAGGTGATGTAATTCCCGGTAAAATAAATAAATAAATAAATATTGAATAAGAATAAAAATTATTTTGTTTTAAATTATATTAATTGTACTTTGTCTTTTATTTGGGTCAATCTAATCATTTACTTTAGGTGGGCTAATAAATATTAGTAAGTGATAAAAATTAACTTAGTAAAATTGAACCTTAAAATTAATTGGGTCTAATTTATTTTTGTGTGATATTAAAATCCTATTAAAAGTAAAATAAATAATAAAATATATAAATAATAACTAAAACCTAATCTTCTTCATATCTGATATAAACCAAGGGGCGAAGGGTAAGACAGAAAACGTCGGCAGTAAGAACAAGAAACAAAATTTGTACTTTTCTTTTATGTGTCTACTGAATATTGTGTACTATAAATTCTTGGTTTGATCAATTGAAATCTAGATGCAAAATTCACATCATAAGGTCTTGCTGATTGTTGATTTGTTTATTTTGTGTGTGTGTGTGTGTGTGTATATATATATATATATATATATATATATATATATATATATATATATATATCTTTTAAAAAAAATCGTAACTTTTTTTTAAAACATATCTTATATAATAGTGTTCATATTCTATATATATATATATATATATAGAATTATTGATTGGTCTCAATATAAAAAAAACATAAATGATTAAAACATCAATTATAATTTAATTAGTTTAATACTTAAATCGAGTGCAAGTCAGTATAATATTAGATTCATGGAGAAAATCATTTATGTGAGTAAAATAAAAAAAAATTGAAAGTGGCTTTTCAGGATAGCATGATCCATTCATATTTATGTTCACTTTATCCTCTAATTAACGTTAAATGGGTTCAAAAAAATAAATAAAAAAAGGAACCAATATTTTACTAATACCAAACGTAACTGGTGGAGTTTTTTTAGTTACTGGACCTTTTATGGCATGCTGTTAGTATTGGCAAGTTTAGAAGACACAAATAAGAAATTAATTTCATTAAGAATTGTTTAATTTGTTGGTAAACAAAAGTATATTGGAAATTTTACATATTAATTCAAGCTGGTTCATTCTGTTAGTAAGAGTAATAAAAATTGTTTACTAATAAATTTAATAGTATTATAATATTGATGATTAGATTTGTAATAAAATTTTATGTAATTTTATTAGATCGGATTGAAGGAGACTAGCATAATCTTATTTGAATTTTGGGTATTACATTTCTAAATTCAGGTACGGATTCCGTACTCCTTCAGCGATACTCTTATTAAATTTAATTTGTTTGTTTTGTTTCTAGTTTTGAAATTAGTTATTGTTTCCCATAAATATTCATTCTCAAATTCATGTGATAGCTTCGTCTTGATATTGATACTTAGAACTCATGTTGTACTCTTGATCTAGTGTATCATGGTTAGTATTTATTTTGATCTTTGTAGAAAGTACATGTTTTAATATTTTTGGAGACTTTGTGTTGATAATTCATTTCAGTTTAACATGTACACGTTAGAATCCATTTTTGTTGATATTGTGTGTGACGCCCCCAAATTCGGGTATCTCCCAACCTGACATATGGTGCTACACGGTACTACCATTCATACATTCATTCAATTGAAAAACCTCAAAATAACGAACATGACTTCTATATATTCAAGGTAATATTTATATTTCCCAGTCTCTATACTCATTACAAAGGTTCTTTGTCATAATATCAAATACAATACAACAATAAACCTATACTATTATATAGACTGATTAACGATCTACCTTAGCCTTTCCTTTATCCCTATTCGATCGTTCGGGACGTTCAGTCTTAGCTGCATTCATATGGTTCAAGCAAGAGTGAGCATAACTAGCTCAGCAAGTATAACAATTCAACAACAACATGCTTGACACATAAGAATCGTATATCTTCAATAACTGAACAATAGTAATGAAGTACTATTGATAATTCAAAATAGCACTTCATCTTTCTTTCAAACTATTTCACAATGAATAAAATAAAGTAAAACATAAACTCCGGTCCAAGACCTTGAGTATTCATTCTTTCTTTGAAAAGGACAACCCAGCACTAAGTCCGTAAGTCCGGTATTACTTACGAGCACTTCTAGGTTATCAGCCTATAGTACTCTATGTTGATCAACACTACATTCATTAAACGTATGTACGTTTAATTTGTGGCAATCTCACGTGCCTGTCGTATGACGACAAACCATTTGTTTTTTATACTCAGTCTTCTTTTGAAAACTATGACGACCCGAGAATTTAGAAAATTTATTAAAATCTTAAATGATTGATTTAAAGTCAAATACTAGACCTAGACAGAAAATAAGTGTATGTGTTTGATATTTTTGGGAAGGAATTTTGAGGGTTTCAAAATTCTGTGAAGGATTTAGGTGAATTATTCAGGATAAGTATACGTGAATATGTTCTGTGTATATGGTTATGTATGTGTTCAGAATGTGGTTACGGGTCAAGGGTTGACCATATAAATTTTATCAGTGTCAAACCCTAAGTATATATTAAGAACGACAGCGTTCTGTTAGAAAACCCTAACGTTTGATATGAAACCCTAGAAACCGGTTCTGAAATCCTAATTTTAGTTTCGGGAATCTGAAACCCTAATTCAAAAATTAGAACCCTAATCTGGGAATTTAAAGGATAATTATAACGCTTAAGTGCTATTAATTATGATGTTAATCAGGGTAAAGCTTAATTAATTAGCAAACCCTAATTTCAAATTTTTGAACCCTAATTATTGTGTTAGAAACCCTAATACACAATTGTGTATTTAATTGCTAAATTAGTAAATTTTAATTAGGAAATACTAAATCCTAATTAGTAATCTTGAAATTATGATTAGGAAAATTTTATTATAATTATAGAATTCTAATTATAATTTTGAAATGTTAAATTTTCTAATGTTGAAAACCTAAATTAGAAATTTTAGAAATCATTTTGCCAAAACCTAAAGGATTAAACCCTAAACCCTAAGGTCCAAACCCTAAACCCTAAGGTCCAAACACTAAACCCTAAGGGTTTGGTCAATTGACAAGTTTGCAATTAAATTTGCTAGCTAAAAGCCCAAAATACCCTTGTAGCATTATTGAAGGTTACTTGCAATTTTGGCCAACCCTAGCTCTAACCCTAGCCTAGTATGTGACTAAAAATCCATACAAATCAGCAATCTCAGCCACATATCATCAGCATTCATTGAATCAAAATAAAAGTCAAAAAGGTAAGAACACTTTCTTTACTTTTGCTTAACAAGCTATCCAAGCCAACCTCTCTCTCTAAATTAGTGTATGAGGATGAAAGGGAGTGCTAGGTTAAGTCAAAATCATGTGTTAGAATGCAAAGATCAGATCACAAGGATCAGATTCAAGATCAAGTGTTAGAAAGGTATAAAAGCCCTAAACTTGCGAATCATATGATCTTATGTTTGATGATGTTGTTTGTTGTTATAAGTTGTGTTATAGAGTGTCATTTGATGATCTGGGTGGCCTAAACTTGGATCAATATCATCTAGATGCCCGAATTTAATGTTTTCTAAAATCTGGAAAAGTTGAAAAGTATGGTCTGACAGTCATATGTCAGACCCCATAAATCTGTGTGTGTTTGATGATATATGTGTTTAGAGTTATGGATCTGTTCTATGCCATGTAGGCTTCAATCTGGAACTGGAATCGTGGTCATACCATGTCTAGATCTCCAGATACAAGCGGTCAAACCTCGTTGACCGATCACGCTTTCTGGAATTCTGGGCAAACCCAGAAACCCAGATCGTCTGACAACTATTTTCGAGGCCTTGTATCTTGCTGTTGTTAAATTTTTTGGTCCAGTTGTTGTTTTGTAGTTGTAGCCTGGCATGTAGAGAACACATTTATGTCTTTATCTCACTTAGTAATTACACTAGATCAAAGTTATACAGGGTCAAAGCAGCTTTGACCATCTGATTTGCAGATTTCTGGGAAAAACCCAAAAACGTCATGGACGAATTTTCTGACAATGTTTGACTGCCTTGGATCTTATGATGTAGATGTTTTTATGTTGCTCTGTTGAGGTATTATTATACCTTGACATCTCGACTACAAATTAGAAGCTTTAAATCATACAAAACAGAACTAGGCTTCAAGATATAAAGATCTCTATATAGCACTAGTCTTCTTTTTCTTCATTTTCCGGAAATCCAAAATTGAAGAACAACGTTGTCGATATTTTGGGGGCTAATAACTCTTAGATTTGATGTTGTTTAGCCAGGATGTTTGTTTGTAAGTGTAGTGTTACATACATACTACAACATTGATGCCTTTAGCTGCCCAGATTATAACAAGAACATGAATTTATTGTTGGTCAAAGTAATCACCCTGCAGACTGTTATGAGTTTCTGGGTTTTCTTCAAGAACACCAAGAACACCTATAGCGACGGATCTGTCGCTATACGCCACTTTTAGCGACAGTTTATTTAGAAAATTAATTATTTTAATAAATAATTAGAGAAAATAGTTTTAAATTATTAAAAATATATAATAAATTATGAAAAATTATTTTAAAGCCTAAAAAATAGTTTTTAATTATTTAGGTATATTTCATAAATATTTAATATTTTTGGAATAAAAATGGTATTTAATTTATTTAATTATTATATTAAATAAATTATTTAAATATGATTTTAATTCATGAAAAATCATGAAAAACTATATTATGGTATAAGAAAATATTTTAAGTTATTTTAATAACTTTTGATATTTTGTGATGAAATTCATTAATTAATCAATATTAATGATAATTAGTTTATTTAATAATTATATTAAATAAATTATGGAAAAATAGGATTAATGATTTAAAAATCATATAAAATGATTTAAGTGTTATAAAAAATATTTTAGGTTATAAAATATAACTTTTGATATTTTTCCATGAAAATATAAATATTTTAATATTTATAGCAATTATCGGATAATGGATTTAGCGGTTTAAAAATCATATAAATATGATTATAAAGGTATTAAAATACTTTGTAATATTATAATTATATTATAATATTATATTGTGATAATCATTAATATTTAATGATAAATGAATATTAATGAGTAAGAAATTATGTGGTATTTATATTATACAATATTAATGATTGGAAAATTATTTTAAATGGTAATAATTATTATCTGAAATTATTATAAGCACGTGAAAAAATGTTTTGAGTCATAATATGATTATCTAAGATAATTGTTAAGTGTTAAAGCGAGTTTAATTGAACTTAAACTTGATAATTGTCCCACTAGGCCGCTCGAGATGATGTCATTTTGTGTTGGTTTCAACTCGGACTTAAATAGTTTGACTTGATCTTAGTCTTAGTAGTTTGTGGAATGATAGGGCTATGTGTTATGTGTGTTTAGGTAATTTTATAATTATATATATAATATAATAGTATTATATTGTGATTATAGTATTCTAATATTGGAGATCTATATTACTAATATTAGGTCTTCGGATAAAGCGATATAAATTGTGTTGCAGTAATCAACAGTTTAGGCAAGTTTTACTTCACTCTACTAAGAGTTGTTTCATTCAGATATGCTTATGGTTAATCATTGCTGATTGCCATGGATAAATTGTACTCTGTACATATTGCATGTATAAGTCAGGTATGAAAGGCTGATCACCTTCATTACCGTTGATCCAGATAAATTTGTTCATGTTTAATACTTGTTCAGTCAAAAGTTTGTTCGTGCTAGTTCTCAATTATATTGATGAATTATAGCCATCTTATTATTCAAACTCTTTCAATCATAATATATCTTTAAATTGTATTTAAACTTGCTGGGCAACTTTCATGCTCACCCTTTCTATATCATGATAAACATTGAAGATAAGGCAAATGCATTCGGATGCAGGAAAAGGTTAAAGCCAAGTTCAACTTGGGATAAAATGTGCGGCTAGTTTGTAATAGTATAGTTGGATAATAATGTTATGTGTTAGATAGTTGATGAATTATGTATAAGTTAAGGTTACTCGATTTTGGGGAATAGTGTGTAAAGTTTTTTGTATAAACAATTTATGTTTATATCTTCCGCAAATAGTTATAGAATGATTGAACCGAATCCGTGGTGATTTGGGACCCAGATTTGGGGCTGTCACAAAAACCATGTCAAGTAGTTGACAAAAGATAACAACATTTGATAACAGATGGATAGATTATCAATAATCCACCAAATGCATTAAGTCTAGCCAGAAGAATTGGCTTTAACTTCATCATACATTAACTCATGCGTAAGGATACATGAATTACAAAGCTTGTTCAGATTGAACTGAAACAAGGGTTAGAATACTTGCCTTAAGCGTCTGCTACGGTATAATTACTTTATGTTCGAGTCTTTCAAGTCTCTACAATACATGATCACATAACGCCTCACATTAGGTCATATATAATCAAGTATGTATATGACTATATCTTACCCTTCATCTCAACCTAATCATGTATTAGATTTGTTTACTATCAATTTCGGCTAGTCATTCTACTTGCACTCATATTTAAATAGGTTATCATCAACCTTTATGTATTATCCTTAAGGTTTAACAAAGTTTTAACAATGTTACTTTAAATTCCTTAAGGTAAGTTCACTTTAAATTAATCCCATTCACTTACTTTGTGTTCATTTTTATTCTTTACTATCTTTGATCAAGGACTGGCATTGCGGCGCCAGTCATAAGCTTACATCTCACGCTGCGACGCGAGTTAGCAGTGGCAACCTCCCGGACTTGGCGCTGCGGCGCCATTCTTTACCCTCATGTTCGTGCCATGGCGTGACTTTGTAGTATGCTAAGACCTCAGAGTATGGTATTTCAATGACCAATATACCTTGGGTTGGCGCCGTGGCGCTAACTCTGTGCACTAGAAAATTTTGATAGTTTTCAAATTTTGTGAACTTCTCGGGCTCATAACTCCTTCGTTATAAGTCTGAATTGGCTCATTCAAAAGCCTACGGTTCACAAATTACATACTCTACGCGTTCATGCAAGAATTTTATCTATTTGACTTTGTTTGCTAAAAATTCACATATTGGTTAATTTTTAACGAAAACGATAAACGTTCGTAAACGTTCAATGCTCGTTTCTTCGTTCTAAGTCAAAATTCGGTCATTTTTGAGTCAACAACTCTATAATGCCAAATAAGACTTGTCTCCATCGAAAACTAACGTTTCCGAGTTCAAACGCAAAATTTGACTTCTATTCCGAGAATTTCACGAATTCGACGATTATTGTCTAATCGTGCAATTTCTGGCAAATCTTCATTACTTATGATTTGTTCATTACTTCAAATGAATTCAATTCATCATATGAACATCTCAACATACTTATTACAACAACTTATTTTCATGCTGGATTTTCACTTATTCTTTCATGAGCTTATAACTTATTAAAGTATAAACTACTTATAGCTTCATTGTTCATAACTTATGATAATTAAAGTCCTTTAATCATCACCTTTATATGTTCTTAATACATAGTTTCATTCATGTATATAGGATACAAGTTCATACAAGTTCTTTGTTTTCATACTACTTAAGATAAACTCATAACAAGTTCATATTACTTCTTCATAAGTTTATAACTTATGCTAATTTAAATGACTTATTTCTAACTTATGCGGCTTAAGTCCATTGATTAATCATTCTTCTTACTTCTTAACATTTATGTTCCTTAATCCATACTTTTCTTATCAACCTATCATGGTAGAGATAGAAGATAAATGGAGAAGAAGTCTTACCCTTTGAAGTTCTTATTCAAAAGTCTTCTTCTTCTTATAAATGGAAGTAGCTTATTGTTGCTTATTCTCTCTAACACTTAAGCACTTTATAAGTTTGTTGGATGATTTGAACAATTAGCAAATGACTAGCATTCTCCCTCTATTTATAGAATTCCCAAAGTTAGGGTAGTTTGGTCAATATACTAACCCACCTCCTTAAGCCACCTCCTTACTATTCATTACTTGCTAAGAACAACACTTATCTCTTGCTTGGTCATTACACATTATGCTTGATCACCAAGATTAACCACATTAACATGGTTTACCCCATGGGTCAATCAACTCATTGGATCCTAGCTTGGGCTGAGATTATCTTAACCTTCGGGATTTTCATTAACAAATACTAACTTATTTATTAATCAATAGTTAGGCCTCACCATTAATTCACTTGGGCTTGTAGCAATTCCTAACAAATCCTACAAGTCCAATACTATTGCTTAATACATAAAACGTATTATCTATGTATCATTCTCGTATTCTAACTCGTATAGAAATTCATTATATACGATATTCCATCATTCATACAAACTTGTATAATACTTCATATTATACTCGTATTCATCACTTCGTACAATACTCACGTATCATACAATCATTACTTAACTTATTAATAATTCGCTTTCCTTAACGTTCTCAATTTAAGCCTGCAAGCGAAATATTACGTTTTCCATACTTAGATTATTATTACATAATCCATCTTACCTTGACATTCAATCATTACGTATTTCTCAAAAATTAAAAAATAAATCCCGAGCAAATACCGATGTATAGTGTTTTTCGGAAAATTTCTCAGAAAACTTTTATTTTCGTCATGGAAATTTAAACACTTTAATTCCTTCACGTAGCTAAAATACTACGACATTCCAACATTATTAGGTTATAGAATGACAACCATCTTAATAACACATATAATATAATTTTATTTATTATTTAATTTAATAAAATTATTTTATAATAAAATCTAAATTTCTCGGTTGTTACATCCTTCCCCCCTTATAAGGATTATGTCCCCAGAATCTCGTCTTACTTTACACAAATAATTGAGGAAAATTTTTCTTCATCTTCTCTTCTAACTCCCACGTTACTTCTTCGGCATCGTGGTTTTTCCATAATACCTTTACCGAAGGTATTACTTTGTTCCGCGGAACTTGATCCTTTCTATCGATGATTTGAATCGGCAATTCTTCATACGTTAAGTCTTTCTCGATATGAATCGGCTCATACTTGATTACATGCTTATAGTCCGGCTTATATGGACGTAATACAGATACGTGAAACACGTTATGTATTCGTTCTAGGTCTGGAGGTAATGCTATCACATAGGCTACCTCTCCCACCCGTTTTAATACTTCAAAAGGTCCTATAAACCTTGGACTTAACTTTCCTTTCTTTCCCAAGTGTATCTTTCCTTTCCAGGGAGATACCTTTAGAAACACATACGAGCCTACTTCAAACTCTCGATTTAATCTATGCGAGTCCGCATACTTCTTCCTCATTCTCATCCGAAATGTAATAAGACGATCCGAATTAACTTTATTACATCCGATGTTTGTTGCACCAATTCTGGTCCTAGCATCCGGCGTTCTCCCACCTCATCACAATACAATGGTGTTCTGCATCTTCTTCCATACAAAGCTTCATAAGGCGGCATGCCTATGCTTGCATGATAACTGTTGTTATACGCAAACTTTACAATTGGTAGATGATCATCCCAACTACCCTTGAAATCCATGACACAAGATCTCAACATATCTTCTAACATCTGAATTGTTCTCTCACTCTGCCCATCGGTTTGTGGATGATACGATGTACTTAACTTCAGCTGTGTTCCCAACTGTTCTTGTAAATTTCTCCAAAAGTTCGATGTGAATCGTGGATCACGATCTGACACAATCGATACTGGTACTCCATGTCTGGAAATAATTTCCTTAACATAAAGTTTAGCTAACTGGTCTAAGTTATACTTGATCCTAATTGGCAAAAAGTGAGCCAACTTGGTCAACCGGTCCACTATTACCCAAATCGAATCGTACCCTTTTGTCCTTGTTGAAAGTCCCACCACGAAGTCCATCGTGATATGCTCCCACTTCCATTTTGGAATTTCCAATGACTGTAACAAGCCACTGGGTCGTTGATGTTCGCCCACCAAAAACTCTGTCGAAGGTCTTGATACATCTTTGTACTACCAGGATGTATCGAGTACCTTGAACTATGAGCTTCTTGTAATACTTGATCTTTTAACTCCATCTCATTTGGAACCCAAATTCTTCCTTCAAATCTTAATAATCCCTCATTATCAAGACTATACTTAATATACTTCTCATCTGCTAACATCTTTTTCACTTGGTCACACTCATCAGTTTTGAGTTGCACCTCCTTGACTCTCTCTACGATGGTAGATTGCATCTCCGTCGCAAAAAGTATCTGTCCCGATTCAGTCAGCATCTTCAATTTTATCTCCATCCTAGCCATCTCTGTTATTAACTCCTTTTGAGCCATTAACATAGACAACTTTTCCCGACCCTTCCTACTTAAGGCATCGACAACTACATTGGCTTTTCCAGGGTGATATAGGATTTCACAATCGTAATCCTTTATCAACTCCAGCCATCTTCTCTGTCTCATATTCAACTCCTTCTGTGTGAAGATATATTTTAGACTCTTATGGTCTGTATATCTCACATTTTTCCCCATAAAGATAATGTCTCCATATCTTTAAGGCAAATACTACTACATGCCGAGTTCCGGATCATAAGTAGGATAAACTTTCTCATAATCCTTCAATCGCCAGATGATGCGTGTACAATGATCGTGACATCCGCATGAGCACACAACCCAAATCCTCTCATGCTGAAGCATCACTATATACTACTTTAAATTTCCCAGTGTCATCTGGCAATGACAAAACAGGCGCTTCACTCAATCTTTTCTTCAGTTCTTGAAAACTGTCTTCGCATTTATCCGTCCATACGTATTTCACCGTCTTCCTTGTCAAGTTAGTCAATGGGGTAGCTATCTTTGAAAAATCTTGGATAAATCTTCGATAGTATCCCGCTAACCCTAGGAAACTCCGTACCTCAGTCGGCATTTTTGGTTGTTCCCAGTTCATCACTGCTTTTACCTTCGCTGGATCCACTGAAATTCCTTCTTGGTATCATTACGTATTTCTCAGAAATTCAAAAATAAATCCCGAGCAAATACTGATGAATAGTGTTTTTCAGAAAATTTCTCGGAAAACTTTTATTTTCGTCTTGGAAATTTAAACACTTTAATTCCTTCACGTAGCTAAAATACTACGACATTCCAACATTATTAGGTTATAAAATGACAACCATCTTGATAACACATAGAATATAATTTTATTTATTATTTAATTCAATAAAATTATTTTACAATAAAATCTGAATTTCTCGGTCGTTACATTGTGTCACATGTGTTGTGACATTATATCTTTGTTAGAATACCGTAGGGTATACCTGAGCTATAACCACCTATGGGGGTACCACATGCATGTCCTCTTGGCACCGAGGCATGATACCTTCCGTGACGGTGTGATCAATCCACGACGTCTTCATTTTGTGCTCTAGTAGGAGTTGGTCATTCGGTGTTTTGTTGTGGAAGGTGTATGGGTCGACCCTAGTTTTATATTATGTTCTGTTATTCGGATTGGTGATGTTTGTGCCAAACACACCTTCCGATTTTACATGTATTGGATTTGCAGTCCAATGTGTGTGACTTGCCTGTGTGGAATTATTTGATTTGCCTGTGTGGCATTATTTGACTTTCCTGTGTGGCAAGGCATATTTTGTTTTGTTTTGAGCTCGGTATGAAATAACACCCAACCATTTAATTCAGCCTATTATTTTATTTTGTTTGTTTTGTTTGTTTCGTTTTAGTTCATTTAATTGAGTTAATTATTTCGTTTCATCATTCTTTTATTCTATATTTGTACTGGGCATTTGGCTCATGTTGTGTTTTTCTTTCGGTAGGTAATCAAGGGAATCAAGGGAATGTGTGACGAGAGCTCTGTTTTATCCAAATGATTTAGATATATTATGTTTAGATTGTGATACATTAGTTTGTTCGGAATTGTAATAATTATTTTAGATTATGATTTGAGGCAATTTAATATTTATTATGGTTGACTTGTGGTATTTATAAAATATTAAGACTATTCTTTTGTGGTTTAGAGCCTTGTTATATATTCTTCAGTTTTGTTGTGTTTTGAGTAACCTCTCTTTCTATTTAGGAAAGGGGGTGTTACAAATGTCCTATCAAAATACTTAATCACTCACACACTCATCATCATGCATCATAAATGTCATATCTAAATCTGATATATGCATAAATATGATTGTTGATGCCAATTCAAGAATATGAGGGATTGGGATCTTGAGAAAATTGATCTAGCAAGACCCAAACAATCATGGGTACCAAAAATAGAAACTTACCTAACCTGCAGGTACTTGATCTATCTAACCACACAAGGAATACTAAAGCAGATAGCTTCAGTCACAAGGATTCAACCAGCTGCAAGGTCAGCTGCTTAGGAAGGGAAAACGCAGCCATAAATCTAAGAAGTCTTCACTCATCTCGATCGTAGAGTCACTACCGATCGTAGAGTCCAGACTTGCCGACCCATCAGAGGTGGATGCTGCAACGGTATCTCAGCCTAAACAAAAATTCAAAGACTGTTCTTGAAGACTTGATGAGTCCCCATTAATGAAGAGTCACACAGTTGATGATCTTCATATGAAAGCAGGCTATTCATGCCAAGACAAAAGAGATCTAATGGTCTTATCTATGCAAAGCATATCATTCCAAAGAGAACATCCAGGAAGTTCATAGCAAAGGATCATCAAACATTAATGATGAAGAATGCACCACTGAAGCATACCTTCACGAGTACAAAAGATACTGAAGCCTAAATGAGAAAGACTATGTTCTTAGTCTTGTCAACAATCGTGGAGTGATCAGTTCTGATGATACCTCCCTATGACTCATTTAGGTTTGTTCATTCATGTTGATTTCAACCTGAAGGAGATGTCTTAACAGCTTCTTAACTTGAACAAATTGTCAAGGCTGAAGCTGAAGAAAGTGTTGTTGCTGAGGAAGTACAGCCTGAAGTTGTTGATCAGTCTGAGGAAGTTCTAGAAGCAAATGATGAAGATGGTAAAGCTCAGGGAGCAAAATGAAGAAGTGGAATACTTGCAAGAAGATCTGAGATAAGCTTGAAGGATAGGTCAACCAGGGTACATGTCTGTTAACCACTCCACAAATATCAAGACCACTCCTGTCAAGATCATAGAGACAAGAGCTAACCCAAAACAGAAATATCCTAGTTAAAGAGTCCCAAAACACTATGATTGATGAACCAAATAAAGATCCATAGTCAGTAGTAACGTCTCAAAACATGCTACTGACAACCATATCAACCAACCACTCAAATCGTGGAGTACTTTCGATCAGTCTCAGTGATTGTAGTGTAAAAGCATGGTGACAGCACGATTGCAGCCTAAACAAATACCAACACCAAAGAGTATCCATAGTTGGTAAGTAAACTCTCAAGCAGAAAAGACCAATGCGATGTCATTGTAGCCACTATTTTATAAAGCTCTTCATCTGATAAGCGCCTTAGGGACAAACTCGACCCTTAGTCTTGGACTAAGATGTTGGCCCTTCCTGAGCTTCCTTAACCCAGAAGAAGAACTGAAATAGAATGCATCACAAAGACTCATACGGAGTACATGTAGAGAAAATCCCTTAAAAGAGATCAAGCCTGATTGATGAATCATGCAACTTCTAGTTGGAGATTAATGACGAATCATTCACTGAAGTATAGTCACAAAAAACGATCGTTGAGTTGATAAAGAAAAATATAGAGCTTATAGCTATCTGATCAAGCTAATCTACGCACTGGAGAAGTCAATGGTCAACCAACTTCAGTAATGCTTATTTTCTTGAAAGAAAAATCAAAATTGATAAACTGATCAGTTTATAGGGAGGTACAATTCCTTATTGGGCATCGTGCACCTAATGGATTTTTGACACATCACAAATTTTGCAGAGTCAGAAGGAACTATCATAAAGACAAATTCATAAACCTCCGAACAATTATCAAAGGCTATCAACTTCCTATCCCTCACTTTTTTAAACCCTAAATCTTCTTCAAAGAAAAAATCCACCAAACCTCGAGCTTCGTCCAAATTGCCTTCAAATAACTCTTATAAGATTCTTGAGATCGAATACCCATACACTTCGAATGCTCAAAATAAAAGATTGGCATATTATAACTAGAATCCAACTCGGTACTAAGATGTTTGATAGATCAGAAAAGAAGTTCAAGAATATTCTTGAGCTAGTAAAGAATGTTGGGTTTTCAGAATGCTTTGAAGCCAACGCTCCAGTCTATACTGAATTAGTGAAGGAATTCTATTCAAATGTTACGTAGACTCTAGGCTTCTATCCACAAAGGTCAAGGGAGTAAGTTTGAAGATAAGAGCATCAGACATTAACCAATGCCTAGGGTTTCCTGACCAAGGTTTGATGAATCTCGAGGAGGTCAATATTGAAGAAGGCAAGAGGTTTATGTGCTACAAAAGAAATGTAAATCTGAAAGACATAAAGAAGAAAGAGTTTCCTGAGGACTTTGAATTCCTAGCTAAGATTGCTGGAAAATGTATCTTATGCAAAGATAGTACACACGATACTGTTAGTGATCTGCAATTGAGAATCATGACTGCAATTTTCATGAAACTGCAGATGAATTTTGGAGCCCTTCTAATTGATTGGTTGTCCAAATGGCTGGAAAAGGTTGAGATAAAGAAGTCTATAGATAAACCCCTCACAAAGGTTTTTCATGGAAGACTCTTGAGCATTATACTGAAGAAGAAACTAAAGAGTAAGATAAGAGATGATGAGGGAGAACCCCTAAATGTTCATAAAGTGATGTCTCCACATCTGTTTTAAAATTGGAAGAAAAATCCCATGGAAAATAAAAGACTAAGGACATCTGGCAACAGCAGCAAGGTCACTGCAATGAAGAGGAAGGCAAGAGTAATGGAAAGCGAGTCATCTTAATCTGATGACTCTGCACCCTTAGTGGCCACTCCATCAAAGCCAACCAATAAGAAAGCTAAGGTCGTTAAGATTACAAGAGAAGACATTAAAGGTAAAAAGAAGATGATTTCACATGCCTTCAAAGAAGTGAAAGCAAAATGACCGCAAATCGAACCTGTGTCGAAAAAGATGTTGAAACTGAAACGAAAGAATCCTTGAAGTTTGAAGAGCAAGAAATGACTGCTGAGTCAGAAAGTTATAAGAAGGATACTACAGAAGAAACAAGCGATGAAAATTTGTTAGAAAGATCCACTAATGAATCTATTAAAATGACCCTGCATGATTCAAGCTCAAAGTCAGGACAGGAAGAGAACGAGGAAGACTCCAGTCTTGAGGATGAGATGACAGAAGATTTTTATATCCCTCATCCTGTTCATCGCAAGAAAAGAATAGTGGTGGAAGTTTATGATGTAATTCCAGGAAAATATGTTAACCTTGGAAATGAAAAGCTGAATGTGGTAAGGATGACCACAAAATATCTGCTCAATAATCTAAAGGCCATGAAGCTGGATACTTTAACTTTGATATATGAGCCTGAAATTAAGGATCATGCAATAAGGTGGTTTTATCCTTACATGCTATGGGTAAAGGCATCCATCACTGGTGATAACAACTACCTCTCATAGTGTTTCTCTCATATTCCCAACTTGGAGTTGGTGTCACAAAACTTCCCAAGGGTAAAGAAATTTGCAACACAACTGTTCAAAGACCAGTCTCACTTCAGGATCTATCGACATACTGGAAAGCACTACATTCCCTACGATTGTAGAGTAGGCTCAGATGGCAGAAGGATTATACCAAAGTCCATAATCGTAGAGTCCCTTCACTCTACCAGTAATAATGATCAAGCTCAGTTTGAGAAGCTCTACTCTACCCAAGCAGAATTATCTGATATTCCTTCGTCTTCTAACAATGATTGGCACTCAATAATCTATCAGATTCTCACTACATTTGCAAGTATGTCCAAGAATGAGAATCGTGGAGTCCAATATGATATTATGAAAGATTTTGCTCAACCGAATGACCAAACTCCTCAGGAGCAAGAGTTACTGAAGAACTCTGACAAGTTGGTTGAGAATATATCTCTCATTACTGCAGACGCTAAGATGTTATCAAAAGAAGGAGACAATGTGCTTCAAAACAGACTTCAAGCCAAAATATCAGATATATCTCTCAAGATCAAATCTATCTAAATTTTATCAATGATCAAAAGGAAGAAGCTATGCTAGCTCAGAAGGATAATGCAGATCAAATATTATCCCTCTCTGACAAGATTGACTTACTAAAGCAGTCTCTCTCCCTACAGTTGGAGCTAAGCTAACAAGAACTCATAACTGAAGTTAGAAACTCATCTTATCTGATAGAGCAGCTTATGACAAATGTCCAACATCTTTCCAATATGATTAATGACAAAAAGAGGGAGAAAAAGAGATATTCAATAAAGAGTAAGGAGAGAAGAATGAAGTTTGAAGAAAAGATCAAGAGCAGAAAAGCAAAGAAGAAGAAGAAGAAGAAGACCAAAATAAAAGCAAGTGTGTCTCATCTGAGGGGGAGCCAAAAGATGATGACCCTATGGAAACAAAGTCTGAGGGGGAGCCAGAACAAGGGAAAAGCAAAGCAGAAGACAAAGAAGAAGAGCATGTATCTAAGCTAGAGCATCATGATGAAGATGAAGAAATAGAGCATGCATCTGATGGGGAGCAGACTGGAGAGGAAAAGAAAATTGAGTAGATAATCAACAGACACCCTGGAGACATATATGAAGCAGTAAATGAAGCTAAGAAGGTATATTTCTAGCTATATAGGTATGTTCTGGATCCAGGATGTAAAGTGTCATATTATGTGTAAATTTTATATTATCATCAATGACATTCATAATTATCTACTTTAGAAATACAGCTACTCACTGTATATTAAGATTCATTCATCTCATAAATATGCACTTATTATTTTTGTCATAATCAAATAGGGGGAGATTGTTAGGAATAAACATAAGAATGATATTCCTATTTATATAATATTTGATTATGATCTTAGTGAATGAATATGCAAATATGTCTGCATTGAAATAAGTTTTAAATTCCTTGAATAGATAATAGGAATATATGTACAAGGACTTAGACTAAAATGATCAAATATGTTAGGTTGATTCTACATGAACAAAACAGCTTTGTGAAGTCCTTCAAAAGGACATGATGTACAAAGACTATATATAGAAAGATCAAGCTTGTTAGGTTGATCTTATATGATGTAATACATAGGCATGTCTTATCGTCGAGCACTGCACTAGTCTTCGAAGTCTGCCAGGAGAGACAAGGAACTCGGAGACTATTAAGACAGAATCGCAGTTTGGCGAACCAGCCGAGGGACTATAGAAGCCAAGGCAGAGTCGTAGAGTATCGAGAAAATTGCTAAAGAATCGTAGTCTACTTTGGAGGGTCTCACTCAGAATCGAAGAGTTGGTCCAAGCGCATGCCGAGCTAAGTCAAGAATAGTAGACCACAATCGAAGTCGTGGAGTCTACTAATCATATCAGAGGTAGAAATCATTGTCTTTTCTCAAAGTCGTGTCTACAGAACAAAGTCTTCGATAAAGTTTATCATTGCTCATAACGCCAAGAAAGAATCTTAGTGATAACACAATTCTCAACACATGAGCACTTCCAAAGCATCCAAAGAATGTAGCCTCTAGTCAGAACTATAAAGATACCTCTACTTTAAGGAAGCCAGAGAGCAATCAACAAATGGCTTGCAAGAAAATATAAGATCGATGTATCAATTCAATTAGCATACCGATTGAGAAGTGAAGCCATTCAAGGAAGTCTTCCGTAAGCAATAGTAAGAAGACTTCAGATAATATGACTAACAAAAGGAAGTCAGCAATATAGTATCTGTCAAGATAAAAAAAAAGATGACGATTGTGGGAGTAACCAGGATTATAGTGCTTGCCAGATGAGGAGCAGGAACTGATGTGGTTTATACAGAGATACTAGCCAACCTATTAAGCATAGACAAAGAAGATTAATCATGGGTCAGACCATTGATGATATATGAATAGGAGATCTCAAGGAGAAAGAGAGCTAAGCATGACAAATCAGATGAGTCTTAAAATTCAGGAGGGCTAGAGCATTCAAACAAGTTGTCAATGTCTATTTCAAGTCAAAGGCAAGCAGAAGTGTTGAAGCACTGCAAGAGTGAAGGAATAGAGGTTCTACATTGCAAATCCAAAGAACACTCTCAGAATCGTAGTGTTCTCTCAATCAGTTAACGAGAAATATTTAAAAGACTAACTACGATCAAGTTCAAGGTCATCTGCATCAGGTTTGTAGAGTTCGGTCATCTGAGTATTGAAGCCTTGGCAACGTCTCAATACAAAGACGGACATTCGAACGTTGTTGATTGAAAGCATCAATGCAAAAGGATAACTCCTAATGTTCTAATCGAGGAGTCAAAAAGAAGAAATAAAGGTGACTACCAGCCTAAAACGTTAAAGTGACATCTCTGATGTGGTAGGTTAAATAGTAGACTGCATTGTCAGAAAAGTGAAAAGGGGGCTGTCACGTTACATCAGTAGTCTGTACCAAATAACTCAAGATCTGCGAATCAATTCAAATAGCTTCCAACAGCTATAGTCCAACGGGAATGATATTTAACAACTAAAGCTTGAATGCAGAAAAGTTATTGGTTTTGACAAGTTGTTGCCTTTACGAGTTCTACAGAGCTAAATAGAATATGTCTCAGTGACAGTGAGACTACGAAAGTAGAAGTGAAGCAAGATAAGAGAAGAGCTTTAACAAAAAAGGATTCACTCAACAACAATGAGAATTCCCTTAATAATGTCAGCTAAGATGAGAGCCGAGAGCCTAGAAGGCCAAGAAGATAGCATTTAGAAGATTGGCAGATCAGAGAGAAGATCCAAAGAGCCATTCTACGAATCACCATGAACCACCAAGAGCTGAAGAAGAATAGATACAGAACTAAATCTATACACAAGTTAACTAAGGTTCGGGGGATGCTAAATGCCAGACTAAGTCTACCAAAAGTGTAAAGACTTAGAAAATCTCAAATGGTGAAGGTGTGCAAGATGAGATCAGATAAATAGAAGAACCAACCACAAAATCAGTTGAACCAAAGAAGGAGTGACAGATTGTTAAGTACTCAAAGAGAACGAGCTTCATGAACAACTTAATAGTCTGTCCAATAGTGATCCAGTCTCGATGCAGAATCAAAAGAGGATCACAACAAGCTACTAAGTATCAAAGGATGAACAAACTTAAAGTCATCTTAGCAGCTCAGCACCAACAACAACATCAACAAGAAGCCAGGGCCTGAGGGGTCCTTGTCCTAGAGAATAACTGAGTTCCAAGTCTGTTGGACTTAAAGAGTTCTTAGTGAACTAGAGTTCCAAGTCTGTTGGAATTAAAGAGTTCTTAGTGAACTAAAGTTCCAAGGCTTCTGGCCTTGAAGGAATCTTAGTGATTCAAAGATGTAAAACTTCCTTAGTGGAATCCCTGCTTGTTGAAGCAGAAGAGTGGATTAGGAGCTTGAGTCTCTGAACCACTTAAAATTCCTTATGTTTTTTACATACTGTCATTTACGTTATGAATCTATAACTGCTTTAACTGATATGAATATGATAACTACTTACATCTAATCTAGAAAAATGGTCAACATAACATCTATGAAAGGGAACCTTAACTTATTCCTTTGTGTTTGAAATAATTCTTAAGTTTGTCATCTGCTAATTACTTAGTAATGTAAACTAAAATGGAAAATATTTTTGAAATCTTAAAGGATCTATTCAACCTCCCCCCCCCCTTCTAGATCTATTAAGTGCCCTCTGGGAACTAACAAACTTCTTTCCACCCCGGAGTGTGACCGCCTTGCAATGCTCCATTCCTTCCCTCTTTGGATTCATCTTCGTGTCACTAGGCAAAGCTCCTTGAGGTTGATTGTTAAGAGCTTGAGCCAACTGACCCATATGATTTTCCAAATTTTATAGTAATACCGCTTGGCTCTTTACATTTAAATCCACTTGATTCAACAACCTATCTTGATCATTCATTCTCCTTTCTGTGGTTATAATGAATTTTGCAAAGATCTCCTCCAAAGCTGGTTACTTTTCCATTTGTGGGGTTGTTTAATTTTGAAATCCGGGTGGATACTGTGGCCTTGAAACTTGGTTTTGTGCCTGATTATTACTATAAGAAAAACACAGATGATTCCTCCACCCCGGATTATAAGCATTCTGATAAGGCTGTTGTGGTCTATTCTGATTCCCCAAAAACTGCACCGACTCAATGTTGATGGTGCATTAATTCGTGACATAATTACCCATATAAATTTCATATACAATCGCAACCTGTTGATTTCCCTGTGATCCCCATAAATCAATCTTTTTAGTCAACGCTTCTACTTGTGCAAATAAGGTAGTAACGACATCCAGTTCTAACTTCCCTATTGTTTTTTGGTGGATTGGACCTTATCATCATCCACTGATAATTGTTGTTGGCCATTGTTTCTAACAACTGGTAAACGACATCAAAATTCTTCCCTATAATGGCACTTCCAACTGCTGCATCAATACTAGCTCTTGTAGGACCATGCAAACCATCACAAAACGTCTACACCTGCAACCATCTCGGGATCCCATCATGTGGACACTTACAGAGCAAATCCTTAAACCTTTCCCATGCCTCATATAATGTCTCCGAGTTAAGCTCGGTGAAAGTGTGAATGTCATTCCTTAGTTTTGCCATTTTTGCTGGTGGGAAGAACTTAGCAAGGAATTTTTGAGTTAAGTCGTCACAAGTCATGATTGAACCTGGTGGCAAAGAGTGCAACCAACTTTTCGCTTTGTCTAGAAGTATGAATGGGAACAATCTCAACCTTATTTTTTCCTTTGTAACATTGTTGAACTTGAATGTATCACAAATCTCCAAGAAGTTTAAGATGTGTTCATTATGATCATCATTCGGACCACCCCCACACTGAACTGAATTTTGTAGCATTTGAATGGTACTCGGTTTGATCTCAAAACTGTTTGGCATTAATCGTAGGTCTCCGAATGCTAAACTAAATATCTGTCACTATCGGCATGGTGAAATCCCTAAATGATTTTTGCTCGTCCGCCACCATGTTCAATTGATTGTCAGTTTCCTCTACAAGTTCTCTTTCTGAATTTACTTCTTCACTAAATACCCTCAGTTTTTGGAACTTCCTTTCGATATCGTCGGCGTATGGCAAAAGTCCCTCATTACCCTTGGATCTAGTGTGCAAACATTGATGGAAAACCCGCAAGAAGAAAGAAACAATTAAAAATAAAAATGTAAAAATGTTTAAATTAAAACTGAATTGATTACAGATTCTCCTGCAACAATGCTAAAAACTTGTTGTCAGATTTCATAATTAATGAACACATGCAAGTATACACGATCAACAAGTAATAAAGTGATAAAAAAAAATTATCGTTCTCACGAGGAATCCAATTCAATAAATCCTAACTACTAGTCTTTTATCAATTCCAATTTTATTTAAACAACCCAAATTTGCTATTTTTCAATTAAAACTAAATTAAATTAACTAACTAATTTAGCACAAAGATTGACTTAGATGATAAAGGCTTAAGACTACAATATCCCCAATTATGAAATATAAATCAATTATCTAATTTCTCCAATTATTAAATCTACACGAGTTGATACACAGGAATTTGAGGTATTTAAAAGCCCTTGTAATAACCCGATATTTTCTATATAATAAATAAAAAATTTTGCATATAAATTTTATTATTAATATTATTTTAAAGGTGGGAATATGTATAAGGTAAAGCTTATGTATTTATGTGACAAATAAAAATTTATTTATTACATGAATAATTATAAATAATTTTTTTTTTGGAATTATTGATAGTTATAAATTATAATCTTATAATAAATTAATTTTGTAGTAAAAAAAATTTTATTATTTATTTTCTATAAAAATATGATTATATATTATTTAATAATATATGAAATGATTATTAGAATTATTATAATAATTATTTTATTATATGAATTTATTTCAGATTAATTAAGTTAATTATTTTAACTTAATAATGGTGTATATGAATGTTATGTCGGATATGGATTCAAAATCCTAATTCTGGATTTTGAATAAGGACAGAGAATAATAATATAATATTAATTATATTTCAATGTTATAAATATGTACATTCTGTGTGTAATATTAATTTGTGGAACAATTATGGTGTATCATGACAAACCCTAGGATTACGGGGATGAACCCTAATTTGAAAATCAAACCGGAGTTTAATGTCGGTCAAAAATTATCTTAATGTGATTAATAACAAAAGTTAGAATTATAATTTAAATTAGGAAACCCTAAGTATTAATTAGGAACCCTAATTAATAGAAACCCTAATGACTAGAAACCCTAATTACTAAGTTAGAACCCTAATTTCCAAATTTAAAATCGTAATTGCTAAGTTATTAACCCTAATCACTATATTGGAAAGGTTAATGCTAATTAGTGGATCTTAAACCTAATTAGCAAGTTCTAAGTTATTAGAAACTTAAACTAATTTAGAAAACCCTAATTCACAATTTTTAGAAACTAAAAATCTACATTTTTAGCCCTAATTAAAATTTTCTATAAAAGCAAATTATAGAACCTTAGGGTTAAACCCTAAGGGTTAGACAATTGACAAGATTGCCATTAAAATTACAAGGATATGGACCAAACTATCCTTTTGCACCTTTTTTATTATGTTGCTTGCAAATTTTGCTAAGACTTTAGTTGGTAACCAGTTATTGACTTTCCACATGCTCAATAATTCACAGCACTCAGCCATATATCATCAGTCAATACATTACACTTTGTTATATATATAGATCAAGAGAGATAAAAGTCACTTAATAAGCCGATTTGTTTAACTTACTCTCAACCAAACTTCTCTGTCTCCAAACCCACGAAAATCTCTAACACTTCAGTCCCAAAACAAATCCTCACTATCACTCATAGCAAATCAGAAGACTAGGATCAAGAATTGGTTCATAAAGGTATAAACCCTAACTAAGGAATTTGATCTCTAAAGCTATGTTAGATCTTGTGTTTATATGTTTAATCATGTTGTATAAAGTGTTAATCAATGATCTAGGTTGGTATTTGTTAGATTCATAACATCTATAGGCTCAGATTTTAAGTTTTTTAAAATCTGGAAAATTTTTAAAATGATGTCTGACAATAAATGTCAGACCCCATAGATCTCAGTCTGTTATGTGTTTTTGTGTTTTAAAGGTTTGTTTGTGTAGTATGTCATGTGGTCTTTGATCTGGAACTCGAATCAGGGTCAGCTCTGGTTTAGATTTCATGTTATTGTTGGTCAAACTCATTTGACCGAAAGATGATGAAAGAGTTTCTGGGCAACCCAGAAACTCAATCTCAGTGTCTGACAAGATATTGCAAGGCTTGAATCTGTCATATGTTAAGTATTTTGATTTTGTTGTTCTAACCAGTTTGTAGCCTGTTATATAGACTCTAGAACCATGCCTTTATATTCCTTAAACAACAAATAGATTGGACGTAGTGAGTTGTCAAACAAGACCAGTCGGTCACAAAGTTGAGTTTCTGGAATTTCCAGAAACAGGATGAACAAATTTTCTGGCAGACTTTGATCGGATTGAATTTGGAGAATATGTTGTAGTTTGATTGATTTGATGAATGTCATATGTACTCCGTCATGTATACTACAATTTTGACCCATTAGACCACCATAACATCAACTAGAACCCTAAGATTTTTAAGCCACAAAGTGCCTACTCGAAGCTGACTTGGTTTCTGTGTTCCCCAGAAAACCCAGAACAGCCTTGACAATGATTTTAAAGGCTCAGATCTTGCATCTTAGTTGTTGTATGACCAAGGTGATGGTGGATAATTGTAGTACTATATGTATACTACAAGATTAATGCTTGGGATTGACCAGAGCATGCAAGAACAGAAAATTATAAGTGGTCAATGTTGACCCCTTGAACACTGACTGTCAGTGTTCTTGAGCCCCAAGAACACCACAAGAACACCAACAGCGACGGTTAATGTCGTTATAGCCTATATTGACGGTTTTATTAATTTAATTTTATGAATTTACGAAAAATGATTAAAAATAGAAAATAAATTTTAGAAAATTACAAAAATTATTTTAAGTTATAAAAATTAACTTTTAATAATTTGACATATTTTTCAAAAATATTAATATTTATTTGAATATTATTGATATTTAATTTATTTAATAAATGTATTAAATAAATTAATTAAAAATGATTTTATTATATTAAAAATCATTTTAAATGATAATAAGGTATTTAAAATATTTAAAGTTATAAAGATAACTTTTAATATTTTAAAGCAAATTTCGTTAATTATTTAATATTAATGATATTAGGTTTATTTAATAATTATATTAAATAAATGAATAAAAATGATTTTAATATTATAAAATCATTTTAAATGAAAATAAAGAGTTTAAAAATATTTTAAGTTATAAAATATAACTTTTAATATTTAAAGGTAAATTTAATTAATAATTAAATATTAATTATATTAGATTTATTTAATTAATTATATTAAATAAATAGTTTAAAAGATTTATTGATTTAAAAATCATTTAAAAATATATAAATAAATTAAAAATATTTTAAGTTATAATAAATGACTTTTAATATTTTGATGAATAATGATTAATATTTAAAAATAATTTTAATTGTTTTAAAAATTATTTAAAGGTAATATTAATACTTTAAAATATTTTAAGTTATTATAAATAACTTTAATATTTTGGCAATGGTTTCATTAATATTTTAATATTATTTAAATATTAATGATAATAGAATTATTTAATATTTAAATCATTTAATAATGATCCCAGTGTTTGAAAAATCATAATAAATTATAATAAATAATTAAAAATTATTATAAGTCATGGAAAAATAATATGACTGATATTTACATTTATTGAACTTCAAAATAGAGTTCTAGACTCGATAATTACCCGATAAGGTCGTTGGTACATCGAAATGTTTCAGAAATTAATCTGGACTTATATAAATTGTCTGTATACGTGTTTGTTTGTGATCCAATGACTGCTAAACTTATGTGACAATGTGATTAAGTTATGTGTTGACTGCAAATAGCAGTACTGTGTGTTATAATATGTTATTCTAATCGAATGAATAATCTTATTAATGATAGGTCTCGGTATAAAAGATAAAACTAAGTTGTGTAAGCAGCAGATCAGGCAAGTATCTAACCTTTGCATTTACTTTATGCAATGGACATGTGTAAGTCAGTTTCAGAACTTTAAAGTTATTATTATTGTTTATATATCTATACTCTTGTAATCATGCCAGTTTTTGGATTCCATTCAATCATTATTTGTCAATATAGTATTACCATATGATCAAGATTTATATATTATGTTCGTTAATTTCTAAGCATGGTTATACAAGTGTCCTCACTTGGATAATTCATTGTATTTAATCACATGTTGATACATAATTTTTGGTTTTCGGTATGTATACATTGACTTAAAAGTCGTCTAAGTTATTTGACTCGGCTAGACATAGATTTAAAAATAGCATTGAGATATATCTTAGCTAATTATTATGGCTAGATGAACATTTGTTAGAACTTGATAGGTTTGAGAATAGAACTCAATTATTATTGACAGATCGATGCCAATTATTTTGGCTAGATCGAAAAAGTGATTAGATATTGAAATCATAGTATTTCGTTGTTATAATTCAAAATTTAGTTATAAGACTGAGAAGAACAACCTTTTTATATAAAAGGGAAACTTTTGGTCGTATATTCGGCCACTGCGCGCATTTTAAGTATTATGCATAATATAGGGTATAATTAAGCTGATCACTTATTATACTTGCAGAGGGGTATGACTTAATCTTTATGGTTATCTGATACACATAGGTATATCAAAGTAAATCTTTGATAGTTACTCGAGAAGAGAAGTTCAAGATCCTTAGGGATCACTCAGTATAAAGTCTAAAAAATATTCCACTTTGTTATTGTGTATAATTAATTTTTGTTATTCAATTAAATATCAAAAATTAAAAATAAAGTTCGTAGTCTATCGACTATTCACCAATTATAGTCAGTAAGTAGTTTCAAAATTTGAAATAAAATTGATATGTTGACTAGAATTGTTTCAATTTACTTCACAACTGTTGATTCGTTGTAGAAGTGTCATTCACAGAAAATATTTACTTCTTTCAGCTAACGTTTATTGACTGTTATTACTTGCTGGGCACCCAAATGCTCATTCTTGCTTTAAATGTAAATGTTTTCAGCTAAACATGATCAACCTGAAGGTTCATACAAAGACAAAGGAAAGGGAAAGCTAGCAGAATAAACTTTATGGTATCTTATGTAATAGTTAGACTATATTAAGACAATGATATTTATAATTATCATGTAATGTAATGTAGTAAAGGTTGAGAAACTAGGGATTAGATAACTCTGATGTATGTAAATTAAGTTTAATGTTTATATTATTATTATTATTTCGCTCAAAGAAATGGTATCGTGAAGCACCGAGTTCGGGTTTCTAGTACCTGAATTTGGGGGCGTCACAGCCCTTTTCCAAGTGATCAAATAAAACTATTTAATTCAATTAATTATGCGATAGTCCTATGCAAAATAAGATAATCAAACTCCTTAAGTACCAATTCCTAATTGTTACATGCAGTGAAAAGAGATATCCCTATTCAATTCACAATCTTAATTATTTATCTCATGCAAATAACTAAGAATGCATGTTATCATATTCAGTTCTAACCCTAGATTTAATCTCCCGAATTCATCTAGTGTAACATGGTAATTATTGGCCAAATAATTATTCAATAAGTATAAAATATAATAGACAACTCAATATGACTAACTAATTGGATTAATATGGATAATCAAATCATAAGTATAAAAGGTTCAATTGTAGCCTTAATTAAAAGATTAGTTCATGCTAAAAATTAAAACCAAAAATCCCATAGAAATCATCTCAATTAAATTACAAATAGAGAAAAAGAATAAAAACTCAGATATGGCCTCTAGTCTTCAATCTCCAATTGGAATCTTCAAGTGCTCCTTTGAAATCTCCAATCTCAAGCTTCAGTTTTGTCTCAAAGAATGTGTGTTGTGTATCCCCATTTTCATCAAAAGCTTCCCTTCTATTTGTAGCTTTTAGGTTGCCCTTAGGTCGCTCTCTTTCCCATCCTCTGTTGAATACAAGTCCACCCTTTTCCTTTTACAGCTTTTGAATGTGTCTAGATCTCCTTGAGTAAAAACATATTCCAAGTAGAATACCGCTTTCCTTTCCTTCTTTTTCCATTCCTTTCCAAAATTCGCGCAACACCTATTGATGCTCAGCACCCCGACACTGGGTTTCTTTCTTTCTAGAGTACCCCGATGCTAGGATGATGCTGCCAATTACAATTTTGCAATTAATGCTACAGAAATGTCTGAATTACCCCTGCCTTGCCCAGTCATGCAAAATAAAAAACAAACCAATAAAAATGTCCCAAATACTTTAAAACAAGCAATTAATTAAGTCTTAAGATACCTAATTCATGGGTATTTTACCCACTCATCCAATACCCCCAAACATAGACAATTGCTTATCCTCAAGCAATGCAAACAATGAACATAAAATGAATGCAACTAATCACGAACTAAATGAAACACAAACTAAAACAGGATTTAACATTATTAACCTTGATCAGTTGTGACGCCCCCAAAATAGGAATACATCACCCATCTTGAGTTGCCAAATACATGGTACAAAATTCAATTACAACTTATAATACAGTTGTCGTGTAAAATACGATAAAACGTAAACTGAGAGTTTTAATAAGAATATTGTCATCTAGACAGTATCCACACTCAATGGAGTCCTCATTACATTTATTATTACACTATTTCACAGAACAGTGAGAACTACAAATGCACCATCTAAGACCATCACTCTGTTCCCCGACTAGCCCCAGCTACGTTCTCATTTCCTAAAGAGAAAAATGAAAGAAAGGGTGAGCTCAACTAGCCCAGTAAGAATTATTATGACTAAGATAATGCAGAATAGATTATCATTAGCCTTCAATAGTGTTAAACTGATACAATATAACAAACATCAAGTTTAACTGCAGCGGAACAAGCAATCCATTAGAAGAGTCAAGTAGAGAATAAAGTCTACTATCTTCTATGATTTAAAAGGTTTTTTGCCACTTTTATCTCTGAGACTCAGCTCAATAAATAATCCACATCATTAAATCATCCCTGCACTACAGGCCAAGGATATTCTTTAGTATCACGACCACGAATTATACATGCACTACGGGCCAAAGATAATCATGTTTTCATCAACGGTCCTGATCATACCATAAAACAATTCATCTTTGCACCCTTAGCCGAAGAGAATCCATAGCCATAATCATACCAAAAACTGTCCATCAATGTATTACTGGCCAATGAGGACTTTTTCAACATCATTTGTAACATTACGGTCATGATTATACCGAATAATCCTTGGTCATAATCATACCAAGTCCATCTATGCACTACAGGCCATAGATGACTTTCAACATAATATAAACATGAAGATGATGACAATGATATAAGAATTCAATAAAACAAGTTCAAGAATTAATTTATCCAGGAACTAATAACGTCCAAATTGTCAACATGATACTTCTTTGTAGAGTAAAATTCAAGAATGCTCAGAAGAATATTTCCATGAAAAGATACTGGATGAAGCCCAAATATTAAGGATATTTCACTAATTTCATGGAGTATAGAAGCCAGAACTTTAACCAAATGAGTATAATAGAATATATAAAACTGCAAATGGATTTTTGCCGCCATGCGGTAATCCACTTAGATAGATCATTTCCATAATTTAATAAGGAATGAATACAAAGGATCATTCACCATGCATGTGATAATCCACATAGACAGGTTATTCCAACAGAATAATAAAGAATGAAATAACAGAAGAAATCACCATGCATACGATAGACCGCACAGACAGGTTATTCCAACAAAATAATAAAGAATGGAACCAGGTCTTACGTAAAGCACAGACATGATATTCCAACAGAATAATAAATAACAGAACCAGGTCATGCGTAAACGCACAGACAGGATATTCTAACAGAATAATAAACAACGGAACTAGGTCATGCGTAAACGCATAGACAAGATGTTCCAACAGAATAATAAATAATAGAACTAGGTCATGCGTAACGCACAGACAGGATGTTCCAACAGAATAATAAAAATGGAATAACAGAAGAATTTCACCATGTATGAAGTACTTCGCATAGACAGGTTATTCCAACATAATGATAAAGAATGGAATAAGAAAAGAATTTCATCAAGTATAGGGTAGCCCGCATATACAGGTTATTCCAACAGAATAATAAAGAATGGAATAACAGAAGTTCTCTTCATGAATAAGAAAGAAATAATACCCCTCACGAGTACAACAAATAATATCTCTTACCTTTGAAAGAAGAGTATTCTGACTGGTAGGGCGAGGATATACTCGAAGAAAACTTGCACTACCTTCTACGCTCAAAGCTTTCTTACACTCTAAAGAAATACGTTCAAGATTATAGAAGAAGAACTCTCTCTATAGTTTCTCTCTCTAGAGTTTCAGTGAATTTGTAACAAATTATGAAGGAATGATCTTCTATTTATAGGAGAATGGACTGAATAGTAACTAATTCATGAACGGTCCAGATTGATTTACTTTAAATGGACGATCCAAATTTAAAACAAAATCTTTTAAATAAAATATAATATATTCTATTTATAATCTAATAAAACGAATAACTTTATAAAAGTATTCTATTTTATATAAAATGATTTTACTATACAAAATACTATGCAGGCACTATGCAACACTATGCATAATAAAATATAATATATTCTAATTATTGTCTAATAAAACAAATAACTTTATAAAAGTATTACATTTTTTATATAAAAGATATTACTATGCAAAACACTATGCATAATAGAATATAATATATTCTATTTATAGTCTAATAAAACGAATAACTTTATAAAAGTATTACATTTTTATATAAAAGCTTTACTGTTTTATTACATTAATAATACTAATAAAACAAAAGCTGGTGACTTATCACATAAGCATCAATAATCAATACCGTTTGCTACTATGCAACCATCATATTATTCTTTATGCGTCACGTTACTTGGTATGCTTAGAAACGGTGAGGATACCTTGACTTCACTTCAAATTCTAACTCTTGAGGTATAACCTTTGAGCGTCGAATATGATCCTTATCCAAGATTTTAACACGTATCTCCTCATACGTTAAATCTTCTACTATCTCGTCTAGTTCTAATTTAATAATGTGGTTTGGGTCATCCACATATTTATGTAACATCGATACGTTAAAAACGTTATGAATACGCGACATACTTGGTGGTAAAACGAGTCTATAAGACATAGTTCCTACTCGATCGAGGATTTCAAATGGGCCAATTAAATCGAGGGTTGAGATTTCCTCTCTTCGTCGATTCTTACTTCTAGAATAACGCCCTTTTGAACCTTCTTCTTCACATTCATCAGATTCGGGTGTGTAGCTTGAGCTGCTTTAACTTTATCCATTAAAGTCGATTCTACTCGTATATTTGTTATCTTCACGTGGGTTCGTATATTCGCACTCGTAAACGCATACGATCTTCTACTCAACGCTCCAGCCACCACGTTCTCTTTTCTAGGATGGTATTGAATGGTCTTAACCTTCAACAGCTCGAGCCATCGTCTTTGGCGCATTATACGTTCGTTTTGGATGAAGAAATATTTAAGGGTTGAAGAAATGGGTTTTGTACTGGGGTCAATACAAAATTCAATTTCAAGCTCTAGGTGTAGGCTAAGAAGTCTTCAAAAATATGTTAGGAACTTTATTAACAATAGAAATATCATTCAAAACTATGACCCTCATCCAAGACTTGGATAGTACGTCACATTGATACCTATCAACTTGCCATCTTCATTCATGATGTCGCCTATAGAAAGTCTGGCTTCGGTGCATTCCACACAAGGAAGTCACCAGCGAAAGGTTCAGGGCTCTTTACTTATGGCTTGATATGACAATGATTGACTTTAGTGGTTTGGTTTGCTTGAATTCGCATAACAGGTTGGTTAGGAATATAAAAGCTAACAACCTTACGAAAAGCATGATGAGTAGTTAACCAATCCATTCCTAAAATCACATCAAAGGCAAGTATTTTCAAAGAGATAAGATCGACAGGTAACGTGAAAGTGTCGATTTAAATCAACAAGATTTATAAACAGTGGAGGAAACGAAGGCTTCTACTAACAAAGTTTCAACCAATAAGTCAAAGTCTAACTTTTTTGGGGTTAAATTTAAACGTTGAGCGCAAGCAAGATAGATAAAAGAATGGGTAGAACCAGTATCTAATAAGGTATAGACTTCGCAAGAATTTATAATTAACTAACCAGTGCTAACTTAGTTCAGGTTACTCGCTTTTTGAGAAGTCACGAAAAATGCTCTTCCTGAAACTACCGACTTTGTTTTTTCTGTATCCGCCTTTGGTGCCACCGTCCCAGCTGGACTTGACTTTGGTGCACGACAAAATCGAGCTAAATGACCTTCTCTTCTTGAAATTTCCACTTCAATTATCTTGGCCATGATTACCACCGAAGTGGTTACTATTCTTGGCATGATAATTTCCCCCACGATAGTTATCATTGTTCCGATGGCCGTTACCACCGGTATGATTATTATCCTGTTGTTGGTCATTACCTTTTGCTTGAGCTGAATCAACGTTCTCATGTGCTTCATTGCTTATCTCAGCATTTTCAGATGCCATTCTCAAACACTGTCACAAAACAAGGGTTAATTAACATATCACATATTATCCTTATACTCTGAATGACCAATTAAATACCAAATAAACTTAGGTAGGTCATACTAGCGAAAGAATTCTCCGTCTCTCCCCTCCTAGTTCTTGTCTCACATCTCAGCCAGGGACCATATCCCTAAGCTTTGATACCAACTATGACGCCCCCAAAATAGGTATACATCACCCATCTTGAGTCGCCAAATACATGATACAAAATTCAAATACAACTTAATAATACAACTGTCGTGTAAAATATGACAAAACGTAAACTGAGAGTTTTAATAAGAATATTATCATCTAGACAATATCCACACTCAATGGAGTCCTCATTAAATTTATTATTACACTATTTCACAGAATAGTGAGGACTACTAATGCACTATCTAGGACCATCACTCTGTTCCCCGACTAGCCCTAGCTACGTTCTCATTTCCTGAAGAGAACAATGAAAGAAAGGGTGAGGTCAACTAGCCCAGTAAGAAATATTATGACTAAGATAATGCAGAATAAATTATCGTTAACCTTCAACATTGTTAAACTGATACAATATAACAAATATCAAGTTTAACTGCAGCGGACCAAGCAATCCATTAGAAGAGTCAAGTAAAGAATAAAGTATACTATCTTCTACAATTTAAAAGGTTTTTCATCACTTTTATCGCTGAGACTCAGCTCAATAAATAATCCACATCATTAAATCATCCCTGCATTACAGGCCAAGGATATTCTTTAGTATCACGACCACGAATTATCCATGCACTACGTGCCAAAGATAATCGTGTTTTCATCAACGGTCCTGATCATACCATAAAATAATTCATCTTTGCACCCTTGGCCGAAAGAATCCATAGCCATAATCATACCAAAAACTGTCCATCAATGCATTACGGGCCAATGAGGACTTTTTCCACATCATTTGTAACATTACGGTCATGATGATTATACCCGAATAATCCTCAGTCATAATCATACCAAGTCCATCTACGCACTACATGTGCCACATATGACTTTCAACATAATATAAACATGATGATGATGACAATGATATAAGAATTCAATAAAACAAGTTCAAGAATTAATTTATCCAGGAACTAATAACGTCCAAATTGTCAACATGATACTTCTTTGTAGAGTAAAATTCAAGAATGCTCAGAAGAATATTTTCATGAAACGATACTGGATAAAGCGCAAATATCAAGGATATTCCACTAATTTCATGGAGTATAGAAGCCAAAACTTTAACTAACTGAGTATAATAGAATATATGAAACTGTAAATGGATTTTTGTCACCATGTGGTAATCCACTTAGACAGATCATTTCCATAATTTAATAAGGAATGAATACAAAGGATCATTCACCATGCATGTGATAATCCACATAGGTAGGTTATTCCAACAGAATAATAAAGAATGAAATAACAGAAGAAATCACCATGCATGCGATAGACCACACAGACAGGTTATTCCAACAAAATAATAAAGAATGAAACCAGGTCATGCGTAAAGCACAAATATGATATTCCAACAGAATAATAAACAACGGAACCAGGTCATGCGTAAACGCACAGACAGGATATTCCAACAGAATAATAAACAACGGAACTAGGTTATGCGTAAACGCACAGACAAGATGTTCCAACAGAATAATAAATAATGGAACCAGGTCATGCGTAACGCACAGACAGGATGTACCAACAGAATAATAAAAATAGAATAACAGAAGAATTTCACCATGTATGCGGTACTTCGCATAGATAGGTTATTCCAACATAATGATAAAGAATGAAATAATAAAAGAATTTTATCAAGTATAGGGTAGCCCGCGTATACAGGTTATTCTAACATAATAATAAAGAATGGAATAACAGAAGTTCTCTTCATGAATAAGAAAGAAATAATACCCCTTACGAGTACAACAAATAATATCCCTTACCTTTGAAAGAAGAGTATTTCGACTGGTAGGGCGAACATATACTCGAAGAAAACTTGCACTACCTTCTACGCTCAAAGCTTTCTTAAACTCTAAAGAAATATGCTCAAGATTATAGAAGAAGAACTCTCTCTATAGTTTCTCTCTCTAGAGTTTTAGTGAATTTGTAAGAAATTATGAAGGAATGAGCTTCTATTTATAGGAGAATGGACTGAATAGTAACTAATTCATGAACGGTCCAGATTGATTTACTTTAAACGGACGATCCAGATTTAAAACAAAATCTTTTAAATAAAATATAATATATTCTATTTATAATCTAATAAAACGAATAACTTTATAAAAGTATTGTGTTTTATATAAAAAGATTTTATTATGCAAAACACTATGCAATACTATGCATAATAAAATATAATATATTCTAATTATTGTCTAATAAAATAAATAACTTTATAAAAGTATTCTGTTTTAAATAAAAAGTTATTACTATGCAAAACACTATGCATAATAGAATATAATATATTCTATTTATAGTCTAATAAAACGAATAACTTTATAAAAGTATTCTATTTTATATAAAAAGCTTTTCTATTTTATTACATTAATAATACTAATAAAACAAAACTGAATGACTTATCACGTAAGTATCAATAATCAATACCGTGTGCTACTATGCAACCACGCGTATTACTATACTTTTACTACCTAGTAGTTCAATAGTATTAACGGTAAAACTTCCGCCGTTATTTTCATAAAATATTTTTGTCGTTTTCTCAATCCGACAATAATTCCGTTGCGGGGTCCACCAATGATTGTGTCGTTGTACGAATATTCCCTGATAAAATGAATATTCCCCGACCAATCGAATATTATATAACAACTTCCATACTTTGTAAAATTTATAAATATTACCCACAACTATAACATTATATCAAATCCATACCATAATATTAAAAAAAATTATTTTGAGAAAATTAATTTTTTATTCATAAAATCTAGGGTCTCACATCAGCCTCAAAGTTCCATAAATTCAACTCAAATGAATATTTCAAATCAAACAATAGTTAAAATGGAAATATTATCAGTTCAATCTATCTTTATACCACATTGTGCGTGTGTGTATCTACATGTCAATTTTACCATAAATCATCCAAACTTGAAAATCATAAGGCTCAAAGACAATAAATGTAAATATAAGAAATTCATTACCCCTTTATAAATTAGTTGCTCTGTATTTCAAAAAGCTTTTATTCTATTTTTTTTTTCTTTTTTCTTAACTTGACCAGTGCAATGTCTAGTTTTCTTAGGCTTATCAATGCTACCCATGTAATGAGCTTTCAACTAATAACTTCCAAACCAGACGGCTTTAGGGTACTAGGTATTAAGACACCTTTACGGATCTAATAACCCGAGTAGCAGAGGCCACAAAACCAAACTAGCCAAGTGTTTATTTACATTTATTTATTTTGACTTGTGCAATGTTAATTTTTATTAGGCTTTTCAAATTTACCCATATAGCAAAATTTCGACCAACGAATCCCAAACCAGATGGCTTTAGGGTGCTAAGTATAGAGGCACTCCTAAGGGCTTACTTATTCGAGTAACAGAGGCCACAAAGACAACTAAGTCATAATGTATTATAATTTTTCAGCTTTTTTTAAAACATGAGATAAACTACATCATAGAGGGGGGTCTATATCTATCCTAAGCCACATTCCTTTCAGTTTAACTAATTCACAACAAAATTGAAATATTGACATTGTACAATTAAAATTAGGGTTTTCTTCAATAAATCAAATTAATAATACCCACAAGTTAACTTTGTTTTCATTTTTCCATTCATTCAAGTTGTAACTCAATTCACAAATTTTTATCATTGGCTAACACAATGTTTTATGTCTCATCATGCTCAACTGATATCATGCTAACACAATGCAAACTAACGCATACTAATCATGAAATAACATACTAAATTGAACATGTAACACATTCTAGATGCAAAAAAACCTATCATGAACATGCAAGTCTACTATGAAAACCAGAAAAACTACCCCCAAACTTAAATTGAACAATTCCCTCATGCAAAAATTAAAGCAATTAAGAACAGAGGACTCCCCTGATTTGGACACTCGTCATGATTGACCTCCTCAGCATCTCTCATCTCCTTCGCTTGTGATAGATGAACAAATTCGAACCTTGATGTGATGAGTAGACTGAACTGGGCTAAAAGCCCTAATTTTTTTTTCATTTACCCGTTCCCAGCGTCGGGGCGCAAGGGATTGAACTGTCATGGGCGCCAGGGTTGTAAGTACCGAGAATTTTTTATGATTATATATTTAAATTTTTATGAATAAATTTTTTTATCTTGAGCTTATAAGTGAATATGTGTTATAAGATATAAAGTAAACAAAATAGTTAATTTATTTATTTTAAATTAACTAAGATAAATACTTAATCAAGTTGATTAAGAAAAGGTAAGATAAGATTATGTTAAAAAAATTAACATAGCTTGAGTGTTAGCCTTGAATGGTAAATAAAAAGATTTATAATCTTTAAGTGATTAATTAGTATAACTAATATAAAGTGGATAAAGATATATAATAATTCATCAAGCCAATTAAGGCTAATTGTATTAGTGAAATAGTAAAACATAAAGGAATTAAGAATGTGGCAAGTAAAAATAATATATATGGCAAGCCACATTGAAAAGGCTTACTGAATGCAGCAAACCATATTAGAAGGTTTTACTAAAACATGAGTTGAATAGCCTAATAAATTAATTTAATAAATATTTATTGATGATGATAAATAAGTTATGACTTACGTAGAAAAGGTGTATGGTTAAATAAATAAATACATTGTATGTATGGATATGTATATTTACTAATTATGTAATTAGAATTAAATAGGAAAGCTAAATGACCTAATTATACCTTAGGTGTAGTAATTAAATAACCTAAGGGTTATGGTATTGAGAAATGTTAGTATTTAAAATTTATACTAACCTAAGAGATTAATTTTATTGTCTCAAATTTTTATTAATTTTAAACATAATCAAAGCAAGTCTAATTGAGTTATAAAGTTAAATGGACATGTGTAAGTATTTAAATTCCAAAAGAGTGGGATAGAAACCTTAAATAAATAATTAGGGTAAGATAGGTTAAATTAGGATAGAAACCTTAAACCTTAAATAATATTTAATAATTAATAATATTAAATTAAAGTTAAATTAAAATATTATTAAATAATTAATAATATTAGATAATGAATTAAAATATTATTAAATGATTAATAATATTATATTAAAGTTAAATTAAAGTATTATTAAATGATTAATAATATTAGATAATGATTTAAAATATTATTAAATAATTAATAATATTAGATTTAAATTAAATTAAAATATTATTGAATGATTAATAATATTAGATAATGATATAAAATATTATTAAATAATTAATAATATTAGATTAAAGTTAAATTCAAATATTAATAAATAAATAATATTAGATTAAAATATTATTAAATGATTAATAATATTAGTTGAGGATTAAGATATTATTAAATAATTAATAATATTATGAAGTGAATAAGATATTATTAAATACTTAATAATATTATGAGGTGAGTAAGATGTTATTAAAAAATTAATAATATATGTTAAGTAATAAAATATTATTAAGTGGTTAATAATGTGAAGAAATGATGAAAAATTATGACGGTTAAGTGTTAGGATATTATCAAACGATGATAATATTACTAATAAGTTAAGGTATTATTTGATTATGTGATTATATGTTAGATAAATTATTATGGAATAATAGTATTATGAGTTAAGATATGTGATGCTAATTGAGTAATCAATCTTATTAATGATAGATCTTTCAAAAGAAGTTAAATTAAATTGCATAGCAGTAATCAACCGATCAGGCAAGTTCCCTAACTCAAACTTGAGTTATTATTTTTCAAGCATGTTAGTTAATAATTATTGATGATTATTCCACATCTATGATGATTATTAAATATTCGCATTTATTGCAAGTTCTCTAACTCAAACTTGAGTTATTATTTTTAAAGTATATTATTGGATAATTATTGATGATTATTCCTCATCTATGATTATTATTGAATATTCGTATTTATTGCAAATTCCCTCACTCAAACTCGAGTTATTATTTTTCAAGCATTTATTGCAAGATCCCTTAGCTCGATCTCTTTCCCATCATCTTTTGAATAGAAATCCACCCTTTTCCTTTTACAGCTTTTGATTGTGTCTAGATCTCCTAGAGTAAAAAATATATTCCAAGTAGAATATTGCTTTCCTTTCCTTCTTTTTCCTTTGCTTTCTAGAATTCGCGCAAAACCTAATGATGCCCATTGCCCCAGTGTTAGGTTCCTTTCTTTCTAGAGCGCCCCGACACTAGGATGACGCTGCCAATTACAATTTTGCCATTAATGCTACTAAAATGTCCGAATTACCTCTGCTTTACCCTGTTATGAAAAATAATAAACAAACCAATAAAAATGTCCTAAAATAATTTAAAACAAGCAATTACTTAAGTCCTAATATACCTAATTCATCGGTATTTTACCCACTCATCCAATACCCCCAAACTTAGACAATTGTTTATCCTCAAGCAATGTAAATAATGAACACAAAATGAATACAACTACTCACGAACTAACTGAAACACAAACTCAAACACGATTTAACATTATTAACCTTGATCAGTTTCAAAGTTCCATAAATTCAACTCCAATGAATATTCAAAATCAAACAATAGTTAAACTGGAAATATTATCAATTCAATATGTCTTCAAACCACATTCTGCGTGTGTGTATCAACATGTCAATCTTTCCATAAATCATCCAAATATGAAAATCATATGGCTCAAAGACAGATAAATGCAAATATATGAAAGTTATTACCCGCCTATAAATTAGTTACTCCGTATATCAAAAACCTTTTATTCTATTTTTTTTCTTTTTTCTTAACTCGATCAGTGCAATGTCTAGTTTTCTTAGGCTTATTAATGCTACCCATATAACGAGATTTCAACCAATAACTCCTAAACCAGATGGCTTTAGGGTACTAGGTATTAAGACACCCCTACAGATCTAATAACTCAAATAGAAAAGGCCAAAAAACCAAACTAGCCAAGTGTTTATTTACATTTATTTATTTTGACTTGTGCAATGTTATTCTTTATTAGGCTTTTCAAAGTTACCCGTGTAGTGAACTTTCGTCCAAGGACTCCCAAACCAGATGGCTTTAGGGCGCTAAGTATAGAGGTACTCCTAAGGGCTTATTTATTCGAGTAACAAAGGCCACAAAGACAACTAAGTCAAAATGTATTATAATTTTTCAGCTTTTTTTCAAAACACAAGATAAACTACATCATAGAGGGAGGTATATATCTGTCCTAAGCCACAATCCTTTCAGTTCAACTAATTCATGGCTAAATTGATATATTGACAATGTACAATAAAAATCAGAGTTTTCTTCAATAAATCAAATTAATAATACCCACAAGTTAACTTTTTTTCATTTTTCCATTCATTCAAGTTATAAATCAATTCACAAATTTTTATCATTGGCCAACACAAGGTTTTATGTCTCATCATGCTCAAGTGATATCATGATAACACAATGCAAACTAACACATATTAATCATGAAATAACATACTTAATTGAATATGTAACACTTCTAGATGCAAACAACCTATCATGAACATGCAAGTCTACTATGAAAACCAGAAAAACTACCCCCAAACTTAAATTGAGCAATGCCCTCGTGCAAAAAATAAAGCAATTAAGAATTCTAATAGGTGGATATATATATATATATATATATATATATATATATATATATATATATATATATTTTTACCTGCACAAACAATTTTCAACTTGAGAGCTCATCTTCACTCAGAAGTGACTTACAACTAATACAAGCTTAGAACTTACTAGTGCCACGAATCAAACTCAAAGCGTTAGCTTTTGGATACAATGTGAGAATCTGCTCTAATATCAATTTTTAGTTCCCGGGGGCACACAATAGATCTAGATGGTGGGTTGAATAAATCCTTTAAAACTATTTCTTTATTTTCTTTTATCTTGTTAAGTGATCAACATATAATGAATAGAGGAATAAATTCATGAACAATGGAATAAATTAAGATCCCCATCAAGAATATAACTTTAAACACAGTTCTAATGTTAGATTAGTTGCAAGCAGATATAGCAGTTATAGTACTGAATGTAAATGACATAAAGTAAATGACACTATAGGTTTTAAGTGGTTCAGAGACTAAATGCTCTTAATGCACTCTTTTTCTTTAACAAGCAAGGATTCCACTACGGATTTGATCAACATTGAATCACTAAGATTCCTTTAAGACCAGCAGCCTTGGAACACTAGTTTACTAAGAACTCTTCAAGACCAGTAGCCTTGGAAACTGTAAACTAAGCCCGACAGACTTAGAATCTCTTGTACACTCCGTTACTCAACAATCCCAGCAGACTTGACTTTGATTTAGTCACTAAGATAAGGAACTTGCAGGCCCTGGTTGCTTGGATGGTTGTTTGTTATTTATAGTTGTTGAGCTGCTAAGATGACATTCAGCTTGTACATCCTTTGGTACTTAGGATCTTCTGGTGATCATGTGGTATTCAGCATGATAATGGATCACAATTGACGGACTGCTAAAATGTACGTTCAGTTTGACATCTTGTTGTTCTTAGCAATCTGACATATCCCTTGTTACTACTGATTTTTATTGATGATGTTTGTCTTCATCTGACATTAAGCATTGCACACTATCACCATTGATGTAATACTAAGTCTTGCATATCAGCTTAACTTCTTCTGGTCCTTAGCATTCCTTCAACACTGGTTGTCTTGTACACATATTCGGCTCTACATCTTCTTCTCTTCAACTCAGTGTGTTCATGGTGAATAGTAGAGTAGCTCTAGTATTCTACTTTCTTCAAGGTGAGGCTTAGCATAGAAAATCCATTTCTTCTATTCTTTGTAGATGCTTTAGTATACTCTTTTATTGATTGGCAAAAACTACGATCATTGTCTCAATATGACAATCGTTGTCTTCTGATGAGTGCTTATAGGAAACTCCTTCTAAATGGCTCTTAACTTCTCAATTAACCTTGTTGATAGATTTGATGCTTTGATCTTCTATTTGTTTATAGGCCATTCATAGAATGTTTTCTGAAGATCTTCAAGTAGACCGCATTCTAAAACTTGACTGCAAGACTATGATTCTACTTTTGCATTGTGATCACTTGTCTGACTATGATTTTCCTTTAGTTCTGCAGACTACAATTCTGTTGTAGTCTACGATTCATACTTTTTTCTCGGTAGGCATTTGGCATATAGCTTCTAAAATCCCGAGTGTAGTCGACAATTCTTTCTTTTATAAACGACGATTCTGCCTTATCTTTATAAGTGATTGACTGAATACGATTTCTATTAGTGATAGCTTGTAGACTCCACAATTTCTAGTAAAGCTTACGATTCTTGACTTAACTCGGTAGCCACTCGGCAGACTGTCTCTATGATTCTGAGTGTGGCTTTCAGACAAACTATGATTATGTCCAAGACGTTTACTCTCTAATGTTGTCCTCTTCGATCGTTCAAGCCTATCTATTATAGCTTATAAGATCAACCTAACAAATTTGATCTTTATATTCGTAGTCCTTGTACATTATAATCTTTTAAAGAACTTTACAGAGCTATTCATTAATATCAGATCAACCCACCAAATTTAAACTTTTCACTCTAAGTCCTTGTACATATTGTCTATCATCTATTAAGGACTTTATAGCTTTTATCAATTCAGACATATTTGCATATTCATTCATTAAATCCATCATCTTCATCATCAAATTATATAAATAAGGAATAACATTCTCATGCATATTCCTGACATTCTCTCCCTATTTGATGATCACAAAAACACTCAATGCATATGTATGAGATGAATGAATCTTAAGATATAGTGAGCTGTTGTATTACTAGAATAGGTAATATGAATGATATTAATGAGAATTTAATTACAGATGACATAGCAAATCTAAATTCTAGATCCAAAACATACTATTACAATTAGAGATGTACCTTCTCCTTTTTCATGTTTGCTCCTTTATATCTTCTGGATGTTCTATCTGTTGTTGCTACTCATCGGCTTGTCCTTCTAGTTCCTTCTCCCCCTTAGATACTGATTCCATTGCTTCAGGTTCTGGCTCCCCCTCAAATTTTGTCTTCATAACTTCACCCTCTTTTGGCTTTGCCTTCAACTCATTTTCTCTTCTACTTATCCTCTTTTGACTCTTTTCTTCTATCTCAATTTATCCCTTTATATGTTTCTTTGAGTCCCTCTTTTTCTCCCCCTTTTTGTCATCAATCATTTGAGAGAGATGTTGAACGTTGGTCAAAAGCTGCTCAAGCAGGTAGGATGAATTTCCAACTTCAATATTTAGTTCCTGCTGGCTGAGCTCTAATTATTGAGAAAGAGACTGGTTAAGGGTATCTATTTTCTTGGAGAGAGACAAAATAGATTCTTTATTGTTCTTCTGAAGTTTTAGGGCTTCTTTCCTCTGTTGCTCAATGGATTTCAAAAAGATCTGATCTCTCTGATGAAGCTTGATGGATATATCTGAGACGGTTGCTTGAAGCTTCCTGTGGAACTCACTATTTTCTTCTTATGGCATGGTCGTTGCTTCCTCAGTAATATAGGAAAATTTCTCAACCAATTCTTCATAGTTTTTTAACAACTAAGGATCTTGAGGAATTTGGGCAGTTGGTTTGAGTTTCTCATTTTTGTAAATGTTTTCAATGGTAGTAAGAATGTCAAAGAGATCATTGTTGATTGAAGTAAGGATATCAGAGGGTATTCTAGGATTGAGGCTTGGAATACTAAGTGTGGGATTTGATTTTTGGGTATCAGGGTGAGCTTGACCACTAGCAATCGCAGAGTATAGGACCTTTACAATCTTGGGCTTTGGTGTGGCCTGTTTAGTCTCTAAATTTTCTAAGAGATAGTAGGGAATGTAGATATTACCAGCATGACGATAGACTTTGAAATGAGAAAGATCCTTGATCAGCTTGATGGGAAATATCTTGACCCTTGGGAAGTTCTGAGAGATCAGCTCTAAATTGGGAAAGTGTGAATAATACTAGCTGATGTAATTCTCATCTCCAACAGTGTAGGCCCTTAGCCAGGGCATCCATGGGTAGAACCATTTTATCAGATGGTTTTCAGGATTATACAGTACTGTAATACGATCTATCTCCATGTCTTGAAAATTGTTGATCATATCTTCTGTAGACATCGTCACTACTTTGAGTCATTAATTCCCATGGTTTATCCATCTCCCTGCTATCACATCTTGTGGTTCATCAAAGACTTCCACCATTAATCTTCTACGAATAATTACTGGTGGGTAATATGATACTCTGTTGATTCCTGATCACCAGAGCTGGAATCTGTCTCCATTTCTTCATTTTCTGATTTGAGCTTAACTCATGCAGGGTCATTTCAACTGATTCATCAATAGATTCTTGCAAATGATTTTCATCATTTGTTCTTTCTGCAGTATCCTTCTCTGAACTATCTGACTCATAAGTCATTCCTTTCTCTTTAGACTTCAAAGTCTCTTTAGTTTCACATTCATCTTCTTCTTCTGACTTGGGTTCATTGGCAGTTGCAGTCTTTTCACTTTCACTGCTAGAACTGTCAGAAATCATCCTCATTTTGCCTTTGATGTCTTCTCTCATAGACTCAAGTTCATCATCCTCATCATTATCATTGAGATCAATTATTTTTTATGAAGGGCCTCATTCATTCTTCTGGTTTGTTCTTTGAAGTATTCAGTTACTCTTTATTCTCCTTGGGGGTACATCAGTAGGTGTTTTTTCCTATTCCAATTCAGATTCCTTTCTATCAATAGAGGGATTTCTTGGTGGGACCTCTGGTGACTTCTTCACAACCTTAGCTCTCCTCTTGGTTGGCTTTGTAGGAGTGGCCACTGGAGATGCAGAATCATCAGATTGTGATGACTCACTTTTCACTACGCTTGCCTTTCACTTCTTTGAAATACCATTGTTGTTGCTGCCAGATGTCTTTAGTTTCTTATTCTCCATGGGGTTTTTCTTCCTATTATCAAACAACTTTGGAGACATCACTTTGTGAATATTAAGGGGTTCTCCCTCATCTTCCCATATCTTTCTCTTTAGTTTTTTCTTCAGGATAATGCTCAAGAGTCTTCTATGAAAAACTTTTGTGAGGGGTTTATCTGTAGACTTCATCTTCTAAGCCTTTTCTAGCCATTTAGACAACCAATCAATCAGTAGGGCCCCAAAATTCATCTGCTACTTCATGACGGTTGCAGTCATGACTCTCAGTTGCAGATTGCTAACAGTTTCGTGTGTTGTGTCTTTGCATAAGATATATTTTCCTGTGATTTGATCAGCAAGAAATTCAAACTCCTCAAGAAACTTCTTCTTCATATCTTTCAGATTTGAATTTCTCATATAGCGCATTAACTTCTTACCTTCTTCAATGTTAACTTCTTTGAGATTTATCAGACCTTGGTTAGGAAACATTAGACATTGGTTGATGTCTGATGCTCTTATCTTAAAATTTACTCTTTTAACTTTTGTAGATAGAAGCCTAGAATTTATCATTGCATTTGAATAAAATTCCTTCACCAAATCAGCAAAAATTGGGGTGTTGGCTTCTAGGCATTCATTTTTTACGAGCTCAAGAATATCCCTAAACTTTTTTTCTGATTTTTCGAACTTCTTAGAGCCGAGTTGAATTCTAGTGATAACACGCTAATTTTCCATTTTGAGGGTTCGAAGTATGGGTATTCAATTTCAGGGATTTTGCAGGAGATACTTGAAGGCGATTTGGGTATTGCTCGAGGTTTGATGGATTTTGGCTTTAAAGAGTATTTAGAGTTTAGGGTTCAACGAGGAAGTCAATAGACTTTGATAACTGTTTGGAAGATGCAATTATTTTGAATTTGCATTTATGATAGTTCCCTCTAACTCTGCAGAAAAAGTGACGTGTCAGAAAGCCATTGGTTGAACGATGCCCCACAGAAAAGTTGTAACTCCTCAGAAACTGATCAACTTTTTAGTTTTAACTTTCCTTTTAAGAACATGAATATTACTGCCTTTAGTTGACCGTTGACCTTTTTTATTTTGTAAAGTAGCTTGATGATATAGCTTAGTACTCCACGATTTCTTTGTCTACTCAACAATCGTATTCTATGACCATGCTTTAGTAAATGATTCGTCATTAATCTCCAACTGGGAGTTGCATGGTTCATCAACAGCTTGAACTCTTCTACGAGATTTCTATATACTCCACATAGGTTCTTGTGATGCATTCTATTTCAGCTCTTCTTCTGGGTTAAAGAAGCTCAAAAAGGGTTGGCCTCTTAGTTTAAAACTTAGGGCTAGTTTGTCTCTTAGGCGCTTATGAGAAGAAGGACTGTATAGACTTGGTGGTAAGAATGTCATCACGACAGGCCTTTTTTCCAGAGTTCATTTACCAACTTTGGATGTACTTTTATATTGGCATTTATCAGTGGGAGAGGGTGAAATGTTATTAGCTATTTCATTTGTATGGTTAGGAGAGTGTATCAAAAAGTACTACAATCGCAAGGTTAGTATACTCATACTCTACGATCAGGATGTTGATCGTAGGGACTCTACGATTGAAACAGTGAGGCTAACTTGATTATCAATCGTAAAGTTTAGGGACTCTATGACCGGGAATGAAAATTTATTTGGTTCATCAGCAACAAAGTTTTGGGACTTTGTTACTGGGAAAGGGTTGTTTGGATAAACCAGAGAATCAACCCAAGGATCATTGAAGCTTCTCACAATACCTGAAGAATTGTAGGTGGATAATTCATCATGTAGTATTGTTAGATGAAGTGCCTTTTGTTTTAAGAACTTAAGATGAATAGCTGATGATCAGCTTCTGAGTATACTGGAGAATTCTTGGTCCAGTACTTTTGAATGTTCGTTGCTGGTTCAAAAGAACTTAGTAGTAGAGGACTGGTGCTCTGTGGAATGGTCATCAGAGATGTAAGGAAGGTTAAGTTGTCCTCTGAGCTCATATCTAAATATAGCAATGAATTTCACTTCTTATCCTTTAGTTTCTTCATCATGCAACTTCATGATCTTTATATCCTCAGTTATTCTTACCTTAGCATCAGGTTCAGTTGCCTTCATTGTTTGAGAGATCTGAAAGATTTAGCTTCAATGTGTTCCTTCCTCAATTTGAGCATTGCTAGGCTTAGCAGATTATTTCTCCCCCATAGTTGATACTTCCATCTTAGAAGAAGATGGACTAACTTTAGTATATACATCTTTGTAAAGGTGCCTTGCCCTTCTCCTTCTAGCTGGAATCTTCTGAGCTGATCTGATATTTTCATGGTTGAATCAGCTTTATTAGATTATAGAGTATTCTTTTTAGAACTGGCTACTCCACGATTTGCTGACTAGACACTACGAATGTAGGCTTTATCATTCAAACTTTTAGCACCTTTTTTACTCGTAGAGTTTTATTTCTATGATTCATACTTCATCACCATTTGTTGATGATCATAGATTTAATCTTCCTTAGTGTTTCTCTTGGGATGATATGCTTTGCACAGATAAGCTTGGAAATTCTCAAACTTCTTGACATGAAATGAAGACTTCCACATTTGACGGATCATGAAGATTACTATGGATGTTAGGATCCCATAATATGCTTATCAGATTTCTTCAACTTCAGAGACACAATGTCTTCAAGAGTGAGCTCTGGCCTTGGATGTTCTTTGAATGGGAGCATAGCTGAGGGATTTTTATGTTGCAGCTAGTAGGAGCTTGGTGACTGAGCTTCAGCCTTTCTTAGTCAAGGTCAGATAGCATCATGTACCTATAGGTTAAATGATTTTATATTTTGGTACCCATTATGATTTGGGTCCTACTAGGTTAGTTTCCTCAAAATCCCTAGTCATTCAAACTTTTGGATTTCCAATATGTATGGAGATAAGCATTAACAATCATGAAGCATGTACACATGTAAATGATAACGGTTATAAAACATGATTGTGAGTCTGTGTATGGTTTAAGCAATCTTGATATGTTAAACTTTTTCTTTGCTTGAATCACTTTTTGCTTTTACTATGTTCATAGATTTTGAACTTTCATATAGTGAGGATCAGCTCTATAGTTTGCACTAGTTGGTTTCTAGAGTTGATCAGTCTCCAAAAACCTTCAAGATAAGAATATAGTGTTGATCACACTCTATGTTTTATCAAAAAAATACAAAACATTGATTTGTATGAATTTCCATACATACCAACCCATTAGAAAAGGTCAAGCAACTTAGAATGCTTAGATTTTACTTAACTTAAGACATACATCAGATATCTTCCAAAGAAAATTTATTTTCAACCTCAAACATAGGTGGAGAGAGTTTTTCAGCAAGTGGTGTCCAACCTCAATATGATGAATGTATACAATGATGAGGATACATACCTTGCTACAGTAAGTTTCTTGATAGGTAGTTGTTCTATTTATTTGCACAGTGATATGAGGCATTATTGTGTTTAACTTTATATTGTCAATACTGATAACATTTGTTGCTCAATGTGGCTTTAGATCAATCAAGTAGAGTCTTTGAATTATGATAAGAGGAAAGTCTTGGCATCTCAAATTCTTTGAAGCTCTTGAACCTCAAGGTTCGGATTCATGGATCTTGTCGATTGTACATTTGCAGAGTTTTTCTAACTCCTTCATTGGAGATGCAGACTACTGATTAACTTCGGTTTAACTTTAGATTGATCTGACGATTATTTCTCTTTCGCTCATGGATCAATTTGAATTGTAATATGTGACGCCCCCAAAACAGGTATACATCACCCATCTTGAGTCACCAAATACATGGTACAAAATTCAAATACAACTTAATTATACAACAGTCGTGTAAAATACGACAAAACATAATCTAAGAGTTTTAATAAGAATATTGTCATCTAGACAATATCCACACTCAATGGACTCCTCATTACATCTATTGTCACATTATTTTATAGAATAGTAAGGACTACTAAAACAACCATCTCGGACCGGTCGAATCCGCTTTCCGACTGGTCCCAGCTATATTCTCATTTCAAGAGAATGACAAAGAAAGAAAGGGTGAGCTCAACTAGCCCAATGAAGAAATATTATGACTAAGATAATGCGTAATAAATTATCCATAGCCTTCAACAAAGATAACAACCGATAAAGATATAAAAGACAACAAGTTTTAGATCAACAACTACAAAGAGAATAAGCAATCCATTAGAAGAGTCAAGTAGAGCATAAAATCTACTATCTTCTATGATTTAAAAAGTTTTTCATCAATTTTATCCCTGAGACTTAGGTTAATAAATAAAATTAAATCATCCCTGCACCACAGTCAAGGATATTCATGTAATCATCAATGGTCATGATTATACCGAATAATCCCTGGTCATAATTATACCAACAACTGTCCATCAATGAACTACAGGCCAATGAGGACTTTTATCACATCATTCATTATATTACGGTCATGATTATACCGAATAATCCATGGTCATAATCATACCAAGTCCATCTATGCATGTAAGCCAAAGATGACTTTCATCACAATATAAGCATGAGGATGATGAGAACGACATAATAATTCAATAAAACAAGTTCAAGGATAAATTTTAAAGATTTATAATTTAATTTATCCAGGAACTAATAACATCCAAATTGTCAACATGATACTGCTTTGTGGAGTAAAATTCAAGAATGCTCAGAAGAATATTTCCATAAAAAGATACTGGATGAAGCGCAAATATCCAGGATATTCTACTAATTTCATGGAGTATAGAAGACAAAACTTTAACCAACTAAGTATAATAGAATATATGAAACTGCAAATGGATTTTTGCCCGCCATGCGGTAATTCATGTAGACAGATCATTTCCACAATTTAATAAAGAATGAATACGAAGGATCATTCACCATGCATGCAGTAATCCACATAGACATGTTATTCCAACAGAATAATAAAGAATGGAATAACAGAAGAATTCACTATGCATGCGGTAGTTCATGCGTGTAAAAGTTATTCCAATGAATAATAAAGAATGGAATAACGAGAAGAATTCACCATGCATGTGGTAGTCCGCAAGTGACAAGTTATTCCAATAGAATAATAAAGAATGGAATAACGTAAGAATTCACCATGTATACTAGTAGTCCGTGGTAGACAAGTTATTCCAACGTAATAATAAAGAATGGAATAATGTAAGAATTCACTAGTATGGTAGTCCGCATGCAGACGTGTTATTCTAATGTAATAATAAAGAATGGAATAACGTAAGAATTCACCAGAATGTGGTAGTCCGCACAGACGGAGTTATTCCAACGAATAATAAAGAATGGAATAACAAAAGAATTCACTGTGCATGCTGTGAGTCCTTGCATGCATGAGTTATTCCAATGTAATAATAAAGAATGGAATAATAGAAGAATTCACCATGCATGCGGTAGTCCGCACAGATAGGTTATTCCAACAGAATAATAAAGAATGGAATAATAACCCTTACAAATATTAAAAGAAATAACTTTCTTCATGAATACGAAAGAAATAATACCCCTTACCTTAGAAAACTGGATACTGGAATAGTGAGGTAGCAGACTTCTCTTCTTCTTTCTCTCCATAATTTCTCTCTATAATAATTGCTCTTGTGAGACTTAGTGAATTGGTGAGAAATGAAGGAAAAATGAGCTTCTATTTATAGGAAAATTTGTGGTCGTGATACTAAAGAATATCCTTGGCCATAGTGCAGGGGTGATTCGATGATGTGGATTATTTATTAAGCTAAGTCTCAGCGATAAAAGTGATGAAAAACCTTTTAAATCATAGAAGATAGTAGATTTTATGCTCTACTTAACTCTTCTAATGGATTGCTTGTTCCACTGCAGTTAAACTTGATGTTTGTTATATTTTATCAGTTTAACACTATTGAAGACTAACGATAAATTATTCTGCATTATCTTAGCCATAATATTTCTTACTGGGCTAGTTGAGCTCACCCTTTTGTTTTCATTGTCCTCTTCAGGAAATGAGAACGTAGTTGGGACTAGTCGGGAAACGGAGTGACAGTCCCGATGATAACATTAGTAGTCCTCACTATTCTATGAAATAGTGTGATAATAAATGTATTGAGGACTCCATTTGAGTTGAATATTGTCTAGAAGACAATATTCGTATTAAAACTCTCAGTTTATGTTTTGTTGTATGTCACACGACAGTTGTATTATTAAGTTGTATTTGAATTTTGTACCATGTATTTGATGACTTAAGATGGGTGATGTATACCTGTTTTGGGGGCATCACAGTTGGTATCAAAGCTTAGGGATATGATCCCTAGCTAAGATTTAAGACAAGAACTAGGAGGGGAGAGACGGGGAATTCCTTCGCTAGTATGACCTACCTAAGTTTAATTGGTCGATCAGAGTATATGGATAATATGTGACATGTCAATTAACCCTTGTTTTGTGGCAGTATTTGAAAATGACATCCGAGAATATTGAGAATAGAAATGGAGCACAGGAGACCGTAGAGTCACCACAGATGAATACCCAGGATAATGTGCAATAGGAAGACAATAATCCTCATACAAACAACAACAATGACCAAATGATGAACGATGGAATGTTCAGAGGCTTTCTGCAATTCATGCAACATCAGGCAAGAGAGACTCCTATCCAAAATACAGGTGGAAACACTGGCAACTCTTAGACGGTCACTGCTAAACAGTTCAAGGAGCTGGGACCACCGAACTTTTTTGGAGAGCCAAAACCACTTAAGACAGAGACGTGGATAAAGCAGATCAACAAGATATTTGATGTCTTAGGATGCTCCGAGGAGCAAAAGGTTCCCTTTTCCACCTTCATGTTGCGGGCAGAGGTAGATTACTGGTTGGAATCTGTAAAGCGTACTCAACCTGCTGTACTGAAGATGTCTTGGGAGAAGTTCCAAGAACTGTTCAATGATAAATACTTTCCCAAAAGTATTCGTCACACGAAAGAGGTAGAGTTCATTAAACTAGAGCAAAACAACATGATCGTGTCGCAGTACGAAGCCAAGTTTGCCGAGTTATCCCGGTTTGCGTCCCATTTGGTTGATAATGAGGAGAGAATGACGCGAATGTTTCTAAGAGGTTTGAAACCCGAGATACGTCAATACCTTATCTCTCATAAACTGTGTTTGTATTCAGATGTTGTGAATAGGGCTCAGTTATTAGAGCACGATAATGAGTCAACCCAATCAAGAGAGAGTAACCGACAAAATGATAATACCAGTCGTAGCAGTCATCGAAGCGGTGATAACAAGCGTGGAGGGAATCAACAGGCTAGAAATGGTAACCACTTCGGTGGTAATCATGGCCAAGACAATAAGAGTGGACATTTCAAGAAGAGGAGATTCAACAATGATGGAAAGACGTCAGCACCAGCACCTGTTGTTAAGGAAGGAGAGTGACCACCTATCATATGCTTCAAATGCGAAGGGGAGGGACACATAAGTCCAAACTGCGCAATGCAGTCCAAAGTATGTTATAATTGTGGAAGAGAAGGTCACCTAGCCCGATTTTGTCATGCACCGAAGACAAGTCCAGCTGGGATGGAGGCACCAAAGGCCGCCCAAGAAAAGTCAAAGCCGGTAGTTCAAGGGAGAGCGTTTGCCGTGACCTCCCAGAAAACAAGAAACCTGAACGAGGTTTCTCGGCTTAGCTGGTTATTATCGGAGAAACCTAAATTAGTGACCGAAGTATGTAGCTTTCTCGGCTTAGCTGGTTATTATCGGAGATTCGTAGAAGGGTTTTCTCGAATCGCTACTCCATTAACTCAGCTGACTCAGAAAGATACAAAATTCGGTTGGAGCGTGTAATGTGAGAAGAGTTTTCAAGAACTCAAGAGGAGATTCATTTCAGCACCTGTTCTGATAATACCATTTAGCTCGGAGGGATTTGTCATCTACAGTGATGCTTCGAGCAAATAGTTAGGATGTGTTTTCATACAACATGGAAAAGTCATAGCCTATGCCTCTCGACAACTCAAAGAATATGAGAGGAATTATCCTACTCATGATCTAGAGTTTGCAGCTGTTGTCTTCGCACTTAAAATTTGGAGGCATTACTTATATGGGGAGAAAGTGGATATCATTACGGATCATAAAAGCCTCAAATATTTCTTCACCCAAAAGGAACTCAACATGCGGAAATGACGTTGGCTTGAACTGTTGAAAGATTATGATCATACCATTCAATACCATCCCGTTAAGCGAAATATAGCGAAATTGGCATTGAGTAGATGGTCATATCTGCACGAAAAGCGATATTGTCAATGCAAAGGCCCATTTTATATGACTTGCAAAGGATGGAAATAGAGTTAAAGACTTGAGGGAACCACGTGATGATGGCGAATATACGATTAGAACCGATGAAAAAGGAATTAATGCGTATGAGGAAGAAAGTACAAGAAGGTGCTATGCGGGAAGTAAGAATCGATGAAAAAGGAATATTTTGAGTCAACTCCAGACTTTGTGTTCCTAACGACCCTAATTTAAAGTATAAAATCATGATGGAGGCGCACAACACACTGTTTTCAATCCATCCTGGGAGTACCAAAATGTATCATGATCTTCGACATACATTTGGTGGAGCAATATGAAGAGAGAGATCGCGGAGTTTATCTCAAGGTGTCTAACTTGTCAACGAGTCAAGGCGGAGCATCAAGTACCAAAAGGTCCATTGCAACCACTTGAAATTCCAGAATGGAAGTGGGAGCACATTACCATGGATTTCGTTACCGGTCTTCCCAAGGTTTCTCAAGGCATAATGCAATTTGGGTCATTATTGATAGATTGACCAACTCGGCTCATTTCTTACCTATACGAGAAACTTATACACTTGAATGTCTTACTCGTATGTACATAAACGAGATTGTAAGATTGCATGGTATGCCAGTATCCATAGTTTCTGATCGAGACCCAAGATTTACTTCAAGATTTTAGGTTAGTTTACAAAAAGCTATGGGCACGGGTATGCGATTTAGTTGGTCTTATCATCATCAAACGGACGGGCAGTCAGAGAGGACTATTCAAACTCTTGAAGATCTATTAAGACTCTGTGTCCTTGACTTTCAGGGAAGTTGGGACAAGTTCTTACCATTGGTAGAGTTTTCCTACAACAACAGTTATCAAGCAAGTATTGGCATGGCTCCATTCGAGGCGTTGTATGGAAGAAAGTGTCATTCTCCAGTGTGTTGGGATGAGGTGGGTGAAGCAACGTTGTTGGGACCAGAGTTGGTACGTATGACTACGAAAAAGATTCAAACGATCCGACAACATATAAAAACCTCACAAGATCGACAAAAGAGTTATGCTGATCTTCATCGAAAGGACGTGGAATTCGATATTGGAGATTATGTGTTGTTACGTGTTGCTCCATGGAAAGGAGTTACGAGATTTGAAAAGAGAGGAAATCTCAATCCTCGATTCATTGGCCCATTTTTAATCCTTGATCGAGTAGGAACTGTATCCTATAGACTCGCTTTACCGCTAAGTATGTCTCGTGTTCATAACATTTTTCACATATCTATGTTACGTAAATATGTGAAAGACCCGAACCACATTATTGAGTTAGAACCGGACGAAATAACGGAAGATTTAACGTATGAAGAGGTTCCTGTTAAAATCTTTGATAAGAACGAGCATATTTTACGCTCCAAGGTTATACCTCAAGTTAAAGTTTTGTGGAGAAACCACGATGTTGAGGAAATGACCTGGGAGTTAGAATCTAAAATGAAATCAAGGTAATCTTACCTCTTCAACATACCAGGTACGTACCCTAATTTCGAGGGCGGAATTTCATAAGAAGGGGAGGTTGTAAGACCCCAACTTTTATGAATAAAGATGAATTTTCTATAAATATCATTTTTGAATATTATGGAGTGAATTTAATTTAATGTTATAGTTATGGGTAATATTTATAAATTTTGTAAAGTACGCAAGTTGTTATATTATATTCGATTGGTCGGGGAATATTTGTTTTAATAGGAATATTCGTATTTACCAAGACAATCATTGGTGGACCCCACAACGGAATTATTGTTGGATTGAGAAAATGACAAAATACCTTTTATAAATAACAACAGAAGTTGTTACCATTAACACTGTTGGAATACCCGTGGTTAAAATACAATAATACTGGCGTTGTTGATATAGTAACTACGGTATTACATAAAGATTTTGAATTATTGATTCTTACGTAAGAAGGCACTACTCAATAATTGTTACAATAATTACTGTTCAATATTTTATTTTATTGATTCAATAATTGTTGCGTTGATATTTTATATTATTGTTGTTTCAATAATTCTCACTACACAGTATTTCCCATTAGCAAATCAATAATTTATATTATTTGAATAATATTATTAGATAGAATTATTGGCAATGTCTAGAAAGTTCTGTCAAGGAGAGGTTTGGTCACCTAATTGCACGCCAGTAAGGAGAAATCCTTATCGGAAATTCCCCTCTTTCCTGAGAACGACCTGGTTGTTATTATATATTATGATTCTGTAATACTATTTGTGAATAATTAATTATTGATTTATATGATAAGGAAATATTTATTTTATGTGGACATAAATGATGGATAGGAAAATATTTATTTTATGTGGTTATAAATGAAGAAATTAATGTTGAGGTGTATTATCAGTATTTTGTCAGAATGGAGGTATTAAAAATCAAATTAGTGTTCTTAAAACTTTATTGTGTGAGTTATAATTTTAATCTGAACGTTAGATCGTTGTGATTTTTGGATATGTTATACATATATAAGTGGAGTATATGTCCACAAATTTTGAACCGTTAAAAATTAACGTATGATTTGTTATGAATTTTAAGAGGTGTTGAAAATCATTCGTTTGTGGATTTCAGATATTTTTGTCTGGAATTTAGAAAAACTTAAAGCTACGAAGTTATAGAGAATTCGATTTCGTGTGGAATGGACATAAAATTCGTATTTTTCTGATAAAGGGCTATTTATTATGAATTGTTGAAAATTTAGAAATTAAAATATTTTTATTAAAATTGTGGGTGGGACCCACTTTTGTTTTTGTCAAAACATGTGCTGAGATTTTTCAAGAATGGCATGCCTTGATAGTCATGGTCTTGGCATGCGTAAGGAAAAAATAAAATAAAATATTATTTTATTAATTTAGTCTCCTATGGCGTTCTAGCATTTTCCTATAAATAGGCACTTAAGTTAGAATTGAAAATCACACCAGAATCAGAGAATTCTTCTTCTATAATCTTGAGCGTATTTCTTTCGAGTTTTAGAAAGATTTGAGCGTAGAAAATAGTGAAAGTTTTCTTCAAGAATATCCCCGCTATACCAGCTTGGAATACTCTTATTTTCAAGGTAAGGGATGTTATTTTGTTCAATATTAAGCTTGAAATAATATTTTCTTCCATACTCTTGTAAGTATGTAAGTAATATTATTTCGCTTTAATTTCAATTTTATACTCGCTTTTGTTAAAGTTTTGGCTTCTATACTCCATGAAATTAGTAAAATATCCTTGATATTTGCGCTTCATCCAGTATCTTTTCATGGAAATATTATTCTGAGCATTCTTGATAAGTTTTAACTTTTTCATACTATAGTACTATTCACGGGGTTACTATTCCTGAAGTACTATTCACAGGGTACTATTCACTTGAGTACTATTCACCTGGGGTACTATTCATGATAAAAATTGATTTGTTTTCGGTCCAAATTATTTTTGGTACAATATTATTCTTGAATTTTACTCCACAAAGCAGTATCATGTTGACAATTTGGACGTTATTGATTTCTGGATAAATTAAATTATAAATCTTTAAAAAATTATCCTTGAACTTGTTTTATTGAATTCTTATACCATTATCATCATCCTCATGTTTATATTTTGTTGAAAATCATATGTGGCCTGTAGTGTATAGATGGACTTGGTATGATTATGACCAGGGATTATTCGAAATAATCATGATCGTAATGTTACAAATGATGTGGTAAAAGTCCTCATTGGCCCAAAGTGTATTGAAGGACAGTTGTTGGCATGATCATGACCATTGATGAATACACGAATATTCTTGGCCTGTAGTGCATGGATAATTTATGGTCGTGATACTAAAGAATATCCTTGGCCGTAGTGAAGAGGTGATTCGATGATGTGGATTATTTATTAAGCTGAGTCTCAGCGATAAAAGTGATGAAAAATCTTTTAAATCATAGAAGATAGTAGATTTTATGCTCTACTTGACTCTTCTAATTGATTGCTTGTTCCGTTGTAGTTAAACTTGATGTTTGTTATATTTTATCAGTTTAACACTATTAAAGGCTAACGATAAATTATTTTGCATTATCTTAGTCATAATATTTCTTACTGGGCTAGTTGAGCTCACCCTTTTGCTTTCATTTTCCTCTTTAGGAAATGAAAACGTAGCCGGGACTAGTCAGGGAACGGAGTGATGGTCCAGATGATAGCATTAGTAGTCCTCACTATTCTATGAAATAGTGTGATAATAAATATATTGAGGACTCCATTTGAGTTGAATACTGTCTAGAAGACAATATTCGTATTAAAAATCTCAGTTTATGTTTTGTCGTATGTCACAAGACAGTTGTATTATTAAGTTGTATTTCAATTTTGTACCATGTATTTGGCGACTCAAGATGGGTGATGTATACCTGTTTTGGGGGCATCACATTAAAGATATTGTACAATACCGTGTGCTACTATGCAACCACGCGTATTACTGTACTTTTACCACCGGGTATTTCAACAGTTAACAGTAAAACTTTTGCCTTTATTTTTATAAAAAGTTATTTATGTCATTTTCTTAACTCCGAGCAAGAATTACATTATGGGTCCACCAATGATTGTCATTCGCATTTAATATTCCTTGATAAAACGAATATTCCCCGACCAATCGAATATTTTATGACAACTTGCTTACTTTGCAAAATTTGTAAATATTATCCACAACTATAACATTATAACAAATCCACACCTTATTATTCAAAGATATTTCGAGAAAATTAAATCTTTATTCATAAAAGTTGGGGTCTTACAGTATTCAGCTTACTGGATTATAAAGAAGAACTTATAATATGTAAGATTAAAGTGTTAAATCACACTGTATATGATATAGTGATTAAAGAATTATCAAAGGACGATAATAATACTGACGTGTTAAGATGTTATCTAATATTTGATTTTTGTGATTAAGTGTTAGATAATTTATGGATAAAGTAATAGTACTATGAGCTAACAGGTATGTTATGCTAATGGAAGGATCAATCGTATAATTGATAGGTCTTTCATGAGAGATTAAATTAGATTTCTTGAGTTGTATTTTCAAAGCATGTTAGTGAATAATTATTGTTGATTATTCACATCTATACTGATTATTGATTCGCACTTAGTGCATGTTGCATATGTTCATCAGGTATGAAAGGCTGATCACCTTCATTACCATATGGTTCAATTAAATTGTTCATAGTCATTGTTGACCTCCAAACATTATTGATTCAGTCATTCAATTATTGAAACTTGATTCATGTTATTTCATAATTATTACATTGTTGAAAACTTGAAAGCTTATTCTTTTTCAATCATGATATATCCTCATTATATTTAAAACTTGTTGGGCAAATTTGTTACTCATCCTTTATATATCATGATAAAATTTTCAAATTAAGACGAAGGCTTGAATAAAGACAGAGGAAAAGGCAAATTTCAGAATTTGATTATCATGCAGTTAGAATTATTAAATTTTCTGAAGCCAAATGTCATTGTAAATCTTTTAAGATATTGAAGGTATGTATTAAGTTAAGGTTGTAGATCTTAGAGATTATGTTATAAATATTTATTGTATAAATAATTTATGTTTATATCTTCCGCAATAGTTATAGAAATGATGTATAGTAATGTACCAGATCTGTGGTAAAAAGTACCCAGATTTTGGGATGTCACAGTAAGACTCTCATTAGTTGTGCTTCACTCACTTGTGGTGGTCTCACTATTACTAAGACCTTTGCTCTGTTAAGCTCTATATGACTTACTTTGTCTCAGGTCAACAACTCTATCTTCTTTGAAGCTTCGGCTCTTTATAGATTCATCTATTATCTTTCCGTTGGAACATAGTCATTCGGAGTCTTCCGTTGAAGAACTTTCTTTGGAGCATTTAATGCTACAGGGATTCTGAGATCTTTGATGTAGACATGCTAGGTTGATGTGACAACACCTTTTTGACTTGACTGACACAGTAATCTAATTTCTCGCCTAACACTTCTGTGAAGTCACTTTCAGTGAGACCAGTTGGAAGTTACCTTTCTGCTTCCTTTAGGTTCTTCGATTTAGATCAAAGATGTTGGTGAGCGAACATTGAGACCCTAAATCAGCAACGTTCTCATGTCAGTCTTCATAGTTGGATATTGCTAAGTCTTAATAACCAGACAAATGAACTCTACAATCGTGATGTTGATGTTCATGTACCTAATCGTAGTTTATTTGTGAAAATCGTGGATTGACTTGACTTTGACACCTTTACGATTCTGAGAGTATCCTATAATTTTGACAATGTTTTACCCTCTTTCACTTAGCTCTTGCAACTTGATCCACGATTATGTTTGTCCTGCCCTTCTTCAAGAACTAGAAAGTTGGTTGACTATTTTGGCTCTTTGGTATGCATGACTCTTTTGATTAGTCATGCTCAACTTCCTTAATTTTCTACCCAGTGATCTCCTGATCATTCTTCAAGGTGAGGTTGAGCATAGACAATCCATTTCGTCTATTCTCTATAGATGTTATAGTATACTCTTTTGCTGATTGGCAAACACTACGATTGTTGTATAAATATCACGATCGTTGTCTCCTGATGAGTGCTTGTAGAAGACTCCTTCTAAACGGCTCTTCACTTCTCAATCAGCCTTGCTGATAGAGTTGATGCTTTGATCTTTTATTTGTTTGCAGGTCATTCAAAGAATGCTTTCTGAAAATTTTCAAGTAGACTACATTCTAAAACTTGACTGCAAGACTACTATTCAACTTTAGCATTATGAGCACTTGTCTTACTATGATTTGCCTCTGGTTCTGGAGACTACGATTCTTCTATAGTCTACGATTCTTGCTGTTTTCTCGGCAAGCATTTGGCAGATAGCTTCAACGATCCCGAGTGTAGTCTACGATTCTTTCTTTTATAGACTACGATTCTGCCTTGTCTTTGTAAGTGTAAGACCCCAACTTTCATGAATAAAGATTAATTTTTCTCGAAATATATTTTTGAATATTATGGTGTGGATTTGATATAATGTTATAGTTGTGGGTAATATTTATAAATTTTGCAAAGTAAGCAAGTTGTTATAAAATATTTGATTGGTTGGGGAATATTCATTTTAATAGGGAATATTCGTACGACGGCATAATCATTGGTGGACCCCACAACGGAGTTATTGTCGGAGTTAGAAAACGACAAAAATATCTTTTTATAAAAATAACGGCGAAAGTTTTACCGTTAACTCGCCGAATTACCCTAAGATGAAAAGTATAGAATACGCGTGATTTCATAAGAAGACACTAAGATTTTTGATGCTTACGTGAGAAATCACTTCGCTTATACTCAATTATTGCTATAGTAATTACTGCATAGTATCTTATGTTATTTGATTCAATTATTGTTAATATTTTATATTATTAAATTAATAATTGAGATGATAAGTTATTCATATTATTATCTCGTATAATTAACAATGTCTAGAAAGTTCTCATCGAGGAAAGGGTTTGTCACCTAATTGCTGCGCCAATAGAGAGAAATCCTTATCTAAAGCCCTCTTTCCGGAACGATCTCGTTGTTAATATTATGAGTTATAATAATGATGAATAAATGTTGTTAAAAATATTGAGGAGATTTTTTATAAAGTATTTGTTGTAAATTTTGCTTATTATATGCACCCCCACTTACCCATTTTTTAAAATAATCGGTAGAAAGTTATTCAATATATATATAAGTGGTGGGGCCCATGTTTTGAAAATGATATATGTGGGAATAAAAATGAATTGTCACGGGGGAGGGGGAAAAGTCTGATGGCGGGTGTTGATTTTATTATATATATTATATAATAAGTTTTGTTTTTTTCTAAAAAATATAATATATTATATTTTATTATGCATAGTGTCTGCATAATAAGTGCATAGTAACAAATTAGAAAAATTAGACGAAAGTTTTGCGTGCCTGTGAATTAATTCCCTGTGTCCGTGATTTTAATTTTCAAATAGTATTCTTCCATTCTCCTATAAATAGGATGATTAGTTTAGAATTGAAAATCACACCAGAATCAAAGAATTCTTCTTCTATAATATTGAGCGTATTTCTTTAGAGTTTTAGGAAGCATTGAGTGTAGAAAATAGTGCAAGTTTTCTTCAAGAATATCCCCGTTATACCAGTTGGAATACTCTCCTTTTTAAGGTAAGGGATATTATTTTTGTTCAATATTCGTATGAAATAATATTTTCTTCCATACTCTGTAGTATGTGAGTAATATTATTTCATTTCAGATTCTGAATTCTACACTCCTTTTGTTAAGTTTTGGCTTCTATACTCCATGAAATTTGTGCTTCATCCGGTATCTTTTCATGGAAACATTACGATGAGCATTCTTGATAAGTTTTAACCTTTTCATGCTAGAGTACTATTCACAGGGTACTATTCACCTGGGGTACTATTTATGACAAAAATTGATTTATTTTCGGTCCAAATCATTTTTGATACAATATTATTCTTGAATTTTACTCCACAAAGCAGTATCATGTTGACAATTTGGACATTATTGAATTCTGGATAAATTAAATTATAAATCTTTAAAATTTATCCTTTACTTTCTTTTAACTGAATTCTTATATCATTGTCATCATCCTTATGCTTATATTATGATGAAAGTCATCTTTGGCTTACGTGCATAGATGGACAGTTGATCGGTATGATTATGACTAGGGATTATTCAGTATAATCATGACCGTAATATTACAAATGATGTGGTAAATGTCCTCATTGGCCCGTAGTGCATTGATGGACAGTTGTTGGCATGATCATGACCATTGATGATTACACGAATATCCTTGGCTCGTAGTGTATGGATAATTCGTGGACGTGATACAAATGAATATCATTGGCCTGTAGTGTAGGGATGATTCGATGATGTGGTTTATTTATTAAGATGAGTCTCAGCGATAAAATTGATGATAAACTTTCTAAATCATAGAAGATAGTAGATATCATGCTCTACTTGACTCTTCTAATGGATTTCTTGTTCCGCTGCAGTTAAACTTGATGTTTATTGTATTTTATCAGTTTAACACTGTTGAAGGCTAACGATAAATTATTCTGCATTATCTTAGTCATAATATTCCTTATTAGGCTAGTTGAGCTCACCCTTTTGCTTTCATTGTTCTCTTCAGGAAATGAGAACGTAGCTGGGACTAGTCAGGGAACGGAGTGATGGTCCGAGATGGTGTTATAGTAGTCCTCACTATTCTATGAAATAGTGTGATAATAATTGTAATAAGGACTCCATTTGAGTTTGGATATTTTCTAGAAGACAATATTCTTATTAAAACTCTCAGCTATGTTTTGTCGTATTGTACACGACGGTTGTATAATTAAATTTGTATTTGAAATTTGTACCATGTATTTGGCGACTCGAGATGGGTGATGTATACCTATTTTGGGGGCGTCACAGTTGGTATCAAAGCTTAGGGATATGATCCCTGGCTGAGATGTGAGACTAGAACTAGGAGGGGAGAGACGGGTAAATCCTTCGCTAGCATGACCTACTTAAGCTTATTTGTTATTTTATTGGTTGCTCAGGATATAGGGGTATTATGCGGTATGTCAATTAACCCTTGCTTTGAGGTAGTATTTGAAAATGACATCTGAGAATGTTGAGATAAGCAATGGAGCACAGGAGACCATTGAGTCACCACGGATCAATAACCAGGACAATGTACATCAAGAAGGCAATAATCCTCATGTAAACAACAACACCGACCAAATGATGAACGATGGAATATTCAGAGGCTTTCTGCAATTCATGCAACATCAGGTGAGAGAGACTCTTGTGAAAAATGCAGGTGGAAACATTGGCAACTCTAGGATGGTCACCACTAAGCAGTTCAAGGAGTTGGGACTACCAGAGTTTTGGGGAAAGCTAGAACCACTTAAGGCGGAGACGTGGATAAAGTAGATCACCAAGATATTTGATGTCTTGGGATGCTCCGAGCAGCAAAAGGTCCCCTTTGCCACCTTCATGTTGCGAGGAGAGGCATATTACTGGTGGAAATCTATAAAGCGTACTTAGCATGCCACACTGAAGATGTCTTAGGAGAAGTTCCAAGAACTTTTCAACGACAAGTACTTTCCCGAAAGTATTTGTCACATGAAAGAGGTGGAATTTATCAAGCTGGAATAAAACAATATGACCATGTCGCAGTACGAGGCTAAGTTTACGAAGTTATCCCAGTTTGCATCTTATTTGGTAGATAATGAGGAGTGTATAACGTGGATGTTTCTAAGCGGTTTGAAACCCGAGAAACATCAATACCTCATTTCTCACAAACTGTGTTTGTATTCAGATGTTGTAAATAGGGCTTAGTTATTAGAGCGTGATAATGAGTCAACCCAACCAAGAGAGATCAGCCGACAAAACAATAATACCAGTGGTAGCGGTCATCGAAGCAGTGACAACAAACATGGAGGGAATCAACATACCAAAGATGGTAACCACTTTAGTGGTAATCATGGCCAAGATAATAGAAGTGGAAATTTTAAGAAGATGAGATTTAATAATGATGGAAAGACGTACGCAATAGTCCAAATTGTACGCAACAGTCCAAAACGTGTTACAATTGTGGAAGAGAAGGTCACCTAGCCTGATTTTATCGTGCAGTGAAGTTAAGTCCAGCTGAGATGGTGGCACTAAAGGCCATCCTAGAGAAGTCAAAGTTGGTAGTTCAAGGGAGAGCGTTTGTCGTGACCTCCAAAAAAGTAAGGAACCCAAACGAGGTCATCACGGGTAAGCTAATCGTAAACTCTTGCGAAGTCTATACCTTATTTGATACCGGTTCTACCCATTCTTTTATTTCTCCTACTTGTGCTCAACGTTTAAATTTAACTTCAGAGAAATTAGACTTTGACTTATCTGTTGAAACACTGTTGGGAGAAACCTTCATTACATCCACTGTTTATAAGTCTTGTTTGATTTAAATCGGCAACCGTACATTACCTGTCGATCTTATCTCTTTGAAAATACTTGCATTTGATGTGATTTTAGGGATTGATTGGTTAACTACTCATCATGCTAAAATTGATTTTTTTTTTCATAAGGTTGTTAGCTTTCATATTCCTAACCAACCTATTATGCAAATTCAAGCAACCAAACCACTAAAGTCAATCATTGTCATATCAAGCCATAAAGCTATTCATTTATTAAAAAAAGGATGTCAAGCTTTCTTATAGCCCATGTCACGGATTTAAACAAAAATACATCAGATTTGAATGATATTTCTATTGTTAATAAATTTCCTGATGTATTCCCTGAAGAACTTCCTAGCCTACCCCCGGAGCATGAAATCGAGTTTGGTATTGACCTTGAACTCGGTACAAAACCCATTTTTAAAGTCCCATATCGAATGGCTCCTATTGAACTTCAGGAGTTAAAGACCCAACTGCAGGAATTGTTAGACATCAGTTTCATTTATCGTAGCACGTCTCCTTGGGGTGCTCCTGTTCTATTCATAAAGAAAAAAGATGGAAGTATGCGACTTTGTATTGACTATCTGGAGTTGAATCATGTCACCATCAAAAATAGGTATCTGTTGCCACGCATTGATGACCTGTTTGACCAGTTACAAGGCGCCAAATTCTTTTCAAAGATCAATCTTCATTTCGGATATCATCAGTTAAAGATTAAAATCAATTACATCCCAAAGACTACTTTCAGAACTCGGTACGGGCATTACGAATTCATAGTCATGTCTTTTGGATTGACTAATGCTCCTGCTGCCTTCATGGATATGATGAACCGGGTATTCAAGGAATATTTGGATCACTTTGTGATCGTCTTTATTAATGACATCCTCATATACTCCAAAAGCCGTGAAGATCATGAACAACACTTAAGGCTGATACTCCAAAAGCTTCGTGAAAATAATCTTTATGCCAAGTTGAAGAAATGCGAGTTCTGGCTTGAGGAAGTAGCATTCCTTGGGCACGTGATATCAAATCCCGGAATATCTATTGACCCAGCGAAGATTGAAGCAATACAAAGCTGGGAGCAACCTAAGTCAGTGACTGAAGTACGTAGCTTTCTCGAATTAGCTGGTTATTATCGAAGATTCATAGAAGGTTTTTCTTGAATCACTACTCCATTAACTCAGCTGACTCAAAAAGATACAAAATTTAGTTGAAGCGAGGAATGTGAGAAGAGTTTTCAAGAACTCAAGAGGAGCCTTATTTTAGCACATGTTCTGACAATACCATCTGGTTCGGAGGGATATGTCATCTACAGCGATACTTCAGGCGGAGGGTTAAGATGTGTTCTCATGAAATATGGGAAAGTCATAGCATATTCTTCACGATAACTCAAAGAATATGGGAGGAATTATCCTACCCGTGATCTAGATTTAGCATGAGTCATTTCGCACTAAGGATTTAGAGACATTACCTGTATGGGGAGAAGGTGGAGATTTATACCGATCATAAAAGCCTCAAATATTTCTTCACCCAGAAGGAACTTAACATGCGACAATGACGTTGGCTTAAGCTATTGAAAGATTACGATCATACCATTCAATACCATCTTGGAAAAGCGAACGTGGTAGCTGACGCATTGAGTAGAAGATCATATACGGGTACGTGGGAGCACATTACCATGAATTTTGTTACTGGCCTTCCCAAGGTTTTTCAAGGCATAGATGAGATTTGGGTCATTGTCGATAGATTAACCAAGTCAGCTCATTTCTTACCTATACGAGAAAATTATTCACTTGAACATCTTGCTCGTATTTACATAAATGAGATTATGAGACTGCATGGTATGCTAGTATCCATAGTTTCTGATCGAGACCCAAGATTCACTTCACGATTTTGGGTTAGTTTGCAAAAAGCTATAGGCACGGATTTACGATTTAGTTCGGTATATCATCCTCAAACGGACGGGCAGTCAGAGAGGACTATTCAAACTCTTGAAGATATATTAAGACTCAATGTCCTTGACTTCAAAGGAAGTTGGGACAAGTTCTTGCCATTAGTGGATTTCTCCTACAACAATAGTTATCAAGCAAGTATTGGCATGGTTCCATTCGAGGCGTTGTATGGATGCAAGTGTCGTTCTCCAGTATGCTGGGACGAGGTGGATGAAGCAACGTTGTCGGGATCAGAGTTGGTACGTATGACTACGAAAAAGATTTAAATGATCCGATAACGTATAAAAACCTCAGAAGATTGACAAAAGCGTTATGTTGATCTTCATCGAAAGGACGTGGAATTCAATGTTAGTGATCATGTGTTGTTACGTGTTGCTCCATGGAAAGGAGTTATGAGATTTGAAAAGAGTGGAAAGCTCAATCCTTGATTCATTGGCCCATTTGAAATCCTTGACCGAGTAGGAACTATGACCTATAGACTAGCCTTACCGCCAAGTATGTCTCGTGTTCATAACGCTTTTTACATATCCATGTTAAGTAAATATGTGGAAGACCCAAACCACATTATTGAGTTAGAACTGGACGAAATAGCGGAGGACTTAGCATATGAAGAGGTACCTATTAAAATCTTGGATAAGAAGGAACATATTTTACGCTCTAAGGTTATACCTCAAGTCAAAGTTTTGTGAAGAAACCACGATGTTGAGGAAATGACCTGGGAGTTGGAATCTGAAATGAAATCAAGGTATCCTCACCTCTTCGATATACCAGGTACGTACCCTAATTTCGAGGATGAATTTTCATAAGAAGGGGAGGTTGTAAGACCCCGACTTTCATGAATAAAGATTAATTTTTCTCGAAATATATTTTTGAATATTATAGTGTGGATTTGATATAATGTTATAGTTGTGGGTAATATTTATAAATTTTGTATAGTAAGCAAGTTGTTATAAAATATTCGATTGGTCGGGAAATATTTATTTTAACAAGGAATATTCGTACGACGGCACAATCATTGGTGGACCCCACAACGGAATTATTTTCGGAGTTAGAAAACAACAAAAATATCTTTTTATAAAAATAACGACGAAAGTTTTACCGTTAAATGTCGAATTAGCCAGTGATGAAAAGTACAGTAATACGCGTGGTTGCATAGTAGCACACGGTATTTGATGTTTACGTGAGAAGTTACTCAGTTATACTCAATTATTGCTACAGTAATTGAATTTTACTCCATTATGGTTTATTATGGAGTATTTTTAAACTTGAATTATCTAAAGTACGAATCTCTAATCTTTGTTCTTTTGTCTCACTAGATTCGTTCTTTAAAATATTTTTCATCATCCTCAGTCCTTAATGGTGATACTTGATAAATATCTTTGGCTCAGAAGTGCAAAGATGAAAGATTACTCCGATGAATATCTTTGACCAGAGTGTAAAGATGAATGTGTTGAGATGAACATGATCAACTCGGTGATACAAATGAATATCTTTGGCCCGTAGTGCAAAGATGAATATTTGATGCAAGATGTATATTGATTGATGTTATAGGGATAAAATATTGATGATGGACTTTTAAATTCATAGATGGTAGTAGATTTTATTCTCTACTTAACTCTTCTAATGAATTGTTATTTCCGCTGCGAATATTGATCTAAAACTTGTTGTCCATTATATTTTATCTGATTTGTTGAAGGCTAACGATAAATTGTTGCTCTTTATCTTAGTCATAATATTCTTTACTGGGCTAGTTGAGCTCACCCTTTTCTTTTTGTTTCTATTTTTCTTCTCAAGAGGTGAGAATATAGCAGGATCTAGTCGGGGTATGGAGTGATGGTTCTAGAAAGTTGTTTTAGCAATCCTCGCTACTTTTGTAAAATAGTGTATCAATAATTGTAATGAGTACTCCTTTTCAGTTTGAATACTGTCTATTAGACAATATTTGTATTTAAACTCATAGTATATGTATTGTCGTATTTTACACGATAATTGTATTAATGAAGTTGTATTTATTTCTGTTCCATGTATTTGACAACTCGGAATGGGTGATGTATACCTATTTTGGGGGCGTCACAATATCCTTAAAATTTGTGCTTCATCCAGTATCTTTTCATGGAAACATTATGCTGAGAATTCTTGATAAGTTTTAACCTTTTCATGCTGGAGTACTATTCACGATGTACTATTCCCAAAATACTATTTATGGGGTACTATTCACTCGAGTACTATTCACTCAGGGTACTATTCATGACAAAAATTGATTTTTTTCGGTCCAAATCATTTTTGATACAATATTATTCTTGAATTTTACTCCACAAAGCAGTATCATGTTGACAATTTGGACATTATTAAATTCTGAATAAATTAAATTATAAATCTTTAAAATTTATCCTTTACTTTCTTTTAACTGAATTCTTATATCATTGTCATCATCCTCATGCTTATATTGTGATGAAAGTCATTTTTGGCTTATGTGCATAGATGGACTGCTGATCGGTATGATTATGACTAGGGATTATTTGGTATAATCATGACTGTAATGTTATAAATGATGTGGTAAATATCTTATTGGCCCGTAGTGCATTGATGGACAGTTGTTGGCATGATCATGACCATTGATGATTACACGAATATCCTTGACTTGTAATGCATGGATAATTCGTGGACGTGATACTAATGAATATCCTTGGCCTGTAGTGCAGGGATGATTTAATGATGTGGTTTATTTATTAAAATGAGTCTCAGTGATAAAATTAATGATAAACTTTCTAAATCATAGAAGATAGTAGATATCATGCTCTACTTGACTCTTCTAATGGATTTCTTGTTCCATTGCAGTTAAACTTGATGTTTATTGTATTTTATCAGTTTAACACTATTGAAGGCTAACGATAAATTATTCTACATTATCTTAGTCATAATATTCCTTACTGGGCTAGTTGAGCTCACCCTTTTGCTTTCATTGTTCTCTTCAGGAAATGAGAATGTAGTCGGGACTAGTCGGGGAACGGAGTGATGGTCCGAGATGGTGTTATAGTAGTCCTCACTATTCTATGAAATAGTGTGATAATAATTATAATAAGGACTCCATTTGATTTTGGCTATTGTCTAGAAGATAATATTCGTATTAAAACTCTTAGCTATGTTTTTTCGTATTGTACACGACGGTTGTATAATTAAATTTGTATTTGAATTTTGAACCATGTATTTGGCGACTCAAGATGGGTGATGTATATCTATTTTGGGGGCGTCACAGTAAGCGCTTGACTGACTATGATTTCAATTGGTAATAGCTTGTAGATTGTAATACCTGAGAATTTCTGAATATTATTAATGAATAAATTAATGAAAGTCGAATATTTATTTGCATATAATTAAATATTATTGTAGCATGAGTTATAGAAACTCGAATCAATTAAGTGAAGTATTGAGATCTATATGACAGCGAGGCGTTGTGATGAGATTGGTGAAGATCTTAACGTAAATTTTATCGGAATTGCCTAGTGTGGCATAATGAAGGACAAAGAAATTTACTAAGTGAATTAAAAGAGAAACATTTTAATAAGAGAAAGATTTATTATGTTTAATTGTATAACTCCATGCATAAAATGAATAGGATCTTTAACTAATAGTATTATTGTCTTGGGATTTAATTCATGCTATGTAAAACTGGTATGATGCTAGAGATCGGAACTAGCATGAAGCTAAACCAGTTTGGCATTGTCAGGACCCAAGCCAATTGCGTTCTTCCTCCTAAAAGATAAATTGTCAGAGTCAATAGGCCAGCCGGGCCAAACTGGGAGAATTTAGTTATTACAGTGGTTATTAAATGGGATATTATTATAATGTGTGACATTATTAAAATCATATGAAAAGAGTACATTTAATGGTATGAGGTACCAAGTAGCATAATAAAATTATGTGTGACATTTTAATACAGAAATAATTAATTTAACTGTGTATCTCAGAAATTCGGAAAGGAATTAAATGTTTTAAAACAGACATTTAATATTGATGTATGTGAACTAATAATATCTATGGAGAATACACGGTTATTAATACCTAACTGCCTTATTTTATCTGCATTAAATATTAAATTATGTGAACCCAATGTACATGGATTATATGATATGGGTACATATATAATCCCTAACTGTGACAACCCGAAAAATCGAATTGTCCAGAAATTAAGTTTAAAGAATTAGTTATTAATAAAATTAATTTTTATTAATACTATTATGTGTTGTGTTTATTAATCGTTCTATAACCTAGGATGATTATTAATCGGGAGGATTCTAGCTATGAGCTAAACTGAACGAGTAAGAATTTTCAAGACGAAAATAAAAAAAATTCGGGAACAAAATATTTCCGGGGAAAAAGACGAAATAGGCACTATTCACCCGACGAAACCTAAGGGTTAGGGTTTAAATAACATAAGCCTTTCCGAGAGTTTGGTATGTCAGAATGACATTCCGTAAAAATATTTGACGATAATATGTCATGAAAAGTTAAGTAAGCCGATAAAAGTTTTTCTCAAAAAACGTGCAAAAATCGAACGAAATAAAAACGACGAAAAGTACTGCTGTGTACTTTTCATTCGTTTAGCTACGTTGGGGGAAAACGTGAAGGAAAACGCTTGATGTGGAAAAGTGTTTTTCAGTTTTTCGGAGATCAAAAGATTTCGTAAAATTTAATCGGTAAAGGAAAGACGAAATATCCAAAAATATTTGGATTCCGAGAATCGCAGTTTTCGAACTGTCGGACGAATCCCGCAAGACGGAAGCACGAAGCTTTCAACGGAAGCTAAGTGAATAGTAACTAGGTGGAATAGTAAGGATAAGTTACTTAATGAGTAAGTAAACTTAAGAGTTAAGTAAACTTAGGAGTTAAGTAGACTTAATGGTTAAGTAGACTTAATGACTAAGTAGACTTAATGACTAAGAAGACTTAATGGTTAAGTAAGGGTGGTGACCAAGTAAACTTGGTGGCTAAGCTATGAATAGTAAGGAGGTGGGGGTGAAATGAATAAAATTTCCTTAGCTTTGGTTTTCTATATAAACAAACCTTAAGCTCATTTGTTTGGTTAGAAAATTTCAACCAACTTTGAGAGAGAGAAAGAGAGCGAGAGACTTCGGATGAGGGAAGAGAAGGAAGAGGATGAGGAAAAGCTAGCCCGAGTGCACGCTTTGTCCGATGGAAGGAGATTAAAGAAGAATGGAATTGGAATGAGTAGTTCAGCGTAACTATAAGCTGTAGCTGTGCGTAAGGCAAGTTTCCTAACTTCATTCATATTTTTAATGAATGCTAGTTGCTAAAACTTCTCAGATGTTGAACTTGAGAAGTTCTGTCTATGTGCGAATGTGTGATATTTGTACAAGGTGTTAGAATGTATGAGTCCTTGTGCCATAATTTGAACACTTCAGTGTTTCTATTATATGAACTATTCTATGATTAAACTGTTCAATATGAGCATGTTCTGTTTATACATGAATCGTTATTGATAAGTCTGTGCTATTGATTCTAGCCAGACAGAATGTGTATGAAAGAGAGTAAAGAATGAAAGTATTTCAAAGTGCAGGTGAATAATGTTTTAAAATGATAGGAATCGAGATTATTCCTATTATTCAAGTCGCTTCATAACCTTTGTTCGGTTATCAAAGTTCTAAAGAAATTTTTGAATTCTTAAAGTTGTTTGTTCAACTGTTATGACTTGCTGGGCAATTGAATGCTCACACTTGCTTTAAATAAAAACATTTTTAGTGTACGATGTTACAAAGAACTTAAGGATCCCGTAAAGATCAAGCTGATCGGTATCCAGAAGAGATGTTATTCATTATATGAATGTGCGTGAAGATCAAGCGAAGACTTGTAATATAGAATGATAGAATTAAACTATAGAATAGTTTAATGAACGATTATGTATCCTTGGTGGAGGATAAAAGTCACTTGTACAAGATGTAAAGAGTAATGTAATTATCATTATTTGTAATGAAAGAGGTTTTATGGTTATAGAACCTTGGATTTAAGAATGTATGTCGTTATATTTAGCTATATAATGATGTATATTTGGAAGAAGATGGGATCGTGACGTACGGAATCCGGATGTGAAAATAGACCGGATTTTGGGGCGTTATAGGTTGGTATCAGAGCTGATGTGTTATAAATCTTAAGTAAGAGTACCTATGACTATAATCGTAGAGGGAAGAATAAGAAGATCACCACGTGATCATAGTAAATCGTAGTAACAGATGAGCTGTTAAAACGATGAATGATTCGTAGCTAATGCTATGAATGAATGGTACTAGGAAGTAGTACGGGAAGAAGAACTCAAATTGAGTTGTAAAGGATAGTATACGAATTAAAGAAATTTCGTATTATGTAAAGTGAAAGTTAGAAGATTGTAAGATTTCAATTGAGGACTCATGTGATAGATGAGTTGTATGAACCTTTGTATGGGCAGAGGTTTGTACTTGGTTTAACAACCACTCGGTTTATTACAGTGATAATCATTGGAATTGGTCACGCTATCAAGATGTATATGACGAGAAGGTGAATCTTTTCTCATCTATATATTTGGTAGGTAGAGAACGATAAGACTAGGTGCGAGTTCTTGAAACTCATATATATGGTAAGTTCATGACTCATAATTATATGGTATGTTTTTGAACTTCTCAGCGAATGGACACCTATGGTCTGTCTGGGATAGTTCTTAAACTCATATTATTGTGGAAAGTTCCTGAACTCATAATGTGTGGTAAGTTGATGGACTATACTAAATTATAGGAATGTGTAGACTAAAAATGAGTTATTTTAAGTAGACTTAGCATTGAAGGTGGTAGAGAAGATTAAGTATTGTCGTAGTAAGACAATGAATGAAGATGGAGAATAGGATATTCCAAGTCATCTAGTTATGCTAGATTTCGAAGTTTCTTGAAATCATGCTAATGTGCGCATTTTGAAAATGAAAGAATTGGTTCGACTTTTGGAACCAATGGATTTTAAAAGAACTATTCTTGGTATGTCTATAATAATTGTTTCGGCTAGACAGAAATTAATTTGAAATATCAAAATAAATTTTATATCATCAGTGCATTTGATGCAAAGATGGTAAAAGGATGGAGTTATTAATGCAATTAAACCTGGTGTGGAATTTGATCAGAGGATCAACAACTTGCTATGGTATGATGTATAATGACGAAGTCATAAACCATCATTAAGTCCTCAACGCATTTTGAAAAGTGCGGTATCATGACGTCATGAAACATTTTGATGTATTGCAAAAGAATTTAAAGATTAGTCGATGTCAAATGAGTTAACTAGATGAATGTTTCAAGTTGATGTCCAATTTATTGGTATAGTTGAGGCTATTTGATTTGGCTAAGATAAATGGTATGTCATGATTAAAAGAAAATCGAGCTTTCTTTGAAGAGCTATGCCAAACCAAATTGTTTTGGTGCGAATTCTAATGATTAAGTCTGAGGTGAACATACCCTGAAATGGGGTTATACGATAGGTTGATCACCTACGTATGGAAAAGGTAGTTTACGGCGAGAGGCTGTTTAACCTAGTAAGAGTTCTTAGTCGATTTGACCCCTCAGCAAAAGGATGAAATGTTTTAAAGGAATATTTATATTCCTATTTATTCCTTTCACTTCATGATTCTTGATAAGTTATGAAGGGTAAGGAATGTTTGAAAGATAATAACTTCTTTGAAGAGAAGTTGAGAAGAAGGGTAAGCTAAAATTTCGAGGACAAAATTCTTTGAAGAAGGGGAGAATGTGAGAACCCGGGTAAGGGTTTGGTTTTAAGAAATTTCGAGGACGGAATTTTTAAGGAGGAAGAATGTGACAACCCTGAAAAATCGGATTGTCCAGAATTACGATTAAAGAATTAGTTATTAATAAAATGAATTTTTATTAATACTATTCTGCTACATGTGTTTATTAATCATTCTATAACCTAGGATGATTATTAATCTAGGAGGATTCTAGCTACGAAGCTAGACCGAACGAGTAAGAATTTTCAAGATGAAAATAAAATTTTTCCGAGAACAAAATATTTCGGGGAAAAAGACGAAATAGGCACTATTCACCCAACTAAACTTAAGGGTTAGGGTTTAAATAACCTAAGCCTTCTACGAGAGTTTGGTATGTCGAATGACATTCCATTTAAAGATTTGACGATAATATGTCGTGAAAAGTTAACTAAGCCGATAAAAATTTTTCTCAAAAAACGCAAAAATCTCCAACGAAATAAAAACGACGAAAATGCATCAACGTACTTTTCATTCGTTTAGCTACGTTAGGGGAAAACGTGAAGGAAAACGCTTGACGTGGAAAAGTGTTTTTCAGTTTTTCGGAGATCCGAAGATTTCGTAAAATTTAATTGGTAAAGGAAAGACGAAATATCCAAAATATTTGGATTCCAGAATCGTAGTTTTCTAACCCGTCGGACGATCCTGCAAAGACGGAAGCACCTAAGCTTCCAACGGAAGATAAGTGAATACTAATGAGGTGGAATAGTATGGATAAGTTACTTAATGAGTAAGTAAACTTAAGAGTTAAGTAAAAATAGGAGTTAAGTAGACTTAATGGTTAAGTAGACTTAATGACTAAGTAGACTTAATGACTAAGAAGACTTAATGGTTAAGTAAGGGTGGTGACCAAGTAAACTTGGTGGCTAAGCCATGAATAGTAAGGAGGTGGGGGTGAAATGACTAAAATTCCCTTAGCTTTGGTTTTCTATATAAAAAAACCTTAAGCTCATTTGTTTGGTTAGAAAATTTCAACCAACTTTGAGAGAGAGAGGAGAGAGACTTTGGATGAGGGAAGAGAAGGAAGAGGATGAGGAAAAGCTAGCCCGAGTGCACGCTTTGTCCGTCGGAAGGAGATTAAAGAAGAACGGAATTGGAATGAGCAGTTCAACGTAACTATAAGTTGTAGCTATGTGTAAGGCAAGTTTCTTAACTTCATTCATATTTTTAATGAATGCTAGTTGCTAAAACTTCTCAGATGTTGAACTTGAGAAGTTCTGTCTATGTGCAAATGTGTGATATTTGTACAAGGTGTTAGAATGTATGAGGCCTCAGGCCACAATTTGAACACTTTATTGTTTCTATGATATGAACTGTTCTATGATTGAACTGTTCAATATGAGCATGTTCTGTTTATACATAAACCGTTATTGATAAGTTTGTGCTATTGATTCTAGCCAGACAGAATGTGTATAAAAGAGAGTAGAGAATCAAAGTATTTTAAAGTGCATGTGAATAATGTTTTAAAATGATAGGAATCGATTATTCCAATTATTCAAGCTGCTTCATAACCTTTGTTCGATTATCGAAGTTCTAAAGAAATGTTTGAATTCTTAAAGTTGTTTGTTCAACTATTATGACTTGCTGGGCAATTGAATGCTCACACTTGCTTTAAATAAAAACATTTTTAGTGTACGATGTTAGAAAGAACTTAAGGATCCCGTAAAGATTAAGCTGATCGGTATCCAGAAGAGATGTTATTCATTATATGAATGTGCGTGAAGATCAAGCGAAGACGTGTAATATAGAATGAAAGAATTAAACTATAGAATAGTTTAATGAACGATTATGTATCCTTGGTGGTGGATAAAAGTCACTTGTACAAGATGTAAAGAATAATTTAATTATCATTATTTGTAATGAAAGAGGTTTTATGGTTATAGAACCTGGGATTTGTGAATGTATGTCGTTATATTTAGCTATATAATGATGTATGTTTGTAAGAAGATGGGATCGTGACGTACGAAATCTGGATGTGAAAATAGAGCCTGATTTTGGGGGCGTTCTGAGGTTGGTATCGTGAGTGATAGGTTATAAATATTAGGTAAGAGTACCTAAAACTATAATCGTAGAGGGAAGGATAAGAAGATCACCACGTGATCATAGTAAATTGTAGTAACAGATGAGCTGTTAAAACGATGAATGATTCGTAGCTAATTCTATGAATGAATGGCACTACGAAGTAGTACGGGAAGAAGAACTCAAATTGAGTTGTAAAGGATAGTATATGAATTAAATAAAATTAGTAATACGTAAAGGAAAGTTAGAAGATTGTATGATTTCAATTGAGGACTCATGTGATAAATGAGTTGTATGAACCTTTGTATGGGCAGGAGGTTTGTGCTTGGTTTAACAACCACTTGGTTTATTACGAGTGATAATCATTAGAATTGGTCGCGCTTATCAAGATGTATATGACGAGAAGGTGAATCTTTTCTCATGTATATATTTGGTAGGTAGAAACGATAAGACTAGGTGCGAAGTTCTTGAAACTCATACATATGGTAAGTTCATGACTCATAATTATATGGTATGTTTTTGAACTTCTCAAATGAATGGACGCCTTTGGTCTATCTCGGGATAGTTCTTAAACTCATATTATCGTGGAAAGTTCCTAACTCATAATGTGTGGTAAGTTGATGGACTGTACTAAATTATAGGAATGTGTAGACTGAAAATGAGTTATTTTCAGTAGACTTAGCATTGAAGGTGCTAGAGAAGATTAAGTATTATCGCATTAAGACAATGAATGAAGATGGAGAATAGGATATTCCAAGTCATCTAGTTATGCTAGATTTTGAAGTTTCTTGAAATCATGTTAATGTGGGCATTTTGAAAATGAAAGAATTGGTTCGACTTTTGGAACCAATGGATTTTAAAAGAACTATTCTTGGTATGTCTATGCTAATTGTTTCTGTATTGTATGAAAATTGATTTGAAATATCAAAATAAATTTTATATCATCGCTGCATTTGATGCAAGGATGGTAAAAGGATGGAGTTATTAATGCAATTAAACTCGGTGTGGAATTTGATCGAGAGGATCAACAACTTGCTATGGTATGATGTATAATGACGAAGTCATAAACCCATCGAAGTCCTCAACGATTTCTTTGAAAAGTGCTGCGATCATTTACGCCATGAAACATTTTGATGTATTGCAAAAGAATTTAAAGATTAGTCGATGTCAAATGAGTTAACTAGATTTAATGTTTCAAGTTGATGTCCAATTTATTGGTATAGTCGAGGCTATTTGATTTGGCTAAGATAAATGGTATGTCATGATTAAAAGAAAATCGAGCTTTTTTTAAGAGCTATGCCAAACCAAATTATTTTGGTGCGAATTCTAATGATTAAGTCCGAGGTGAACATACCGAATGGGGTTATACGATAGGTTGATCACCCACGTATGGAAAAGGTAGTTTACTGGCAGAGGTCAAGCTTAACCTAAGAAGAGTTCTTAGTCGATTTGACCCTCAAAGAAAAGGATGAAATGTTTTAAAGGAATATTTATATTCTATTTATTCTTTCACTTCATGATTCTTGATAAGTTATGAAGGGTAAGGAATGTTTGAAAGATAATAACTTCTTTGAAGAGAAGTTGAGAAGAAGGGTAAGCTAAAATTTCGAGGACAAAATTCTTTGAAGAAGGGAGAAATGTGAGAACCCGGGTAAGGGTTTGGTTTTAAGAAATTTCGAGGACGGAATTTTTTAAGAGGAAGAATGTGACAACCCGGAAAATCCTGATTGTCCAGAAATTACGATTAAAGAATTAGTTATTAATAAAATGAATTTTTATTAATACTATTCTGTGCTATGTGTTTATTAATCATTCTATAACCTAGGATGATTATTAATCGGGAGGATTCTAGCTACGAGCTAGACTGAACGAGTAAGAATTTTCAAGATGAAAATAAAATTTTTCCGAGAACAAAATATTTCTGGGGAAAAAGACGAAATAGGCACTATTCACCCAACGAAACTTAAGGGTTAGGGTTTAAATAACCTAAGCCTTTCTGAGAGTTTGGTATGTCAGAATGACATTCCGTCGAAAGATTTGACGATAATATGTCGTGAAAAGTTAACTAAGCCGATAAAAAATTTTCTCAAAAAACGCAAAAAATGGATTTAAATAAAACGACGGTGCAAGTATTAGCTGTGTACTTTTCATTCGTTTAGCTAAGTTAGGGGAAAACGTGAAGGAAAACGCTTGACGTGGAAAAGTGTTTTTCAGTTTTTCGGAGATCCGAAGATTTCGTAAAATTTAATTGGTAAAGGAAAGACGAAATATCCAAAAATATTTGGATTCCGAGAATTGTAGTTTTCGAACTGTCGGACGAATCCCGCAAGACGGAAGCACGAAGCTTCCAACGGAAGATAAGTGAATACTAATGAGGTGGAATAGTATGGATAAGTTACTTAATGAGTAAGTAAACTTAAGAGTTAAGTAAAAATAGGAGTTAAGTAGACTTAATTGTTAAGTAGACTTAATGACTAAGTAGACTTAATGACTAAGAAGACTTAATGGTTAAGTAAGGGTGGTGACCAAGTAAACTTGGTGGCTAAGCCATGAATAGTAAGGAGGTGGGGGTGAAATGACTAAAATTCCCTTAGCTTTGGTTTTCTATATAAAAAAACCTTAAGCTCATTTGTTTGGTTAGAAAATTTCAACCAACTTTGAAAGAGAGAGAGAGAGAGACTTTGGATGAGGGAAGAGAAGGAAGAGGATGAGGAAAAGCTAGCCCGAAAGTAACGCTTTGTCCGTCTTGAAGGAGATTAAAGAAGAACTAATTGGAATGAGCAGCCTTCAACGTAACTATAAGTTGTAGCTATGTGTAAGGCAAGTTTCTTAACTTCATTCATATTTTTAATGAATGCTAGTTGCTAAAACTTCTCAGATGTTGAACTTGAGAAGTTCTGTCTATGTGCAAATGTGTGATATTTGTACAAGGTGTTAGAATGTATGAGGCCTTGTGCCACAATTTGAACACTTTGTTTCTATGATATGAACTGTTCTATGATTGAACTGTTCAATATGAGCATGTTCTGTTTATACATAAATCGTTATTGATAAGTTTGTGCTATTGATTCTAGCCAGTCAGAATGTGTATGAAAGAGAGTAGAGAATCAAAGTATTTCAAAGTGCATGTGACTAATGTTTTAAAATGATAGAATCGATTATTCCAATTATTCAAGATGCTTCATAACCTTTGTTCGATTATCGAAGTTCTAAAGAAATGTTTGAATTCTTAAAGTTGTTTGTTCAACTGTTATGACTTGCTGGGCAATTGAATGCTCACACTTGCTTTAAATAAAAACATTTTTTTAGCGCATTTGTTAGAAAGAACTTAAGGATCCCGTAAAGATTAAGCTGATCGGTATCTAGAAGAGATGTTATTCATTATATGAATGTGCGTGAAGATCAAGCGAAGACGTGTAATATAAAATGATAGAATTAAACTATAGAATAGTTTAATGAACGATTATGTATCCTTGGTGGTGGATAAAAGTCACTTGTACAAGATGTAAAGAATAATGTAATTATCATTATTTGTAATGAAAGAGGTTTTATGGTTATAGAACCTGGGATTTGTGAATGTATGTCGTTATATTTAGCTATATAATGATGTATGTTTGTAAGAAGATGGGATCGTGACGTACGAAATCTGGATGTGAAAATAGACCGGATTTTGGGGCGTTACAGGTTGGTATCAGAGCTGATAGGTTATAAATATTAGGTAAGAGTACCTAAAACTATAATCGTAGAGGGAAGGATAAGAAGATCACCACGTGATCATAGTAAATTGTAGTAACAGATGAGCTGTTAAAACGATGAATGATTCGTAGCTAATTCTATGAATGAATGGCACTACGAAGTAGTACGGGAAGAAGAACTCAAATTGAGTTGTAAAGGATAGTATATGAATTAAATAAAATTAGTAATACGTAAAGGGAAAGTTAGAAGATTGTATGATTTCAATTGAGGACTCATGTGATAGCTGAGTTGTATGAACCTTTGTATGGGCAGAGGTTTGTGCTTGGTTTAACAACCACTTGGTTTATTACAGTGATAATCATTAGAATTGGTCGCGCTATCAAGATGTATATGACGAGAAGGTGAATCTTTTCTCATGTATATATTTGGTAGGTAGAGAACGATAAGACTAGGTGCGAGTTCTTGAAACTCATACATATGGTAAGTTCATGACTCATAATTATATGGTATGTTTTTGAACTTCTCAGCGAATGGACGCCTATGGTCTATCTGGGATAGTTCTTAAACTCATATTATTGTGGAAAGTTCCTGAACTCATAATGTGTGGTAAGTTGATGGACTGTACTAAATTATAGGAATGTGTAGACTGAAAATGAGTTATTTTCAGTAGACTTAGCATTGAAGGTGCTAGAGAAGATTAAGTATTATCGCATTAAGACAATGAATGAAGATGGAGAATAGGATATTCCAAGTCATCTAGTTATGCTAGATTTTGAAGTTTCTTGAAATCATGTTAATGTGGGCATTTTGAAAATGAAAGAATTGGTTCGACTTTTGGAACCAATGGATTTTAAAAGAACTATTCTTGGTATGTCTATGCTAATTGTTTCGGCTAGACAGAAATTGATTTGAAATATCAAAATAAATTTTATATCATCAGTGCATTTGATGCAAGGATGGTAAAAGGATGGAGTTATTAATGCAATTAAACCTGGTGTGGAATTTGATCAGAGGATCAACAACTTGCTATGGTATGATGTATAATGACGAAGTCATAAACTGACGAAGTCCTCAACGTACTTTGAAAAGTGCGGTATCATGACGTCATGAAACATTTTGATGTATTGCAAAAGAATTTAAAGATTAGTCGATGTCAAATGAGTTAACTAGACGAATGTTTCAAGTTGATGTCCAATTTATTGGTATAGTCGAGGCTATTTGATTTGGCTAAGATAAATGGTATGTCATGATTAAAAGAAAATCGAGCTTTCTTTAAAGAGCTATGCCAAACCAAATTGTTTTGGTACAATTCTAATGATTAAGTCCGAGGTGAACATACCCCGAAATGGGGTTATACGATAGGTTGATCACCTACGTATGGAAAAGGTAGTTTACGGCGAGAGGCTGTTTAACCTAGTAAGAGTTCTTAGTCGATTTGACCCCTCAGCAAAAGGATGAAATGTTTTAAAGGAATATTTATATTCCTATTTATTCCTTTCACTTCATGATTCTTGATAAGTTATGAAGGGTAAGGAATGTTTGAAAGATAATAACTTCTTTGAAGAGAAGTTGAGAAGAAGGGTAAGCTAAAATTTCGAGGACAAAATTCTTTGAAGAAGGGGAGAATGTGAGAACCCGGGTAAGGGTTTGGTTTTAAGAAATTTCGAGGACGGAATTTTTTTAAGGAGGGAAGAATGTGACAACCCGGAAAATCGGATTGTCCAGAAATTACGATTAAAGAATTAGTTATTAATAAAATGAATTTTTATTAATACTATTATGTGCTATGTGTTTATTAATCATTCTATAACCTAGGATGATTATTAATCGGGAGGATTCTAGCTACGAGCTAGACTGAACGAGTAAGAATTTTCAAGATGAAAATAAAATTTTTCCGAGAACAAAATATTTCTGGGGAAAAAGACGAAATAGGCACTATTCACCCAACGAAACTTAAGGGTTAGGGTTTAAATAACCTAAGCCTTCTCGAGAGTTTGGTATGTCAGAATGACATTCCGTCGAAAGATTTGACGATAATATGTCGTGAAAAGTTAACTAAGCCGATAAAAAATTTTCTCAAAAAAACGTGCAAAAATTGGACGAAATAAAAACGACGAAAAGTACTGCTGTGTACTTTTCATTCGTTTAGCTACGTTAGGGGAAAACGTGAAGGAAAACGCTTGACGTGGAAAAGTGTTTTTCAGTTTTTCGGAGATCCGAAGATTTCGTAAAATTTAATTGGTAAAGGAAAGACGAAATATCCAAAAATATTTGGATTCCGAGAATCGTAGTTTTCGAACTGTCGGACGAATCCCGCAAGACGGAAGCACGAAGCTTCCAACGGAAGATAAGTGAATACTAATGAGGTGGAATAGTATGGATAAGTTACTTAATGAGTAAGTAAACTTAAGAGTTAAGTAAAAATAGGAGTTAAGTAGACTTAATGGTTAAGTAGACTTAATGACTAAGTAGACTTAATGACTAAGAAGACTTAATGGTTAAGTAAGGGTGGTGACCAAGTAAACTTGGTGGCTAAGCCATGAATAGTAAGGAGGTGGGGGTGAAATGACTAAAATTCCCTTAGCTTTGGTTTTCTATATAAAAAAACCTTAAGCTCATTTGTTTGGTTAGAAAATTTCAACCAACTTTGAGAGAGAGAGAGAGAGAGACTTCGGATGAGGGAAGAGAAGGAAGAGGATGAGGAAAAGCTAGCCCGAGTGCACGCTTTGTCCGTCGGAAGGAGATTAAAGAAGAACGGAATTGGAATGAGCAGTTCAACGTAACTATAAGTTGTAGCTATGTGTAAGGCAAGTTTCTTAACTTCATTCATATTTTTAATGAATGCTAGTTGCTAAAACTTCTCAGATGTTGAACTTGAGAAGTTCTGTCTATGTGCAAATGTGTGATATTTGTACAAGGTGTTAGAATGTATGAGGCCTTGTGCCACAATTTGAACACTTCGGTGTTTCTATGATATGAACTGTTCTATGATTGAACTGTTCAATATGAGCATGTTCTGTTTATACATAAATCGTTATTGATAAGTTTGTGCTATTGATTCTAGCCAGACAGAATGTGTATGAAAGAGAGTAGAGAATCAAAGTATTTCAAAGTGCATGTGACTAATGTTTTAAAATGATAGGAATCGATTATTCCAATTATTCAAGATGCTTCATAACCTTTGTTCGATTATCGAAGTTCTAAAGAAATGTTTGAATTCTTAAAGTTGTTTGTTCAACTGTTATGACTTGCTGGGCAATTGAATGCTCACACTTGCTTTAAATAAAAACATTTTTAGCGTACGGTGTTAGAAAGAACTTAAGGATCCCGTAAAGATTAAGCTGATCGGTATCCAGAAGAGATGTTATTCATTATATGAATGTGCGTGAAGATCAAGCGAAGACGTGTAATATAAAATGATAGAATTAAACTATAGAATAGTTTAATGAACGATTATGTATCCTTGGTGGTGGATAAAAGTCACTTGTACAAGATGTAAAGAATAATGTAATTATCATTATTTGTAATGAAAAGAGGTTTTATGGTTATAGAACTCCGGGATTTGTGAATGTATGTCGTTATATTTAGCTATATAATGATGTATGTTTGTAAGAAGATGGGATCGTGACGTCTTTAATCGGATGTGAAAATAGACCGGATTTTGGGGCGTTACGAGTTGGTATCAGAAATGATAGGTTATAAATATTAGGTAAAGAGTACCTAAAACTATAATCGTGAGGGAAGGATAAGAAGATCACCACGTGATCATAGTAAGTGTAATGTACAGAGATGAGTCATTAAAACGATGAATGATTCGTAGCTAATTATGAATGAATGGCACTACTGAAGTAAGACGGAAGAAGAACTCAAATTGAGTTGTAAAGGATAGTACATGAATTAAATAAAATTAGTAATACGTAAAGGGAAAGTTAGAAGATTGTATGATTTCAATTGAGGACTCATGTGATAAATTTGAGTTGTATGAACCTTTAATATGGGCAGAGGTTTGTGCTTGGTTTAACAACCACTTGGTTTATTACGGTGATAATCATTAGAATTGGTCGCGCTATCAAGATGTATATGACGAGAAGGTGAATCTTTTCTCATATATATATTTGGTAGGTAGAGAACGATAAGACTAGAGTCTGAGTTCTTGAAACTTCATACATATAGTAAGTTCATTTACTCATAATTATATGGTATGTTTTGAACTTCTCAAATGAATGGACGCTTTATAGTCTATCCGGATAGTTCTTAAACTCATATTATTGTGGAAAGTTCCCCGAACTCATAATGTGTGGTAAGTTGATGGATCGCATTTTACTAAATTATAGGAATGTGTAGATCGAAAATGAGTTATTTTCAGATGAGATTTATGATCAAGGTGCTAGAGAAGATTAAGTATTATCGCATTAAGACAATGAATGAAGATGGAGAATAGGATATTCCAAGTCATCTAGTTATGCTAGATTTTGAAGTTTCTTGAAATCATGTTAATGTGGGCATTTTGAAAATGAAAGAATTGGTTCGACTTTTGGAACCAATGGATTTTAAAAGAACTATTCTTGGTATGTCTATGCTAATTGTTTCGGCTAGACAGAAATTGATTTGAAATATCAAAATAAATTTTATATCATCAGTGCATTTGATGCAAGGATGGTAAAAGGATGGAGTTATTAATGCAATTAAACCTGGTGTGGAATTTGATCAGAGGATCAACAACTTGCTATGGTATGATGTATAATGACGAAGTCATAAACTGACGAAGTCCTCAACGTACTTTGAAAAGTGCGGTATCATGACGTCATGAAACATTTTGATGTATTGCAAAAGAATTTAAAGATTAGTCGATGTCAAATGAGTTAACTAGATGAATGTTTCAAGTTGATGTCCAATTTATTGGTATAGTCGAGGCTATTTGATTTGGCTAAGATAAATGGTATGTCATGATTAAAAGAAAATCGAGCTTTCTTTAAAGAGCTATGCCAAACCAAATTGTTTTGGTGCGAATTCTAATGATTAAGTCTGAGGTGAACATACCCTGAAATGGGGTTATACGATAGGTTGATCACCTACGTATGGAAAAGGTAGTTTACTACGCGAGAGAACATTTAACCTAGTAAGAGTTCTTAGTCGATTCGACCCTTCAAAGAAAAGGATGAAATGTTTTAAAGGAATATTTATATTCTATTTATTCCTTTCACTTCATGATTCTTGATAAGTTATGAAGGGTAAGGAATGTTTGAAAGATAATAACTTCTTTGAAGAGAAGTTGAGAAGAAGGGTAAGCTAAAATTTCGAGGACAAAATTCTTTGAAGAAGGGGAGAATGTAAGAACCCGGTAAGGGTTTGGTTTTAAGAAATTTCGAGGACGGAATTTTTTAAGGAGGAAGAATGTGACAACCCGGAAAATCGGATTGTCCGAGAATTACGATTAAAGAATTAGTTATTAATAAAATGAATTTTATTAATACTATTACATACTATGTGTTTATTAATCATTCTATAACCTAGGATGATTATTAATCGGAGGATTCTAGCTACTGAGCTGGATCGAACGAGTAAGAATTTTCAAGATGAAAATAAAATTTTTCCGAGAACAAAATATTTCGGGGGAAAAGACGAAATAGGCACTATTCACCCAATGAAACTTAAGGGTTAGGGTTTAAATAACCTAAGCCTTTCTGAGAGTTTGGTATGTCAGAATGACATTCCGTCGAAAGATTTGACGATAATATGTCGTGAAAAGTTAACTAAGCCGATAAAAAATTTTCTCAAAAAAACGTGCAAAAATTGGACGAAATAAAAACGACGAAAAGTACTGCTATGTACTTTTCATTCGTTTAGCTACGTTAGGGGAAAACGTGAAGGAAAACGCTTGACGTGGAAAAGTGTTTTTTCGCTTTTTTCGAGATCCCAAGATTTCAGAAAATTTAATTGGTAAAGGAAAGACGAAATATCCAAAATATTTGGATTCCAGAATCGTAGTTTTCTGAATTGCTTCGGACGAATCCCGCAAGACGGAAGCACGAAGCTTCCAACGGAAGATAAGTGAATACTAATGAGGTGGAATAGTATGGATAAGTTACTTAATGAGTAAGTAAACTTAAGAGTTAAGTAAAAATAGGAGTTAAGTAGACTTAATGGTTAAGTAGACTTAATGACTAAGTAGACTTAATGACTAAGAAGACTTAATGGTTAAGTAAGGGTGGTGACCAAGTAAACTTGGTGGCTAAGCCATGAATAGTAAGGAGGTGGGGTGAAAATGACTAAAATTCCCTTAGCTTTGGTTTCTATATAAAAACCTTAAGCTCATTTGTTTAGTTAGAAAATTTCAACCAACTTTGAGAGAGAGAGAGAGAGACTTGGATGAGGAAGAGAAGGAGAGGGATGAGGAAAAGCTAGCCAGAAGTGCACGCTTTGTCCGCGGAAGGAGATTAAAGAAGAACGGAATTGGAATGAGCGATTAACGTAACTATAAGTTGTAGCTATGTGTAAAAGGCAAGTTTCTTAACTTCATTCATATTTTTAATGAATGCTAGTTGCTAAAACTTCTCGGATATTGAACTTGAGAAGTTACGTACATGTAAAAATGTGTGATATTTATGTACAGGTGTTAGAATGTATGAGGCCTTGTGCCGCAATTTGAACACTTTGTTTTCTATGATATGAATCTGTTCTATGATTGAACTGTTCAATATGAGTATGTTCATTATACATAAATCGTTATTGATAAGTTTGTGCTATTGATTCTAGCAGAATGAGAATGTGTATGAAAGAGTAGAGAATCAAAGTATTTCAAAAGTGCATGTGACTAATGTTTTAAAATGATAGGAATCGATTATTCCAATTATTCAAGATGCTTCATAACCTTTGTTCGATTATCAAGTTCTAAAGAAATGTTTGAATTCTTAAAGTTGTTTGTTCAATTGTTATGACTTAACGCTTGATTGAATGCTCACACTTGCTTTAAATAAAAACATTTTAGCGTCACGGTGTTAGAAAGAACTTAAGGATCCGTAAAGATTAAAGGTCGATCGGTATCCAGAAGAGATGTTATTCATTATATGAATGTGCGTGAAGATCAAGCGAAGACGTGTAATATAAAATGATAGAATTAAACTATAGAATAGTTTAATGAACGATTATGTATCCTTGGTGGTGGATAAAAGTCACTTGTACAAGATGTAAAGAATAATGTAATTATCATTATTTGTAATGAAAGAGGTTTTATGGTTTATAGAACACAGGATTTGTGAATGTATGTCGTTATATTTAGCTATATAATGATGTATGTTTGTAAGAAGATGGGATCGTGACGTACGGAATCTGGATGTGAAAATAGACCGGATTTTGGGGCGTTACAGGTTGGTATCAGAGCTGATAGGTTATAAATATTAGGTAAGAGTACCTAAAACTATAATCGTAGAGGGAAGGATAAGAAGATCACCACGTGATCATAGTAAATTGTAGTAACAGATGAGCTGTTAAAACGATGAATGATTCGTAGCAAATTCTATGAATGAATGGCACTACGAAGTAGTACGGGAAGAAGAACTCAAATTGAGTTGTAAAGGATAGTATATGAATTAAAGAAAATTAGTAATACGTAAAGGGAAAGTTAGAAGATTGTATGATTTCAATTGAGGACTCATGTGATAGCTGAGTTGTATGAACCTTTGTATGGGCAGAGGTTTGTGCTTGGTTTATTACAGTGATAATCATTAGAATTGGTCGTGCTATCAAGATGTATATGACGAGAAGGTGAATCTTTTCTCATCTATATATTTGGTAGGTAGAGAACGATAAGACTAGGTGCGAGTTCTTGAAACTCATACATATGGTAAGTTCATGACTCAAAATTATATGATATGTTTTTGAACTTCTCAGCGAATGGACGCCTATGGTCTATCTGGGATAGTTCTTAAACTCATATTATTGTGGAAAGTTCCTGAACTCATAATGTGGTAAGTTGATGGACCGTATTTAAATTATAGGAATGTGTAGACCAAAATGAGTTATTTTCAAAGAGACTTAACATTGAAGGTGCTAGAGAAGATTAAGTATTGTCGATAGAAGACAATGAATGAAGATGGAGAATAGGATATTCCAAGTCATCTAGTTATGCTAGATTTGAAGTTTCTTGAAATCATGTTAATATGCTTGCATTTTGAAAATGAAAGAATTGGTTCGACTTTTTGGAACCAATGGATTTTAAAGAACTATTCTTGGTATGTCTATGCTAATTGCTTCTTGCCAGAGCGAAATTGATTTGAAATATCAAAATAAATTTTATATCATCAAATGCATTTGATGCAAGGATGGTAAAAGGATGGAGTTATTAATGCAATTAAACTGGTGGTGTGGAATTTGATCGGGATGATCAACAACCTCAACTCATATGGTATGATGTATCTTGACGAAGTCCTCAACGTACTGTGAAAAGTGCGGTATCATGACGTCATGAAACATTTTGATGTATTGCAAAAGAATTTAAAGATTAGTCGATGTCAAGTGAGTTAACTAGACGAATGTTTCAAGTTGATGTCCAATTTATTGGTATGGTCGAGGCTATTTGATTTGGCTTAGACAAATGGTATGTCATGCTTAAAAGAAAATCGAGCTTTCTTTGAAGAGCTATGCCGAACTAAATTGTTTTGGTACGGATTCTAATGATTAAGTCTGAGGTGAACATACCCTGAAATGGGGTTATACGATAGGCTGATCACCTACGTATGGAAGACGTAGTTTACCTTCTTTGTGATTGTAAACTTACCGTGTAAGAAAGGTTTACGGCGAAAGGTTGTTTAACCTAGTAAGAGTTCTTGGTCGATTTGACCCCTCTGCAAAAGGATGAAATGTTTTAAAGGAATCTTTATATTCCTATTTATTCCTTTCACTTCATGATTCTTGATAAGTTATGAAGGGTAGGGAATGTTTGAAAGATAATAACTTCTTTGAAGAGAAGTTGAGAGAAGAAGGTAAGCTAAAATTTGAGGACGAAATTCTTTGAAGAAGGGAGAATGTGAGAACCCGGGTAAGGGTTTGGTTTTAAGAAATTCGAGGATGGAATTTTTTAAGGAGGAAGAATTTGACAACCCGTAAAATCGGATTGTCCTGTAAATTAAGATTAAAGAATTAGTTATTAATAAAATGAATTTTTATTAATACTATTTTATGCTATATGTGTTTATTAATGGATTCTATAACCTAGGATGATTATTAATCGGGAGGATTCAGCTACGAGTCGGAGTGAGCGAGTAAGAATTTTCAAGACAAAATAAAATTTTCCTCGAACAAAATATTTACGGGAAAAAAGGCGAAATAGGCACTATTCACCAGACAAAACCTAAGGGTTAGGGTTTGAATAACCTAAGCCTTTCTGAGAGTTTGGTATGTCAAAATGACATTCTGTCGAAAGATTAGACGATAATATGTCGTAAAAAGTTAAGTAAGTCGATAAAAAATTTTCTCAAAAAATGTGCAGAAATCGGACGAAATAAAAACGATGAAAAGTACTGTTGTGTACTTTTCATTCGTTTAGCTACGTTTGGGGAAAACGTGAAGGAAAATGCTTGACGTGGAAAAGTGTTTTTCAGTTTTTCAGAGATCCGAAGATTTCGTAAAATTTAATCGGTAAAGGAAAGACGAAATATCCAAAAATATTTTGATTCCGAGAATCGCAATTTTCGAACTGCGGACAAATCCCGCAAGACGGAAGCACGAAGCTTCCAACGGAAGCTAAGTAAATAGTAACGAGGTAGAATAGTAAGGATAAGTTACATAATGAGTAAGTAAACTTAAGAGTTAAGTAAACTTAGGTGTTAAGTAGATTTAATGGTTAAGTAGACTTAATAACTAAGTAGACTTAATGACTAAGAAGACTTAATGGTTAAGTAAGGGTGGTGACCAAGTAAACTTGGTGGCTAAGCCATGAATAGTAAGGAGGTAAAATGAAATGACTAAAATTCCCTTAGCTTTGGTTTTCTATATAAAAAAACCTTAAGCTCATTTGTTTGGTTAGAAAATTTCAACCAACATTGAGAGAGGGAGAGAGAGAGAGACTTCGGATGAGGGAAGAGAAGGAAGAGGATGAGGAAAAGCTAGCCCGAGTGCACGCTTTGTCCCATGGAAGGAGATTAAAGAAGAACGGAATTGGAATGAGCGATTCAAATAAACTATAAGTCATGGTATCGTATGTAAGGCAAGTTTCTAACTTCATTCATATTTTTAATGAATGCTAGTTGCTAAAACTTCTCAGATGTTGAACTTGAGAAGTTTTGTCTATGTGAGAATGTGTGATATTTGTACAAGGTGTTAGAATGTATGAGGCCTTGTGCCACAATTTGAACACTTCGGTGTTTCTATGATATGAACTGTTCTATGATTGAACTATTCAATATGAGCATGTTCTATTTATACATGAACCGTTATTGATAAGTCTGTGCAATTGATTCTAGCCAGATAGAATGTGTATGAAAGAGAGTAAAGAATGAAAGTATTTCAAAGTGCATGTGAATAATGTTTTAAAATGATAGGAATCGAGATTATTCCTATTCTTCAAGCTGCTTCATAACCTTTGTTCAATTATCGAAGTTCTAAAGAAATGTTTGAATTCTTAAAGTTGTTTGTTCAACTGTTATGACTTGCTGGGCAATTGAATGCTCACACTTGCTTTAAATAAAAATATTTTTAGCTTACGATGTTAGAAAGAACGTAAGGATCCCATAAAGATCAAGCTTATCGGTATCCAGAAGAGATGTTATTCATTATATGAATGTGCGTGAAGATCAAGCGAAGACTTGTAATATAGAATGATAGAATTAAACTATAGAATAGTTTAATGAACGATTATATATCCTTGGTGGAGGATAAAAGTCACTTGTACAAGATGTAAAGAATAATGTAATTATCATTATTTGTAATGAAAGTGGTTTTAGGGTTATAGAACCTGGGATTTGAGAATGTATGTCGTTATATTTAGCTATATAATGATGTATGTTTGTAAGAAGATGGGATCGTGACGTCTGGAATCTGGATGTGAAAATGAAGAGGATTTTTGGGGCGTTCTGAGGTTGGTATCGAGTTGATAGGTTATAAATATTAGGTAAGAGTACCTAAAACTATAATAAATAGAGGAAGGATAAGAAGATCACCACGTGATCATAGTAAATCGTAGTAATGTGAGATGAAATTTGTTAAAATGATGAATGATTAAGTAGCTAATCTTTATGAATGAATGGTACTACTGAAGTAATGCGGAAGAAGAACTTCGAGATTGAGTTATAAAGGATAGTATCTGAATTAAAGAAAATTCAGTATTACGTAAAGAAAAGTTAGAAGATTGTAAGATTTCAATTGAGGACTCATGTGATAAATTTGAGTTGTATGACCCTTTATATGGGCGGGAGGTTTGTTCTTGTTTTAACAACCACTCGCCTTATTACAGGTGATAATCATTGGAATTGGTCGCTATTATCAAGATGTATATGACGAGAAGGTGAATCTTTTCTCATGTATATATATTTGGTAGGTAGAGAACGATAAGACTAGAGTGCGAGTTCTTGAAACTCATACATATGGTAAGTTCATGACTCATAATTATATGGTATGTTTTGAACTTCTCGTGAATGGGCGCCTATGGTGCATGCAGGATAGTTCTTAAACACATATTATTGTGGAAAGTTCTGAACTCATAATGTGTGTAAGTTGATGGACCGTACTAAAGTATAGGAATGTGTAGGTAAAAATGAGTTCTTTTCAAAGAGACTTAGCATTGAAGAGTCTTAGAGAGATTAAGTATTTTCACAAGTAAGACGATGAATGAAGATGGAGAATAGGATATTCCAAGTCATCTAGTTAGGCTAGATTTCAAAGTTTCTTGAAATCGTGCTAATGTGCGCGTTTTGAAATGGAAAGAATTGGTTCGACTTTTCGAACCAATGGATTTTAAAAGAACTATTCTTGGTATGTCTATGATAATTGTGGCTAGACAAAAATTGATTTGAAATATCAAAATAAATTTTATATCATCAGTGCATTTGATGCAAGGATGGTAAAAGGATGGAGTTCTTAATGCAATTAAACCTGGTGTGGAATTTGATCAGAGGATCAACAACTTTTATGGTATGATGTATAATGATGAAGTCATAAAGCAATGAAAGTCCTCAACGTACTGTGAAAAGTGCGGTATCATGATGTCATGAAACATTTTGATGTATTGCAAAAGAATTTAAAGATTAGTCGATGTCAAGTGAGTTAACTAGACGAATGTTTCAAGTTGATGTCCAATTTATTGGTATGGTCGAGGCTATTTGATTTGGCTAAAATAAATGGTATTTCATGATTAAAAGAAAATCGAGCTTTCTTTGAAGAGCTATGCCGAACCAAATTATTTTAGTGCGGATTCTAATGATTAAGTCTGAGGTGAACATCCCCTGAAATAGGGTTATACGATAGGCTGATCACCTACGTATGGAAGAGGTAGTTTACCTTCTTTGTGATTGTAAACTTACCGTGTAAGAAAGGTTTACGGCGAGAGGTTGTTTAACCTAGTAAGAGTTCTTGGTCGATTTGACCCCTCAGCAAAAGAATGAAATGTTTTAAAGGAATCTTTACATTTTTATTTATTCCTTTCACTTCATGATTCTTGATAAGTTATGAAGGGTAGGGAATGTTTGAAAGATAATAACTTCTTCTTTGAAGAGAAGTTAAGAAGAAGGGTAAGCTAAAATTTTGAGGATGAAATTCTTTGTAGAAGGGAAGAATGTGAGAACCCGGGTAAGGGTTTGGTTTTAAGAAATTACGAGAGGCGGAATTTTTTAAGGAGGAAGAATGTGACAACTTGGAAAATCGGATTGTCGAAAATTAAGTTTAAAAATTAGTTATTAATAAAATGAATTTTTATTAATACTATCGTATCTTATATGTGTTTATTAATCGTTCTATAACCTAGGATAATTATTAATCGGGAGGATTACGGCTCGAGCTAGGTGAACAATGTAAGAATTTTCAAGGCGAAAAATAAAATTTTTAAAATGAACAAAATATGTTTGGGAAAAAGATGAAATAAACACTATTCACTGAAGCCGTGAAACCTAAGTGTTAGGGTTTGAATAACCTATGCCTTTCAGGAGTTTGGTATGTCGAATGACATTAAAATTGAAAAGATTTAGCGATAATATATGGTGAAAAGTTAAATAAAGCCGACAAAAGTTTTCTCAAAAAGCGTTGCGAAATAGAATGAAATAAAATGATTAAAAAGTACTATTGTGTTCTTTTCATTCGTTTAGCTTCGTTAGGGAAAGCGTGAAGGAAACACTTGGCGTGGAAAAGTGTTTTTAGAGTTTTTTAGGAGATCAGAAGATTTAAGTAAAATTTAATCGGTAAAGGAAAGGCGAAATATCCAAAATATTTGGATTAGAGAATCGTAGTTTTCAAAGCTGTCGGGACGAATCATGAGAGCGAAAGCGCTGAAGCTTCAAGCGGAAGCTAAGTGAATAGTAATGAGGTGGAATAGTAAGGATAAGTTACTTAATGAGTAAGTAAACTTAGGAGTTAAGTAGACTTAATGGTTAAGTAGACTTAATGACTAAGTAGACTTAATGACTAAGAAGACTTAATGGTTAAGTAAGGGTGGTGACCAAGTAAAGTTGGTGGCTAAGCCATGAATAGTAAGGAGGTGGGGGTGAAATGACTAAAATGCCCTTAGCTTTGGTTTTCTATATAAACAAACCTTAAGCTCATTTGTTTGGTTAGAAAATTTCAACCAACTTTGAGAGAGAGAGAGACTTCGGATGAGGGAAGAGAAGAAAGAGGATGACAAAAAGCTAGCCCGAGTGCACACTTTGTCTGACGGAAGGAGATTAAAGAAGAACGGAATTGGAATGTGTAGTTCAGCGCAACTATAAGGTGTAGCTATGTGTAAGGCAAGTTTCCTAACTTCATTCATATTTTTAATGAATGCTAGTTGCTAAAACTTCTCAGATATTGAACTTGAGAAGTTCTGTCAATGTGCGAATGTGTGATATTTGTACAAGGTGTTAGAATGTATAAGGCCTTGTGCCATAATTTGAACACTTTGATGTTTCTATGATATGAACTATTACGTGATTGAGAGCTATTCAATATGAGCGTGTTACGTTTATACATGAGCCGTTATTGATAAGTATGTCTTTATTGATTCTAATTTAGATAGAATGTGTATGAAAGAGAAGAGAAATTAAAGTATTTCAAAGTGCATGTGAATAATGTTTTAAAATGATAGGAATCGAGGCTTCATAACCTTTGTTCGATTATCGAAGTTCTAAAGAAATGTTTGAATTCTTAAAGTTGTTTGTTCACTATTATGACTTCTTTGAGGCAATTGAATACTCACACTTGCTTTAAATAAAAACATTTTTCGATTATACGATGTTAGAAAGAACTTAAGGATCCGTAAAGATGAAGGCGATCGATATCGAGGAAGAGATCTTTATTCATTATATGAATGTGCGTGAAGTTCATGAAGACTTGTAATATAGAATGATAAATTAAACTATAGAATAGTTTAATGAGCGATTATGTATCCTTGGTGGCGGATAAAAGTCACTTGTACAAAATGTAAAGAATAATGTAATTATCATTATTTGTAATGAAAGAGGTTTTATGGTTATAGAACACAGGATTTGAGAATGTATATCGTTATATTTAGCTATATAATGATGTATGTTTGGAAGAAGATGGGATAAATGATATACGGACCAAAATCCGGTATATTTTCACACTCTCATCGAATTAAAATGCGTCATGATCCCATCTTCTTCAAACATACATCATTATAGCTAAATATATCAACGCGAATATAACGACATACATGTATTCTCAAATCACAGTTACATCAAATCTTTCTTTGAAACTTCTGAACATCGCATCTTAAAATGTTTTTATTTAAAATTATAAGCATTCGATTGCCAGAATAATCCAGTTGACAAACATTTAAACATTTCTCATGAACAAAATTAGCTGAAGTTGGTTGAAATTTTCTAACCAAACAAATGAGCTTAAGGTTTGTTTATATAGAAAACCAAAGCTAAGGGAATTTTAGTCATTTCACCCCACCTCCTTACTATTCATGGCTTAGCCACCAAGTTTACTTGGTCACCACCCTTACTTAACCATTAAGTCTTCTTAGTCATTAAGTCTACTTAGTCATTAAGTCTACTTAACCATTAAGTCTACTTAACTCCTAAGTTTACTTAACTCTTAAGTTTACTTACTCATTAAGTAACTTATCCTTACTATTCCACCTCATTACTATTCACTTAGCTTCCATTGCAAGATTCGTGCTTCCGTCTTACGGGATTCGTCTGACAGTTCGAAAATTACGATTCTCAAAATCCAAATATTTTTGGATATTTCGTCTTTCCTTTACCGATTAAATTTTACGAAATCTTCGGATCTCCGAAAAACTAAAAAACACTTTTCCACATCAAGCGTTTCCCTTCACGTTTTCCCCTAACGTAGCTAAACGAATGAAAAGTACACAGCAGTACTTTTCGTCATTTTTATTTCTGCTCTATTTCGCATTTTTTCGAGAAAACTTTTATCGACTTACTTAACTTTTCACGACATATTATCGTCAAATCTTTTCAATTTAAATGTCATTCGACATACCAAACTCCTGGAAAGGCTTAGGTTATTCAAATCCTAACCCTTAGGTTTCACGCTGAATGAATAGGCATATTTCGCCTTTTTTTCCTTGAAATATTTTGTTCCTGAGAAAAATTTTATTTTCGCCTTGAAAATTCTTACTCGCTTAGTCTAGCTCGTAGCTGTAATCCTCCCATTAATAATCATCCTAGGTTATAGAACGATTAATAAACATATAGCATAGTATATAAGATTAATAAAAATTCATTTTATTAATAACTAATTCTTTAAACTTAATTTCTGGACAATCCGATTTTCCGGGTTATCACATTCTTCCCTCCTTAAAAAAATTTCGTCCTCGGAATTTCTTAAAATCAAACCCTTACACGGGTTCTCACACTAACTTTTCATTATGTAGTTAATAATACCTAACATTTCTACATTAGAATCACATGAGGGAACCAAATGGGGAATTAAATTAACTACATTGGAACCAAATGCTGAGGATTAAGATAGTTGTCCCATTTCAGTTGGCCCAAAACAATGTAATATCTCATTTGCGTTTAACTATCAAGCTTTAAACAGTGGCTATGAACTAGGTGATGATGACTATAAAAAAGACTGAGGAAATGGTGGTAGAACAACTCCTCAATAACCATTGTCTTCTTCTTCTATCCCATGGATTCAATGTAAGACCCCAACTTTTTTTTAAATAAAGAATAATTTTTCTCGAAATATATTTTTGAATATTATGGTGTGGATATGATATAATGTTATAGTTGTGGCCTTGTGGGTAATATTTGAAAATTTTTCAAAGTAAGCAAGTTGATATAAAATATTCGATTGGTCGGGGAATATTCATTTTAGCAGGGAATATTCGTACGACGACACAATCATTGGTGGACCCCATAACGAAAGTGTTGTCGTAGTTAGAAAACAATAGAAATATCTTTTATAAAAAATAACAAATGAAAGTTTTCACCGTTAAAATGTTGAACTACCCGGTGGTAAAGAAATACGATGTACGCGTGGTTGCATAAGAAAGACACTCAGTATTGATTATCGATGCTTACGTAAAAGTACACTCGGTTTACTCAATTATTGTTACAAATGGTTGTTGCATAGTATCTCACATTATTTGATTCAATTATTGTCACAGTATCATCTGTGTAACGACCGAGAAATTCGGATCTTATTGTAAAATGATTTTATAAAATTAAATAATAATAAAATTTTATTCTATGTGTTATCAAGATGGTTGTCATGTTATGACCTATTGTTGTTGGAATGTCGTAGTATTTGAGCTACGTGAAGGAATTAAAGTGTTTGAATTTCCAAGACGAAAATAAAAGTTTTTCGAGAAATTTTATGAAAAACACTATTCATCGGTATTTGCTCGGGATTTATTTTTGAATTTTTGAGAAATACGTAATGATATAATGTCTAGGTAAGATGGATTATGTAATAATAATCTAGTTATGGAAAATGTAATATTTCGCTTGCGGACTTAAGTTATGAATATTAAGGAAAGCGAAGTGTTATTATGTAAGTAATAATTGTATGAGACTTAGGTATTGTGCAACGTAATGAAAACGAGTATAATACGAAGTATTATACGAGTTTGTATGAAGGATGGAATATCGTATATAATGAAATTCTATACGAATTAGAATACGGAATTAATACATAGACAATATGTATATGTATTAGGCAATGTTAATGGACTTGGAAGGTTGGTTGGAATTTACTACAAGTCCAAGTGAATTAAAGGGTAAGGCCCAATTATTGATTAATGAATCAACTAGTGTTTGTTAATGCAAAGCCCAAATGTTGAGTTAATGTAAGCCCAAGCTAGAATCCATGAGTTGTTTGACCCATGGGGAAAATCATATTAATATGGTTAATCTTGGTAATCAAGTATTATGTGTGGTGACCAAGCATTATGAGTGATGACCAAGGCTTTGGTGTAATGATCAAGCAAAAGATAAGAGTTGTGCTAATCAAGTAAAGAATAGTAAGGAGGTGACTTAGCTTAATGACCAAATTAACCTAGCTTTATAAATTCTATAAATAGAAGGAGAATGCTAGCCATTTAACACTTGTTCAAACAATCTAAACTATTACAAAGTGCTTAAGTGTTAGGGAGATTAAGCTACAAATAAGTTACTTCCATAAGCATGAAGAAGAAGAAGACTACTTTGCAATTACTTCAATAGTAAGATCTCTTCTCCAATTATCTTCTATCTCTACCATGATAGGTTCATAAGAAAAGTTTGGATTAAAGAACATGAATGTTAAGAAGTAAGATGAATGAGTAAGCAATGAACTTAAAACCTTATAAGTTGGAAATAAGTCATTTGAACTTATAAAAGTTATGAACTTATTATAAGTTAACCTTGAATGTTAGTATGAAAAGTTAAGGGTTTATATGAATTTATATCATCTAAACATGAATGATATTATATGTTAAGAACATGTAAATATGATGATTAAGAAACTTTAATTATCATAAGTCATGAGCAATGAAGTCATAAGTAGTTTATAATTTAACAAGTTATAAGCTCATGAAGGAATAAGTCAAAATCCAACAATGATTATAAGTTGTTGTAATAAGTAGGTTGAGATATTCACATGATGAATGGAATTCATTTGTAATGTTGAACAAATCATAAGAATGAAGATTTGCCAGAAATTGCACGATTGGACGATAGTCGTCGAATTCGTGAAATTCCCGGATTAGAAGTCAAATTTTGTGTTTGAACTCAGAAACGTTGGTTTCCATTGGAGACAAGTCATATTTGAAATTTTAGAGTTGTGGGCTTGAAAATGACCGAATTCCAACTTAGAACAAAGAAACGAGCGTTGAACGTTCACGAACGTTTATCGTTTGCGTTAAAATGAACCAATAGGTGAATTTTTAGCAAACGAAGTCGAATAGATAAAATTTTTGCATGTACGCATAGATTATGTAATTTGTGAACCGTAGGCTTTTGAACGAGCCAATTCGGACTTATAACGAAGAAGTTATGAGCCCGGGAAGTTTACAAAAATTTTAAGTCTGAAATTTTTTTCAGTGCCAGAGTTGAAATGCCACAATACCAACCCTAGGCCAATTGGTCGTGTCGCAGTCACTGCAAATAACGATGTCAAAAAGATCTCTGAAACTCATATAAAGTAATCATCATCATAAAATAAATGATGGCGCCATGCATTTAATGAAAAGCCATGACTCCTCTGCGAGTGCGTGTTGCAATACTGCCCATTAAGTAAGGACTCATGCCACAGGCCAAGTCCGGACCTCTCCTTTGTTAACTCACACCAGTGGCGCCAAGATAGAGAGTACAAGTCAAGCATGGCGGACACCATTTCTAGACAAATGATAGTAAAGAATGATTAAGAGTATGAAGAAAGGAAAGGACTGAATTTAAAACAAACTTACATTAAAGTAACGATGTTGTAACATTGTTAAAGACTTAAAGATGGTATGAAAAGGTTGATGGTAACCTATTTAACCATGAATGCAAATAGAATGATAAACCGAAATTTATAAATAAACTAATTCTAATACGGAATTAGATTGAGATGAAGGGTAAGATATAGTCATATACAGACTTGATTATATGTGACCTAATATAAGGCATTATGTGATCATGTGTTGTAGAGACTTGAAAGACTCAAACATAAAGTAATTATACCATAGCAGACGCTAAAGGCAAGTATTCTAACTCTGGTCTCAGTTCAATCTGAACAAGTTTTTGAAGTTCATGTATCCTTACGCATTAATTGATGTATGTGGAAGTTAAAGCCAATTCCTTTGGCTAGACTTGATATATTGAGTGGATTATTGATGATCTATTCATCTGTTATCAAATGTTCTTATCTTTTGTCAACTACTTTATATAGTTTTCAAATGAAGACTGAAATGTTAAACAAATGTTTTGTCGGTAAAACGACAGGCACGTGAGGTTGCCAAATGATTAAACGTGCATACGTTTAATGGATGTAGTGTTGATCAACATAGAGTACAATAGGCTGATCACCTAGAAGTGCTCGTAAGTAATATCGGGCTTATTGACTTAGTTCCAGGTTATCCTTTTTAAAGAAAGAATGAATACTCGAGGTCTTTAACCGGAGTGTATGTTTTACTGAATATTATTCATTGTGAAACATTTTGAAAGAAAGATGAAGTGCTATTTTGATTTATCAATAGTACTTCATAACTATTGTTCAGTTATTGAAGATATACGATTCTTATATGTCAAGCATGTTGTTATTGAAATTGTTATACTTGCTGAGCTAGTTATGCTCATTATTGCTTGAACCATATGAATGCAGCTAAGACTGAACGTCCTGAAGGATCGAATAAGGATAAAGGAAAAGCTAAAGGCGTATCGTTAAGTCATCATGTAATAAAGATAGGTTTAATGTTATAATGTAACTGATATTATGAAAAAGAATCTTTGTAATGGGTTTAGAACTTGGGGAAATGTAAATATAATTTTGAGTATATATAAGAGAGATTCGTTCTTTTGAGGCATTTCAATTGAATGAAAGTATGAATGTTTATGACAATGATAGCACCATCTCGCTCGGGTTGAAGATAAGCTAGAATTTGGGGCGCCACAAAGTTGGTATCAAATCCTAGGTTATAAAACTTAAGGGGGAAATTAGAACCTTAAGTCATAACCTTAAGAAAGAATAAAGAAGTAAAAGATGAAAGATAACTCTATAAAAATGCATTATATTTTGTTATGTGTTTTTATTATTCTACTAACGTGTTCTAATTAGACTATATTGTTTTATTGTAGATGTCAGGAGAAAATGATATGTATAGAGATATACATGTAGTGAGCGAGGATTCGGTTAATCGAGTAGAGATACTACCCAATCCCGTAGCAGTAGAACCAGAAGTGGTGACAATCGAGTCTGGAGACTCGGACGATTTAGACTACATGTCTATATTTGATGGCATGCTAGAGGAAGAGGTGGACGTGATGTCCTCTAATCAGGCTCCACCTACAGAAGAGTTGACTACGGGGGAGTCGATGAAGGCATTATTCATGTCAGTATTTGATAGAAATGTCCATTACTGTCAAGAAGTTAAGGAGTTGAAAGAGGAACTCCAAGCTGTCCGAGAGGACAAATTGAGTATGGAAGGTATGTGGGAAGAGGAACACGACAATCGTGTTTTGGCCAAGGACAAGGCCCACGAGTTGAAACACAAAGTCTTTGAGCTCAAGCAGGAGCTAAAGACTACAAAACGGAAGGTAGAGAGGATGTCCTATATATATATGAGTTCTCATGTGGATTTCCAGCAGCAGGAAGCTGGGTATCCGATAGAAGAAGGGCAGACTCGACATACTATTATTCAGAATGTCATTGTCGGTCTGGCCACGAAAGACTTTGAGAATGCCATTCGGCAGATGTAATCTAGTAATAGTTGTAATAGTTTAGATATGTAAATATTATATATCTAGTAATGACGTAAAACCCTCTTTTATATACCAAAGGGTAGTCTTTTGTAAATCCCAATTTTTGGAAAGTAATTGCGAGATGGTAATGTAATCAGCTAAGGCTGAGTAATGTAAACAATGTAGTGTTATACTACAAGTTATGAATCAATATAAGTCTTTTTATGGAATATATTGAGTAATGAGTATGAGTTATTGTTTTATCACAAATAATAACTAACCAACAAGAAGAAAGTAATAATGATGTGTTGTTTTCTTAACAGCAAAATGCATCCAAGAAGGAGACAATAAAATCAAGACACTAATGTTAACCAACTGGAGGGTGGTCCGGTTAATCCCATGCAAGAGCTCGTTAATCTTTTAACGGCTGCATTTAATAGAACAGGGGCTAATGTACCCGTAATTCCTAGAGTAGTACGAGCTACTACTTTTAAAGACTTTAAAAGTGTAGGTCCCACGAGTTCAAAGGAACTACTTTAACCCTATAAAGCCTCGCACTTGGGTAAAATAAATCGAGAAAGCATTTGTAATAGCAAATGTTGAGGAGGATCAAAAGGTTGCCTTTGAAACCTATTTGATGAAAGGAGAGGCCAACTTCTGGTGGGAGGCAAACCAGGCTAGGGCCGATATAGGAAACCTAACGTGGGAGAGGTTCAAGGAGATTTTCTTCGAGGACTATTTTCCCACGAGTATGCAAGGGAGGATATAAATGAGGTTTCTTGAATTAAAACAAAGAGATATGACTGTTCCCCAGTATGCTACCAAGTTTAATGAACTGGCAAGATTTGCTCCACATTAAGTGGACACTGAAGTGAGAAAGGCTAGATGATTTGAGAAGGGCTTGAAACCCTGGCTCTATAGCCGAATTTCTATGTTTCAAAGTACTTCCTTTGGAACCATACTAAAGAAGGCAATAATTGCTGAAGGTGGGAATGAGGCTCTCTGCCAGTACCACATGGATAAGAAAAACAAGGGCAAGGTTGATGGAGGGATGAAGACCGAAGGAGCCAGCGGTAGTGGTGACGGTCAAAAGAGGAAGGGTTTTAACTCTGGGAATACCGGAGTAAAAGAAGGGGATTCCAAGAGAAGAATGGAGGCCTGTAAAACCTGCGGGAAGACTCACTTAGGAGTCTGTCTCAAGGGAAAGGCCGTATGTTATAACTGTGGACAAGAAGGGCACATTTCGCCTAACTGTCCAAATCAAAAGAAAAATCATGGATACTTTGTATGTGGTTCAACTGAACATATAGCAAAGAACTGCTCGAAGAAGGGGACAGATGGAAATAAGGGAACTAATAGCGGTAAGTTGGCTATTAGTGGTCCAGCTCAGCCGGGTAGATTAATGGCCCGCACTTTTAATATGACGGTCCAAGATGCGGTGGCATCAAGGGATGTAGTTGTAGGTATTATTTCGATCAATAACATAAATGCATATGTGCTATTTGATTCGGGTGCTACTTGTTCATTTATAGCATGTGATTTTGCTAGACGATTAAAATTATTTCCCGAAAAGTTGCCTATACCTTTGAATATTAAGGTAGCAAACGAAGAGATAATTCCTGTTAAAAGTATTCATAGGAGTTGTTGCGTAGATGTACGTGGTTATAAGTTATCGGTAGATTTAATACCGATAAAGTTAGGAGAATTCGATGTAATTCTCAGAATGGAATGGTTGATTAACCATGGTGCAATTATAGATTGCCAAAAGAAATGTGTGAGCATCAGGGCGTTAAAACAACCTCCTGTAATATTTTACGGTAATAAATCATTGGGACGTTCATGTTGCCTTACGATGACACAAACTAGAAAACTTTTAAGGAAGGGATGTGTAGGTTATCTGTGCCATGTTTTTGAAACCCAGTGAATGGGAGCAACCATGGAACAAATACCTATAGTAAACGAATTCATGGATATATTTCCAAGTGAGTTACCGGGTTTACCGCCGAATAGAGAGACCGAATTTGTGATAGACATTGTGCCAGGAGCGGCACCAGTCTCAAGGGCAGCGTACCATATAGCGCCTGTGGAAATGAAAGAGCTAATGGTACAGCTACAAGAACTATTGGATAGAAAGTACATTCAACCAAGTGTTTCCTCGTGGGGGCCACCGGTGTTGTTTGTCAAGAAGAAAGACGGATCGTTAAGGCTTTGTATCGACTATCAAGAGTTGAACAAGTTAACGATAAAGAATAAATACCCATTGCCCAGGATCGATGATCTCTTTGATCAGTTAAAAGGGGCAAAGTATTTTTCTAAAATAGATTTATAGACGGGGTATCACCAATTGAAGGTTAGGAAGGAAGATGTACCAAAGACGGCATTCTGGACTCGTTATGGTCATTACGAGTTTTTAGTAATGTCATTTGGGTTAACGAATGCAGCAGCTGCATTTATGGATATGATGAACAGAGTGTTCAAACCATATTTGGACAAGTTCGTCGTTGTATTTATCGATGATATTCTAGTCTATTCTAAGACGCCAAAAGATCATGTTGAACACTTAAGATTAGTGTTGGAGACACTAAGAAAGGAGAAGTTATATGCGAAATTCACTAAGTGTGAATTTTGGCTAAAAAAGGTGTAGTTTTTAGGTCATGTCATTGACCAAGAGGGGATTTCAGTGGATCCAGCGAAGGTAGAAGCAGTGATGAGCTGGGAACAACCAAAAACGCCGACTGAGGTGTAGAGTTTCCTAGGGTTAGCGGGATACTATCGAAGATTTATCCAAGATTTTTCGAAGATATCTACCCCATTAACTAACCTGACAAGGAAGACGGTGAAATACGTATGGTCGGATAAATGTGAAGACAGTTTTCAAGAACTGAAGAAAAGATTAAGTGAAGCGCTTGTTTTGTCATTACCCGATGACATAGGAAATTTTGTAGTATATAGCGATGCTTCGCATAGAGGACTTGGTTGCGTGCTCATTCAGCATGGCAAAGCCATTGCGTATGCATCACGAAAGTTGAAGGATTATGAAAAAGTTTATCCTACTCATGATCTGGAACTGGCCGCGGTAGTATTTGCCCTAAAGATATGGAGACATTATTTTTATGGGGAGAAATGTGAGATATATACGGACCATAAGAGTCTAAAGTATATCTTCACTCAGAAGGAGTTGAATATGAGACAGAGAAGATGGCTAGAGTTGATAAAGGATTACGATTGTGAAATCCTGTATCACCCTGGGAAAGCCAATGTAGTTACCGACGCCTTAAGTAGGAAGAGTCGGGAAAGGTTATTTATGTTAACGACTCAAGATGAGTTAATAACAGAGATGGCTAGAATGGAAATAGAAGTGAAGATGCCAAGTGACTCAAGGCAGATACTTTTTATGACGGAGATGAAATCTACCATTGTAGAGAGAGTCAAGGAGGTACAACTCAAGACTGATGAGTGTAACCAAATGAAGAAGCGGTTATCCGATAAGAAAGATTCTAAGTATAGTCTTGATAATGAGGGATTATTAAGATTTGAAGGAAGAATTTGGGTTCCGAATGAGACAAAATTAAAGGAGCAAGTATTACAAGAAGCTCATAGTTCAAGATACTCGATACATCCTGGTAGCACTAAGATGTATCAAGATCTTCGACAGAGTTTTTGGTGGCCAAACATGAAGAGAGAAATAGAAGAGTATGTGAGTAGGTGCTTGACTTGTCAAAAAGTTAAGGCCGAACATCAACGACCCAGTGGCTTGTTACAGTCATTGGAGATTCTAGAATGGAAGTGGGAGCATATCTCGATGGACTTCGTGGTGGGACTTTCGACAACGACAAAAGGGTATGATTCGATTTGGGTAATAGTGGACCGGTTGACGAAGTCGGCTCACTTTTTTCCAATTAGGGTCAAGTATAACTTAGACCAGTTAGCTAAACTTTATGTTAAGGAAATCATTTCTAGACATGGAGTACCAAGATCAATCAGGTCGATCATGATCCACGATTCACATCTAACTTTGGAGGAGTTTGCAAGAACGGTTGGGAACACAAATTGGTTAAGCACGCCTTTATCATCCACAAACCGATGGGCGTAGAAAGGAGAGAACAATTTAGACGTTAGAAGACATGTTGAGGTCTTGCGTCATGGATTTCAAAGGTATTTGGGATGATCACCTACCACTAGTAGAGTTTACGTATAACAACAGTTATCATGTAAGCATAGGTATGCCGCCTTATGAAGCTCTGTACGGAAGAAGGTGCAGAACACCATTGTGTTGGGATGAGGTGGGAGAACGCCGGATGCTAGGACCAGAATTGGTGCAGCAGACAGCGGATGTAGTAAAGTTAATTCGGATGCGTCTTGTCACGGCTCAGGACAGACAGAAGAAGTATGCGGACTCGCATAGATTAAGTCAAGAGTTTGAAGTAGGGTCGTATGTGTTTCTAAAGATATCTCCCTAGAAAGGAAAGATACGCTTTGGAAAGAAAAGAAAGTTAAGTCCAAGGTTTATAGGACCTTTTGAAGTATTAAAACGGGTGGGAGAGGTAGCTTATGTGATAGCATTACCTCCAGACCTAGAACGAATACATAACGTGTTTCACGTATCAGTATTATGTCCATATAAAATTCGGACTATAAGCATGTAATCGAGTATAAATGTTTCGATTCATATCGAGAAGGATTTAACATATGAAGAATCATGGATTCGGATCATTGATAGAAAAGAACAAGTTACGAGGAACAAAAGTAATACCACCAAAGTAAAGGTATTATGGAAGAACCACGATGCTGAAGAAGCAACGTGGGAATTAGAAGAAAAGATGAAGAAAAATTTTTCTCATCTATTTGATTAACGTAAGACGAGATTCTGGGGACAGTTGCTTTATAAGGAGGGAAGAGTGTAACGACCGAGAAATTCGGATCTTATTGTAAAATGATTTTATAAAATTAAATAATAATAAAATTTTATTATATGTGTTATCAAGATTGTTGTCATGCTATGACCTATTGTTGTTGGAATGTCATAGTATTTGAGCTACGTGAAGGAATTAAAGTGTTTGAATTTCCAAGACGAAAATAAAAGTTTTTCGAGAAATTTTATGAAAAGCACTATTCATCGGTATTTGCTCGGGATTTATTTTTGAATTTCCGAGAAATACGTAATGATAGAATGTCTAGGTAAGATGAATTATGTAATAATAATCCAGTTATGAAAAATGTAATATTTCACTTGCGGACTTAAGTTATGAATATTAAGGAAAGCGAAGTGTTATTATGTAAGTAATAATTGTATGATACTTAGGTATTGTGCAACGTAATGAAAATGAGTATAATACGAAGTATTATACGAGTTTGTATGAAGGATGGAATATCGTATATAATGAAATTCTATACGAATTAGAATACGGAATTAATACATAGACAATATGTATATGTATTAGGCAATGTTAATGGACTTGGAAGGTTGGTTGGAATTTACTACAAGTCCAAGTGAATTAAAGGGTAAGGCCCAATTATTGATTAATGAATCAACTAGTGTTTGTTAATGCAAAGCCCAAATGTTGAGTTAATGTAAGCCCAAGCTAGAATCCATGAGTTGTTTTTGACCCATGGGAAAATCATATTAATATGGTTAATCTTGGTAATCAAGTATTATGTGTGGTGACCAAGCATTATGAGTGATAACCAAGGCTTTGGTGTAATGATCAAGCAAAAGATAAGAGTTGTGCTAATCAAGTAAAGAATAGTAAGGAGGTGACTTAGCTTAATGACCAAATTAACCTAGCTTTATAAATTCTATAAATAGAAGGAGAATGCTAGCCATTTAACACTTGTTCAAACAATCTAAACTATTACAAAGTGCTTAAGTGTTAGGGAGATTAAGCTACAAATAAGTTACTTCCATAAGCATGAAGAAGAAGAAGACTACTTTGCAATTACTTCAATAAGAAGATCTCTTCTCCAATTATCTTCTATCTCTACCATGATAGGTTCATAAGAAAAGTTTGGATTAAAGAACATGAATGTTAAGAAGTAAGATGAATGAGTAAGCAATGAACTTAAAACCTTATAAGTTGGAAATAAGTCATTTGAACTTATAAAAGTTATGAACTTATTATAAGTTAACCTTGAATGTTAGTATGAAAAGTTAAGGGTTTATATGAATTTATATCATCTAAACATGAATGATATTATATGTTAAGAACATGTAAATATGATGATTAAGAAACTTTAATTATCATAAGTCACAGAAAGCAATGAAGTCATAAGTAGTTTATAATTTAACAAGTTATAAGCTCACGTGAAGAATAAGTCAAAATCCAACAATGATTATAAGTTGTTGTAATAAGTAGGTTGAGATATTCACATGATGAATGGAATTCATTTGTAATGTTGAACAAATCATAAGAATGAAGATTTGCGAAATTGCATCGATCGACGATAGTCGTCGAATTAAATGAAATTCCGGATTAGAAGTCAAATTTTGTGTTTGAACTCGAAACGTTGGTTTCCATTGGAGACAAGTCATATTTGAAATTTTAGAGTTGTGGGCTTGAAAATGACCGAATTCCAACTTAGAACAAAGAACGAAAGCGTTGAGCGTTCACGACGTTTATCGTTTCGTTAAAATGAACCAATAGGTGAATTTTTAGCAAACGAAGTCGAATAGATAAAATTTTTGCATGTACGCATAGATTATGTAATTTGTGAACCGTAGGCTTTTGAACGAGCCAATTCGGACTTATAACGAAGAAGTTATGAGCCCGGGAAGTTTACAATAATTTTAAGTCTGAAATTTTTTCAGTGCACAGAGTTGGCCACAACAACCAAACCCTAGGCCAATTATCATGCATGTCGCGTCAAATAAAGGTCCGAAATACATGAAACTCATGCCGCAATGCCGAATCATAGAGTAAATGATGGTATAAGCAGTACTAATGAACGAATGTGCCATGACCCATCTGCAGAGTGGGCGTCAGTAATGGCTTACCATTAAGTAGGACTCATACCAAATAGCCAAGTCCGGGACCTCTCCACTGTTAACTCACATCAGGCGCGGCATAGAGAGTACAAGTCAAGTAGCAAGACACCAAATTTCTAGACAAATGATAGTAAAGAATGATTAAGAGTATGAAGAAAGGAAAGGACCGAATTTAAAACAAACTTACATTAAAGTAACGATGTTGTAACATTGTTAAAGACTTAAAGATGGTATGAAAAGGTTGATGGTAACCTATTTAACCATGAATGCAAATAGAATGATAAACCGAAATTTATAAATAAACTAATTCTAATACGGAATTAGATTGAGATGAAGGGTAAGATATAGTCATATACAGACTTGATTATATGTGACCTAATATAAGGCATTATGTGATCATGTGTTGTAGAGACTTGAAAGACTCAAACATAAAGTAATTATACCAGTTAGCACGCTAAAGGCAAGTATTCTAACTCTTGTCTCGAGTTCAATCAACAAGTTTTTGAAGTTCATGTATCCTTACGCATGAATTGATGTATGTGGAAAGTTAAAGCCAATTCCTTTGGCTAGACTTAATATATTGAGTGGATTATTGATGATCTATTCATCTGTTATCAAATGTTCTTATCTTTTGTCAACTACTTTATATAGTTTTCAAAAGAAGATTTAAATGTTAAACAAATGTTTTGTCGGTAAAAACGGCAGTGCACGTGAGGTTGCCAAATGATTAAACGTATATATGTTTAATGGATGTAGTGTTGATCAACATAGAGTACAATAGGTCGATCACCTAGAAGTGCTCGTAAGTAATATCGACTTACGTTACTTAGTTCCGGTTGTCCTTTTAAAGAAAAGAATGAATACTTAGGGTCTTTGGCGGAGTGTATGTTTTACTTAATATTATTCATTGTGAAACATTTTGAAAGAAAGATGAAGTGCTATTTTGATTTATTAATAGTACTTCATAACTATTATTCAGTTATTGAAGATATATGATTCTTATGTGTCAAGCATGTTGTTATTGAAATTGTTATACTTGTTGAGCTAGTTATGTTCACTCTTGCTTGAACCATATGAATGCAGCTAAGACTGAACATCCCGAAGGATCGAATAAGGATAAAGGAAAAGCTAAGGCAGATCGTTAAGCTGTCTATGTAATAGCATAGGTTTAATGTTATAATGTAACTGATATTATGACAAAGAATCTTTGTAATGGGTTTAGAACTTGGGGAAATGTAAATATAATTTTGAGTATATATAAGAGAGATTCGTTCTCTTGAGGCATTTCAATTGAATGAAAGTATGAATGTTTGTACAGTATAGCACCATCTGTCGGGTTGGAAGATACCAGAATTTGGGGGTGCTACAATCTGCATAATATTTTATATTATTAAATCAATAATTGAGACGACAAAGTTATTCATATTATTATTTGCAATATTGACAATATCTTGAAGTTCTCATCATGAGAGTTTAGGGTCATCTAATTAACGGCGCCTAATAGGGAGAAATCCTTATCGGAAAGCCCCCTCTTTCTTGGGAATGACCTGGTTGTTAAATATTGTGAGTTATAATATTAATGATGAATAATTGTTGAAGTATTAAGAATGTGTTAATTGAAGATAAGTGAATTACAAAAGTTAGAGGGGAATAATGAAAACTTGGAAAACTTTAGGGGTACTAAAGTGTAATAAGTTAAATCAATCTGGACCATTGGTGGTGGTTTTAATAGTAAACCAATCTGGACCATTGATGGTGGTTTTAATAGTTAATCAATCTGGACCATTGATGGTGGTTTTAATAGTAAATCAATCTGGACCATCGGTGGTGGTTTTAATAGTAAATCAATCTGGACCGTCGGTGGTGGTTTTAAAAGTAATCAATATGGACCGTTGGTGGTGGTTTTAAAAGTAAATTAATATGGACTGTCGATTGTGGTTTTAATAGTAATCAATCTGGACCGTCCGTTCTAATAGTAAATCAATATGGATCGTTCATGAATTAGTTACTATTTAGTCCATTCTCCTATAAATAGAAGCTTAATTCTTCTTTCATTCTCATCAATTCACTGAGAATCACAAGAGAAGCTATAGAGAGAGAAACTATAGAGAGCAAGAAGAAGAGTATTCTGCTACTTCACTATTGCAGTATCCAGTCTTCTACTAAGGTAAGGGACGTTATTTTTTTTATATTCGTAAGGGATATTATTTGTTGTATTCGTAAGGGATGTTATTTTTGTTTGGTAAGGGATATTATTAGTATATCTAATAACTTTTGTCTCACGCCGATTACGTCATCGTATGACAGCTGAAAAAATCATTTGCGCCAGATGTTAATTCTTTTCATATTCTTAAATCTAAACTTACTATGGTAAGTATTGCTTCTATAATCCTTAAAATTAGTGGAATATCCGTGAGTTTTGCGCTTCATCCAATATCATTTTATTGGAATATTGATATGAACTTTTTTATAAAATATCAATATCTTCACCGAAGTACTATTCACAGGTTACTATTCACGGGTTACTATTCACCCGGTTACTATTCACTATAATATTATTCACTCGGGTATTCGGGGCACTTTTCATGTCGGGGTACTATTCACGAGTTACTATTTATGGATTACTATTCACTCAAATATTGTTCACTCAGGTATTTGGGGCACTTTTCATGTCAGGGTACTATTCACAGGGTACTATTCCTGAAGTACTATTCACAGGGTACTATTCACGGGTTACTATTCACCCGATTACTATTCACTCAAATATTTTTCACTCGGGTATTCGGGGCACTTTTCATGCTGGGGTACTATTCACGAGTTACTATTCATCTGATTACTATTCACTCAAATATTATTCACTCGGGTATTTGGGGCACTTTTCATGTTGGGGTACTATTTTCGAAATACTATTCATAGTGTACTATTCACGGGGTACTATTCACCAAAAAAATTATTTCTTTTCTGTCCAAATTATTTTTGATACATAGATATTATTCTTGAATTTTACTCTACAAAGCAGTATCATGTTGAAAATTTGGACATTATTGAATTCTGGATAAATTAAATTATAAATCTTTAAAAATTTATCCTTTACTTTCTTTTAATTGAATTCTTATATCATTGTCATCATCCTCATGCTTATATTGTGATGAAAGTCATCTTTGGCTTACGTGCATAGATGGACTGTTGATTGGTATGATTATGACCAGGGATAATTCGGTATAGTCATGGCCATTGATGATTACATGAATAATTTTTGGCCCGTAGTGCAGGAATAATTTGTGGACATGATACTAATGAATATCTTTGGCCCGTAGTGCAGGGATGATTCGATGATGTGATCTATTTATTGTCGAGTCCCAAATAATAAAGTTAATGATAAACTTTTTAAATCATAGAAGATATTAGATATCATGCTCTACTTGACTCTTTTAATAGATTGCTTGTTCCGCTGCAGTTAAACTTGTTGTCTATTATATTCTATCAGTTTAACATTGTTGAAGGCTAATGATAACTTATTCTACATTATCTTAGTCATCATATTTTTTACTGGGCTAGTTGAGCTCACCCTTTTACTTCCATTGTTCTCTTCAGGAAATGAGAACTAAGCCGGAACTAGTCGGGGAATGGAGTGATGGCCCGAGATGGTGTTATAGTAGTCCTCACTATTCTATAAAATAGTGTGCCAATAAATGTAATGAGGACTCTATTTGAGTTTGGATATTGTCTAGATGACAATATTTGTGTAAAAACTCTCAGCTCATGTTGTATAATTAAGTTTGTATTTGTATTCAGTACCATGTATTTGGCGACCCAAGATGGGTGATGTATACCTATTTTGGGGTGTCACATTCAACCTTAGTGTAAAGCCATTAATCAGTCACTCATTTTTCTATAAAAGGCAGCTTCATTTTCATTTCCCGTTGCTGAAAATTGTCTGTTGATTTCCAAGAATTGAGATTCTGAGTTGCTTGTTAGTTAAGAAGGAGTATAGGATTTGCAGAAAGATGGAACTAAGCTAACTAAACTTCATAGAAGGTAAAATTCTTGTTTTCAATTCTTAATTCCAAACTTGGCAAATCATAGATATTCTACTCAATTCTTATAAACTTGAATTAAAATTTTCTACCAAAGTGTTTATAAAGTTTATATGTATGGATAGAACCTCAGAGAATAGGTTTAAGCATGTTTAGAATGAAGAAATTGAAGTTGGGTTTTAACACTGCAGAACAGAGCTCTTTCCTGGTTTTGTCCAGGAAGGGCGTAAAGGCCTTGATTTGTACTAGGGTTAAAAGAAGATGACATAAGGATCAAATTCCTAGAACCAGATTCGCTTCACAGTCTTTGTGATGTTTCTAGCATGAAAGTTTGGCTTAGATATACATGAAAACAGACCTGGTTTGTGAACTTAAGTCCCTTTGTATATCAAGAGAACTTTAACTTGTTTTAGTATACGTTCTTAAAGAGGATTTAGAGTTTTAAAAGAAAAACTTTGATGGAAGTAGTAATATTTTAATTCTGACTTTCTGCACATCTAAGATTGCATACTAATACCCTAATCATGATCCATATGTGTATCCATCTAGTATGACATGACATAAGATCGTTTAAACGTGATTTATACAAGTTTTCAAAGGATGAACAAGACTAAATATGTGCATATGATGAAAATCTTTGTGAGCATGCATACTAACTAATTTCATGACTATCTCATATGTGTACATGGTGAGCATAGTAGTTCTTGTGATTCATGACCTCAATTGGCCTTGACTTATTAGAAATCCCAAACTAAGACCGTGATGTGTAAAGATGAGCTTAGAATGGTCGTACATGTATGTAAAGTCCTCTAGCATGTATGCATGATAAGTGTTAATGTCTTAGTATGTTAAATAATGAGACAAAACCAGGAAGGGCAAAGCTCAACTCTGGTTAGGCCAGGGGACAGTGCAGCTGCGCCGTCCCTAAGCCTAACTAGGGCGCAGCTGTGACGCCCCCAAAACAGGTATACATCACCCATCTTGAGTCACCAAATACATGGTACAAAATACAATTAAAAACTTAATTATACAACTATCGTGTAAAATACAACAAAACATATGTTGTGAGTTTTAATACAAATATTGTCATCTAGACAATATCCACACTATAAGGAGTCCTCATTACATTTATTATCACACTATTTAACAGAATAGTGAGGACTACTAATGTTATCATCTGGACCGTCACTCCTTTCCCCGACTAGTCCCAGCTATATTCTCATTTCCTAAAGAGAACAATAAAAGCAAAGGGTGAGCTCAACTAGCCCAGTAAGAAATATTATGACTAAGATAATACAAAATAAATTATCATTAGCCCTCAACAATGTTAAACTGATAGAATATAATAGACAACAAGTTTAACTGCAGCGGAACAAGCAATCCATTAGAAGAGTCAAGTAGAGCATAAAATCTACTATCTTCTATGATTTAAAAAGATTTTCATCAACTTTATCATTGAGACTCAGCTTAATAAATAAACCACATCATCCCTGCACCATGGCTAAGGATATTCATGTAATCATCAATGGTCATGATTATACCGAATAATCCCTAGTCATAATCATACCAACAACTGTCCATCAATGAACTACAGGCCAATGAGGACTTTTACCACATCATTCGTCACATTACAGTCATGATTATACCGAATAATCCATGGTCATAATCATACCAAGTCCATCTATGCACGTAAGCCAAAGATGACTTTAATCACAATATAAGCATGAGGATAATGACATGATAATTCAATAAAACAAATTCAAGGATAAATTTAAAAGATTTATAATTTAATTTATCCGGAAATCAATAACGTCTAAATTGTCAACATGATACTTCTTTGTGGGGTAAAATTCAAGAATGCTTAGAAGAATATTTCCATGAAAAGATACTGGATGAAGCGCAAATATCAAGGATATTCCACTAATTTCATGGAGTATAGAAGCCAAAACTTTAACCAAATGAGTATCATATAATATATGAAACTGCAAATGGATTTTCACCCGCCACGCAGAATCCACGTATGCATGATCATTTCCACAATTTAATAAGGAATGAATACGAAGGATCATTCACCATGCATGTGATAATCTACATGTATGCAAGTTATTCCAACAAAATAATAAAGAAAGGAACCGTGTCATACGTAATCCGCATGCGCATGTGATATTCTAACAGAATAATAAAGAATGGAATAATGTAAGAATTCACCATGCATGCGATAGAATCGCATACGTGTTATTCTAATAGAATAATAAAGAATGGAACCAGGTCTAGCGTAATCCGCACAGACAGGATATTCCAACAAAATAATAAAAAATGGAATAACAGAAGAATTCACCATGCATGTGATAGATCGTACAGACAGGTTATTCTAACAGAATAATAAAGAATGGAACAAGGTCTAGCGTAATCCGCATAGACAGGATAATTCAACAGAATAATAAAGAATGGAATAATAGAAGAATTTCACCATGTATGCGGTACTTCGCATAGACAAGTTATTCTAACATAATAATAAAGAATGGAATAACAGAAAATTTTCACCATGTATGCGGTACTTCGCATATACAGGTTATTCCAACAGAATAATAATGAATGGAATAACAATAGCTCTCTTCATGAATACGAAAGAAATAATATCCCTTACCTTAGAAAAGAAATCGGATCTTTGGAGTAGAGGTAGTGACCTCTCTTCTTCTTTCTCTATAATTTCTCTCAATAATAATTGCTTTATATAGCTTTAGTGAATTGGTGAGAAATGAAGGAAGAATTAGCTTCTATTTATAGGAAAATATAGTTTCAATAATTGCACGTTTTGGGGCTCAAAATATTACAAGATAATACCTTCCTCTTTTTCTTCATTTTAATTTAGTCCTGCGCAAGTATTATCAAACTTGCACCACCTCCCTAATAGTAAATAATGTGATTCAATAGTACACACATGTGAACAAATAGTTATAATCATGTGAATTAATAGCAATTAATTTCTCATTTATCCGATTAATTACTTCGATTGGTCAAATTATAACTTCCAGGACATCAATTAATATCGAAATAAATGTCGATTTCCACTAACACTAATAATTCCAACACAATGGAACTATCAAAATCATCTTTAATCAACACGAACTTATTCATCATTAATATTATAACTCACAATATTTAACAACCATTGTCGTTCATGGAAGAGGGGCTTTCAGATAAAGATTTCTCCTTATTATGCGTGCGATTAGATGACCAAACCTCTCTCCTGTGAGAACTTCTAGACATTGTAAATATTGCAATTTAATAATATGAATAACTTTATCATCTCAATTATTGATTTAATAAATATATCATTTTATGCAGATGATACTGTGATAATAATTGAATCAATAATATGAGAGATATAATGCATCAATTATTGTAGCAATAATTGAGTATAACTGAGTGACTTCTCACGTAAGCATCAATAATCAATATCGTGTGCTACTATGCAACCACGCCAGATTCTCGCATTTTTTTTACTATCGGGTAGTTCAACAGTTTTAACGGTAACACTTCCGCCGTTATTTTTATCAAAAGATAATTCTTTCATTTTCTAACTACGACAATACTTCCATTGTGGGGTCCACCAATAATTGTGTCGTCATACGAATATTCCCTATTAAAACGAATATTCCCCGACCAATCGAATATTATATAACCACTTGTTTACTTTGCAAAATTTGTAAATATTACCCACAACTATATTATATCAAATCCACACCATAATATTCAAAAATATATTTCGAGAAAATTATTCTTTATTCATAAAAGTTAGGGTCTTACAACCTCCCCTTCTTATGAAATTTTGTCCTCGAAATTAAGGTACGTACCTGGTATATCAAAGAGGTGAGGATATCTTGACTTCATCTCAGATTCTAACTCCCAGGTCATTTCTTCCACATCGTGGTTTCTCCACAAAATTTTGACTTGAGGTATAACCTTGGAGCATAGAATATGATCCTTCTTATCCAAGATTTTAACAGGTAACTCTTCATATGTTAAATCTTCCTCTATCTCGTCTGGTTCTAATTCAATAATGTGGTTTGGGTCTTTCACATATTTACGTAACATAGATATGTGAAAAACATTATGAACACGAGACATACTTAAGCAGAATGCGAGTCTATAGGCCACGCCCTACTACGGTCAAGGATTAAAATGGGCCAATGAATCGAGGATTGAGCTTTCCTCTCTTTCCAAATCTCGTAACTCCTTTCCATGAAGCAACACGTAACAACACATGATCTCCAATATTGAATTCCACGTCCTTTCGATGAAGATCAACATAACTCTTTTGTCGATCTTGTGAGGTTTTTATACGTTGTCGGATTGTTTGAATCTTTTCTGTAGTCATACATACCAAATGTGGTCCCAACAACGTTGCTTCACCCACCTCATCCCAGCATACTGGAGAACGACACTTTCTTCCATACAACGCCTCAAATGGAGCCATGTCAATACTTGCTTGATAACTATTGTTGTAGGAATACTCCACCAATGGTAAGAACTTGTCCCAACTTCCCTTGAAGCTAAGGACACAGAGTCTTAATAAATCTTCAAGGGTTTGAATAGTCCTTTCCGACTGCCCATCCGTTTGAGGATGATATGTCAAACTAAATCATAAATCTGTGCCCATAGCTTTTTGCAAACTAACACAAAATCTTGAAGTGAATCTTGGGTCTCGATCAGAAACTATGACTACTGGCATACCATGCAATCTTACAATCTCGTTTATGTACATACTAGCAAGACGTTCAAGTGTATAAGTTTCTCGTATCGGTAAGAAATGAGCAGATTTGGTCAATCTATCAACAATGACCCAAATCGCATCTATGCCTTGAGAAACATTGGGAAGACCAATAACGAAATCCATGGTAATGTGCTCCCACTTCCATTCTGGAATTTTGAGTGGTTGCAATGGACCTTTTGGCACTTGATGCTCCGCCTTAACTCGTTGACAAGTTAGACACCTTGAGATAAACCCTACTATCTCTCTCTTTATATTGCTCTAACAAAATATATGTCGAAGATCACGATACATTTTGGTACTCCCAGGATGGATTGCAAACGGTGTGTTGTGCGCCTCCATCATGATTTTATACTTCAAGTCAGAATCGTTAGGAACACAAAGTCTGGAGTTGACTCAAAGTATTCCTTCTTCATCGATTCTTGCTTCCGGAATAGCACTTTCTTGTACTTTCTTCCTCATACATATCAGCTCCAGGTCTGTAGCTTGAGCAGCTTTAACTTTATCGATTAAAGTCAGTTCCACTTGTATATTCGCCATCATCACATGGGTCCCTGAAGTCTTTAACTCTATTTCCATCATTTCCAAGTCATACACAATGGGCCTTTACGTTGACAATAATGCACTCGTGCCCGCATATGATCTTCTACTAAATGCGTCAGCTACTATGTTCGCTTTTTCAAGATGGTATTGGATGGTATGATCATAATCTTTCAACAACTCAAGTCATCGTCGTTGCCGCATGTTAAGTTCTTTTTAAGTGAAGAAATATTTGAGGCTTTTATGATCCGTATAGATCTCCACCTTCGCTCCATACAGGTAATGCCTCCAAATCTTAAGCGCAAAAACGACTGCTGTGAGAGCCCCGAATCCGGGCCACAAATCACCGCGGATCCGGTTCAATCATTCTATCACTATTGCGGAAGATATAAACATAAATTGTTTATACATTAAACATTATACACTATCCCCAAGGCCGAGTAACCATAACTTATACACATTTCATAACTTATCTGACACATGATATTATCATCATATAAGACTATTACAAATCTAATCGCACATATTAACTCTAAGCTGGAACTGTCTTTAACTTTCCTTGTATCCGAAGCATTTATCTTTATCTGCAATGTTTTATCATGATATAGTGAGGGTGAGTATGAAAGTTGCCTTGAAAGAAGTTTAAATACAATTTAAGGATATATCATGATTGAAAGAGTCTCAATTATAGTGGCTATAATTCACAATGTAGTTAATGAATTAGCATGAACAAACTTTGGTGAACAAGTATTAAACATGAACAATATATATCTGGACCAACTGGTAATGAAGGTGATCAGCCTTTCATACCTGACTTATACATACAAGATGTACAGAGTACAATTCTACATGGTAATCAGTAACGATTAACCATAAGCATATCTGAATGAAACACTCTTAGTAGAGTTAAGAAAAATAAACTTGCCTACACCGTTGATTACCGATACGAAATATAACTTAGCTTTATCCGAAGACCTAATACAGATAATACCTATCTCCAAATATTAGAATAATATCATCACAGTATAAAATAACCTAAACACATTATCACATAATCCTATCAGTCTATACAACACATAAGACTTAGCATCAAATCAGACTATTTCAGTCCAAGTTGAAACCGACACAATTCAATTATCTCGACGGTCTAATCGGACAAATATCGAGTTTAAGTTCAATTAAACTCTGCCTAAACAATTAACAATAACCTTAGATAATTATATTATCAGTCAAAACATTTTTCATAAATTTGTAATAATTTTCAGATAATTATTACCATTTATCAAAATTTCAATAACTTATACCGCATTTAAATGAATTAAATACCACATAATTCTTTAATCATTAATATTAATTTAATACCAAATATCAATGAAAATCATAACATAATATCATAATATATTTATAATATATCAAAGTATATTTTAATACCCTAAAATCATATTTCTATGATTTTTAAACTCAAATCCATTATCCGATAATTGCTATAAATATTAAAATATTAATAATTTCATGACAAAATATCAAAAGTTATATTTTATAACTCGTAATATTTTTATAACACTTAAATCATTTTTATATGATTTTTAAAGCATTAATTCTATTTTTTCATAATTTATCTAATATATTCATTAAATAAACTAATTACCATTAATAATAAATATTAATGAAATTCATCACAAAATATCAAAAGTCATCATAAATAACTTAAAATATTTTCTAACACCATAATATGATTTTTCATGATTTTCATGAATTAAAACTATTTTTAAATAATTTATCTAATATTATAAATAAATAAATAAATACCTTTTATATTCCAAAATATTAAATATTTTCAAATATACTCAAATTAATTAAAACTATTTTCGGACTTTAAAATAATTTTTCGTAATTTAATATGTATTTTTAATAATTAAAACCATTTATTTCTATTTATTTAATAAAATAATCTATTTTTCAAAAATATAAGCGCCGCTAAAAGGGCCCTATAGCAGCAGACCGTCATTATAGGTGTTCTTGGTCCCGTTCTCGAGTTGCCTGAACACCATGTATCGCTTAACTTAAAAGTCTTATGTTTGACCACTTATAAATTTATGATCTTCATGTTTTTGGGTAATATAAGACATGTATTATGAAGCTGACATGCAATACTACAATGTCCAACTTGTGTTCTAGCAATCCTATCATTCAACAGAAAATTATAAGCTATTGAATTCCTTATCGAGCTGTTTTCATTTTTCTGGGTTTACCAGAATCGAGGTACATACTTTGGGTCCCTATAGTTTGCAGTCTATGTATTGTTCGTGTGATATAAAGGTTCCCACTTGTAGTCATGATGTCAGAGTATAACTTCGTAACATCAGATCAGTCTAACAACATCACCAGCCCAATATTTAAATATTTGGTCGAAGGGCATGCCAGATCATTGTTCTTGGCCGATGCAGGTTTTCCTGCATTCTTCAAAACAGACGGTCAACTCTAGTTTGACCTTAATTTTCGGCCATTACAGTTATGATCTAAGTGATCTGGTAACTTAAACATGTAGTCTACATACCAGACTACAATAAACAAACAACAACTTGACCAAACTATTAACACACAATAAGATCTGAGGCTCGAAAATTGTTGTCAGACCCACCTGGGTTTCTGGGCTGCCCAGAAACTCAGTTGGTCATGGTCGGTCAACGACCTTTGACCACCAATAACTCACGATCTAGACATGCTATGAGGTTGATTCAAGTCTCCGATTAAAGATCACATGGCAGACTACATATTCAAAACATAAAACACAACAAACAACTAACACATATGAATCTATGGGCTCGACATTCTACCGTCAGCCACTTTTTCCCAGATTTCCAGGTTTCTAAAAACATCAATTTTGAGCATCTAGGTGTTATGGATCTGTGATATTACAACCCAGATCACTAATATATACTACATACTACACATTTAAACATAAATCAATAACATCTAACAACAGATCTAAGGATTTCTAGAATTAGGGTTTATACCTAAAAAATGCTTTGATCTTGACTCTGATCTTTATGATCTATTTCTGGCTTGCTAATGCTCTTACTAGTGACTGATTTACTCAACATTTTCGTGGCTAAGAAGAGAGAAAGGTTTGGTTGAGTGTAAGGATGCAATTGAGCTTGGTTTTGTAACTTTTTCTCGCTTTGATCCATATATATAATGATAATATGTAATGGTTGATCATGTGATCAATTGTTGATTTATTAAAGTAGCTTTCTAGACCACATGGCTATCCTAGGGTTGGCTACCAACCACAAGTAGGGTTAGAACCACACTCCACCTTATTAAAATATAAAGAAAAGGGTAGTTTGGTCTTTTTACTCATAAAGTACAAGGCAACTTGGTAATTTCTCACAACTACTAGGTTTTAACCCTTAGGGTTTGACCCTTAGGGTTTAACCCTAAGATTACACAAATTCATATTCTAGACTTACTAATTAGGTTCTAAAAATAAAAAATTATAATTAGGGCTCCCTAATCATAATAAGTTTACTAATCACATTCAAGCATGCTAATAGGGTTAATGTTTACTAATTAACCTTAAACACTATAAATTAATAATTAGGTTTTCTCTAGTTGTATATTAGGGTTTCCAACATTAGAAATTAGGGCTTTCTAATTAATCAATTAGGGTTATCCCTAATTATACATACAATTAATAACATAGAAACTCTATACTTAACTCCAAGCTTCCCACTTGGGGTTTTAATATCCCGATTTAGGGTTTCAGACAGAATAATTAGGGTTCAAATTTTGGAAATTAGGGTTTGCTAAATAATTAAGCTTTACCCTATTAAGCTTATAATTTAAATCACTTAAGAATTATAATTTTCCATTATATTCCCAGATTAGGGTTTCAAATATTCGAAATCTGAAATTAGGATTTTCAGATATGGTATTAGGGTTTTCTAATACTCAAATAGGGTTTCCAGTAATTCATTAGGGTTTTTCCTAATTAATTTATAATTAATAACGTTAAACATTATATATAGCATTTCATTCCCAATCTAGGGTTTTTAATATCCGAATTAGGGTTTCGGACTCCCGGAACTGAAACTAGGGTTTCCAGAACTGATTTTTAGGTTTTCTTATCAGACGTTAGGGTTTTCTAACTGAACGTTGTCTTTCTTAATATAACTTAGGGTTTGTCACAGATATAATCTATCTGGTCAACCCATGACCCTTAACCACATTCTGAACAAATATAAAACCATATACACAGAACATAAACACATATAAACTTAATTCTGAATAATTCACCTAAATCCTTCACAAAATTTTGAAATCCTCAAAATTCCTTCCCAATAACATCAAATGCATACACTTATTTTCTATCTAGGTCTAATATTTGACCTTAAATCAATCATTTAAGATTTTGTAAAATTGTCTAAATTCTCGGGTTGTCACAACTGCTGCCAACTCTAGATCATGAGTAGGATAATTCCTCTCATATTCTTTGAGTTGTCGCGAGGCATAGGCTATGACTTTCCCATGTTGCATGAGAACACATCCTAACCCTTTGCCTGAAGCATCACTATAGATGACAAATCCCTCCGAGCCAGATGGTATTGTCAGAACAGGTGCTGAAATGAGTCTCCTCTTAAGTTCTTGAAAACTCTTTTCACATTCCTCGCTCCAACCGAATTTTGTATCTTTTCGAGTCAGTTGATTTAATGGAGTAGTGATTCGTGAAAACCCTTCTACGAATTTCCGATAATAACCAGCTAAGCCAAGAAAGCTACGTCGTGATTCATCGACTTAGGTTGCTCGGCTTTGAATTTCTTCAATCTTTCTTAGGGTCAATGAGATATTCCATGATTTGATATTACGTGCCCAAGGAATGCAACTTCCTCAAGCCGAACTCGCATTTCTTCAACTTGGCATATAGCTTGTTTTCACGAAGCTTTTGGAGTATCAGCCTCAAGTGTTGCTCATGGTCTTCACGAGTTTTGGAATATATGAGGATGTCATCAATAAAGACGACCACAAAGTGATCCAAATATTTCTTGAATACTCGGTTCATCATGTCCATGAAGGCAGTATGAGCATTAGTCAATCCAAAAGACATGACTAGGAATTCATAATGCCCGTCTGGGGTTTAAAGCGCGTCTTTGGAATGTTATCGGTTTAATCTTCAACTGATGATATCCGGAACGAAGATCAATCTTTGAAAAGAATTTGGCCCCTTGCAACTGGTTAAACAGGTCATCAATGCGAGGCAACGGGTACCTATTTTTTATGGTGACATGATTCAACTCCCGATAATCAATACAAAGTCGCATACTCCCATCTTTCTTCTTTACGAATAGAACAGGAGCACCCCAAGGAGACGTACTAGGACGAATGAAACCGATGTGTAACAATTCCTATAGTTGGGTTTTTAACTCCTGAAGTTCAATAGGAGCCATTCGATATGGGGCTTTGGAAATGAGTTTTGTATCGGATTCAAGGTCGATACAAAATTTAATTTCACGCTCTGGGGGTAGGCTAGGAAGTTCTTCAGGGAATACGTCAAGAAATTTATTAACAATAGAAATATCATTCAAATCTGACGTATTTTTATTTAAATCCGTGACATGGGCTAAGAAAGCTTGACATCCGTTTTTTAATAAATGAATAGCTTTATGGCTTGATATGGCAGTGATTGATTTTAGTGGTTTGGTTACTTGAATTCGTATAATAGGTTGGTTAGGAATATGAAAGCTAACAACCTTACGAAAACAATCGATTTTAGCATGATGAGTAGTTAACCAATCAATCCCTAAAATCACATCAAATGCAAGTATTTTCAAAAAAATAAGATCGACAGGTAACGTAGCGTGCGATTCTGATTTGAATCAAACAAGACTTATAAACCGTGGATGTAATGAAGGTTTCTCCCAACGGAGTTTCAACAGATAAGTCAAAGTCTAATTTCTCCGGAGTTAAATTTAAACGTTGAGCGCAAGTAGGAGAAATAAAAGAATGGGTAGAACCGGTATCAAATAAAGTATAAACTTCGCTAGAGTTTATGATTAGCTTACCCGTGATCACCTCGTTTGGATTCTTCGCTTTTTGGGATGTTATGACAAACGCTCTCCCTTGAACTACCGATTTTGTCTTGTCTGGTACACCCTTTGATGCCTCCATCCCAGCTGGACTTGACTTTGGTGAACGACAAAATCGGGCAAGGTGACCTTCTTTTCCACAATTATAACACGCTTTGGACTGCATCAAGCAGTTTGGACTGATATGTCCCTCCCCTCCGCATTTGTAACATACGATCGGCGGTCGTTCTCCTTCCTTAACAACAGGTGCTGGTGCTGACGTCTTTCCATCCTTGTTGAATCTCCTCTTCTTGAAATGTCCACTCTTATTGTCATGGCCATGATTACCACCGAAGTGATTATCATTTCTGGCATGTTGATTCCTTCGACGTTTGTTGTCACCGCTTTGATGACTGCTACCACTGGTATTATAGACTTGTCGGTTTCTCTCTCTTGGTTGGGTTGACTAATTATCGCGCTCCAATAACTGAGCCCTATTCACAACATCTAAATACAAACACAGTTTGTGAGAAATTAGGTATTGACGTATCTCGGGTTTCAAACCTCTTAGAAACATCCGCGTCATTCTCTCCTCATTATCAACCAAATGGGACGCAAACTGAGACAACTCGGCAAACTTAGCTTCATACTGCGCCACGGTCATATTGTTTTGCTCAAGCTTTATGAACTCTACCTCCTTTATATGACGAATACTTTCAGGAAAGTACTTGTCGTTGAGCAGCTCTTGGAACTTTTCCCAAGACATTTTGAGTGCGGCAGGATGAGTATGATTTACAGATTCCCACCAGTAATTCACCTCTACTTGCAACATGAAGGTGGCAAAGGGAACCTTTTACTCCTCGGAGCATCCCAAGACATCAAATATCTTGTTGATCTACTTTATCCATGTCTCTGCTTTAAGTGGTTTTGGCTCTTCAAAAAACTCCGGTGGTCTCAGCTCCTTGAACTGCTTAGTGGTGACCGTCCGAGAGTTGTCAGTGTTTCCACCTGCATTTTGGACAGGAGCCGCCCTTGCTTGATGTTAAATGAATTGCATAAAGCCTCTGAACGTCCCATCGTTCATCATTTGATCGTTGTTGTTTTCTTGAGGATTATTGTCCTCATGTTGCACATTATCCTGGGTATTAATCTGTGGTGACTCCACGGTCTCATGTGCATCATTACGTATCTCAACATTTTCGGATGCCATTTTCAAATACTACCACAAAACAAGGGTTAATTAACATATCACATATTATCCTTATACTCTGACCAACCAATTAAATACCAAATAAACTTAAGTAGGTCATACTAGCGAAGGAATTCCCCGTCTCTCCCCTCCTAGTTCTTGTCTCACATCTCAGCCAGGGATCATATCCCTAAGCTTTGAAACAAATCATGGCGCCCCAAAATGGTATATACATCACCCATCTTGAGTCGCCAAATACATGGTACAAAATACAATTAATAACATAATAATACAACTGTCGTGTAAAATACGACAAAACATATGCTGTGAGTTTTAATACAAATATTGTTATCTAGACAATATCCACACTCAAAGGAGTCCTCATTACATTTATTATCACACTATTTAACAGAATAGTGAGGACTACTAATGCTATCATCTGGACCGTCACTCCGTTCCCCGACTAGTCCCAGCTATATTCTCATTTCCTAAAGAGAACAATGAAAGCAAAGGGTGAGCTCAACTAGCCCAGTAAGAAATATTATGACTAAAATAATGCAAAATAAATTATCATTAGCCCTCAACAATGTTAAACTGATAGAATATAATAGACAACAAGTTTAACTGCAGCGGAATAAGCAATCCATTAGAAGAGTCAAGTAGAGCATAAAATCTACTATCTTCTATGATTTAAAAAGATTTTCATCAACTTTATCGAGACTCGACAATAAATAAACCACATCATCCACTCACACCACGGTAGAGGATATTCATGTAATCATCGATGGTCATGATTATACCGAATAATCCTGGTCATAATCATACCAACAACTCATCCATCAATGAACTACAGAAGCCAATGAGGACTTTTACCACATCATTAAATCACATTACGGTCATGATTATACCAAATAATCACTGGTCATAATAATACCAAGTCCATCTATGCACGTAAGCCAAAGAAGACTTTAATCACAATATAAACATGAGGATAATGACATAATAATTTAATAAAACAAGTTCAAGGATAAATTTAAAAGATTTATAATTTAATTTATCCGAAAATCAATAACGTCCAAATTGTCAACATGATACTTCTTTGTGGAGTAAAATTCAAAAATGCTCAGAAGAATATTTTCATGAAAAGATACTGGATGAATCGTAAATATCAAGGATATTCCACTAATTTCATGGAGTATAGAAACCAAAACTTTAACCAACTGAGTATCATAGAATATATGAAACTGCAAATGGATTTTCACCCGCCATGCGGTAATCCAAGTAGACAGATCATTTCCACAATTTAATAAAGAATGAATACGAAGGATCATTCACCATGCATGTGATAATCTACATAGACAGGTTATTCCAACAAAATAATAAAGAATGGAACCAGGTCATGCGTAATCCGCACAGACAGGATATTCCAACAGAATAATAAAGAATGGAATAACAGAAGAATTCATCATACATGCGATGAAATCGCTTGCAGACGGAGTTATTCCAGCGAGAATAATAAAGAATGAAACCGAGTCTAAGCGTAATCAAATGCATGAATAGGATATTCCAACAAAATAATAAAAATGGAATAACGAAGAATTCACCATGCATGCGATAGGCCTTGCATGAATAGGTTATTCCAACAGAATAATAAAGAATGGAACCAGGTCTAGCGTAATCCGCACAGACAGGATATTTCAACAGAATAATAAAGAATGGAATAATAGAAGAATTTCACCATGTATGCGGTACTTCGCATAGACAAGTTATTCCAACATAATAATAAAGAATGGAATAATAGAAAAATTTTACCATGTATGCGATACTTCGCATATACAGGTTATTCCAACAGAATAATAAGGAATGGAATAACAATAGCTCTCTACATGAATACGAAAGAAATAATACCCTTACCTTAGAAAAGCTGGATCTTTGAAGTAGAGGTAGGTAGACCTCTCTTCTTCTTTCTCTCTATAATTTCTCTCAATAATAATTGCTCTATAGCTTTAGTGAATTGGTGAGAAATGAAGGAAGAATGAGCTTCTATTTATAGGAAAATATAGTTTCAATAATTGCACATTTTGGGGCTCAAAATATTACAGTATAATACCTTCCTCTTTTTCTTCATTTTTAATTTAGTCCTGCAAGTATTATCAAACTTGCACCACCTCCCCTAATAGTAAATAATGTGATTTAATAGTACACACATGTGAACAAATAGTTATAATCATGTGAATTAATAGCAATTAATTGCTCATTTATCCGATTAATTACCGTTAAAGATAACTTCCAGACATCAATTAATATCGAAATAAATGTCGATTTCCACTAACACTAATAATTCCAACACAATGGAACTATCAAAATCATCTTTAATCAACACGAACTTATTCATCATTAATATTATAACTCACAATATTTAACAACTAGGTCGTTCACAGGAAAGAGGGGGCTTTCCGATAAAGATTTCTCCTTATTGGCGTGCAATTAGATGACCAAACCTCTCCTTGACAGAACTTCTAGACATTGTAAATATTGCAATTTAATAATATGAATAACTTTATCGTCTCAATTATTGATTTAATAAATATATCATTTTATGCAGATGATACTGTGATAATAATTGAATCAATAATATGAGAGATATGATGCATCAATTACTGTAGCAATAATTGAGTATAACTAAGTGACTTCTCACGTAAGCATCAATAATCAATATCATGTGCTACTATGCAAAACCATGCATATTACTATACTTTTACTACCGGGTAGTTCAACAGTTTTAACGGTAACACTTCCACCGTTATTTTTATAAAAAGATAATTATGTCATTTTCTAACTACGACAATACGTCCGTTGTGGGGTCCACTAATGATTGTGCCGTCGTACGAATATTTCCTGTTAAAACGAATATTCCCCGACCAATCGAATATTATATAACCACTTGTTTACTTTGCAAAATTTGTAAATATTACCCACAACTATATTATATTAAATCCACACCATAATATTCAAAAATATATTTTGAGAAAATTATTCTTTATTCATAAAAGTTGGGGTCTTACAGCAGCTGCACCACCTTGTAGTATAGTCTGCCTATTCTGTTTGTGATCTGAGATTTGATGCATGCTTGTATTGTTGTCTTAATCTGTAATACATGTCTAAATATAGTATTCAAAGTTTCAATAAGCATGTTAACGATAGAATTATATATTTGATAAGTGTTTATAAACTTTCAAACGTTAAGTTAAAAGATGATTACGAACTATATTATTTGATTTCATAGTGTCTTACAAACTAATTTTGTGTTATGTGTATGTAAGGTACGTGATGACTTACGTATGGAATTATAAGACTAAGTTTGATTCTTATGTATGCATTTAAACTTACATATCAAGTATGATTATTGAATATACATAACTAATGAATATCCTATACGTGTAACTATGTTATAATAGGATTCAAATAGTATGATAAGCTATACTTTGGTAAACTACGCTTGAGGCAAGTTTTCTATTGGTGATAGCTTGTAGACTCCATGATTTCTAGTAATGCCTACGATTATTGACTTAGCTTGGTAGCCACTCGGCAGACTTTCTCTATGATTCCGAGAGTGGCTTTTTAACAAACTACGATGTCCAAGATGTTTGTTCTCTAATGTTGTCATCTTCGATCGTTCAAGCCTATCTATTACAGCTTATAAGATAAACCTAACAAGTTTGATCTTTCTATTCATAGTCCTTGTACATTATGATCTTTTGAAGGACTTTACAGAGCTATTCATTCATATCAGATCAACCTACCAAATTTGATCTTTTCACTCTAAGTCCTTGTACATATTGTCTATCATTTATTAAGAACTTTACAGCTTTTATCAATTCAGACACATTGGCATATTCATTCATTAACTCCATCACTTTCATCATCAAATTATATAAATAAGGAATAACATTCTCGTGCATATTCTTGACATAGCTAAATGTCTAGTGCGAAGCACGAGTTATTTTTTAAAGAAAATTATTTTTTAATTTTAATTTCATTTTATATAGTGATTATAAAATATATTTTTTGAATTTTAAATTGACTTCCTGTTATTATTTAAATGGCTAAAAATTTAGTGTAAAAAACAAATGACTATAGATCACATACAATTATCGAATACTTACAATTAAGTATAACTAATGTGATTCTTTTGTTATTTTTAATTTAATATTCAAGCTTTTATATATTTTAAAATTTAATATTTAGTTTTTATAATCAATTCTTATTATTTATATATGCATTTTTAATTAGAGTTAAAAGTTAAGTATAAACTTAAAAGACTAAACGTAGTATTTAAACCATACTATATTATATAATTATTAACTAAATAAATTCTATAAAAAATAAAATTGTTGTAAAATAATAAGTTACGATCATAATTTTAGTTTTAAAAGGTAATTAAATTTTAATTAGTAATATACAAGTCGGGATTTTTTTAAAATTAATTAACGTAAGGACTCTATATTAAATAAAGTAGTTTACAAAATTTTAATATATTGTTAATATATTTTTTAATATACATTACAATTTTTTATATTAATTATTATATACTCATAATATTTTCTTATATTTTTTAGGAATATAATTGTTATAAATAATGAGTTGTCATTATGATTTTAGACTAATATATAAGTTAACATTTTTTGGTAACATTAGTTAACTAAATGTCTCATATATGTAATAGAATTAGTAACTAAAGTAATTAATTAATATATTTCTAATATATATATATATATATATGTGTGTGTGTGTATAAAATAATATAATATAATATAATTTTTGATAGTAATTATTATGTACTCATAATAGTCTGTTTACAGTGCATATTCCTTTCTTTTACATACATTGCTCACCACTTTTAGCGACGGATCGGGCGATTTGTTTGGTCCATGTTATAGAAACAGATAAGCGGTTTATATGTTATGGTGATTTCGATTCGATCGTCGCTAAAAAGTTAAGACAATGGTTCTCGATAATCTGACGAATCAAACCATCACCCTATCCAAATCGCTAAAGGTGGTGAGCAAGGTATATTAAATAAAGGGGCATGCACTTGATGCTCTCCGATACTTATAATGGTCATTTAGAGATTAAAGTTGAGAAATTTTTTTTTATAACTAAAATTCTAAATAAGATTTTTAAGATAAAAATTATTATATGACTAATTAACTAAAAAACTCTTATAAAAATAAAAATATAACATAATAATAAGTTAATATTAAAGTTTGTAGGACGATAAAGAGAATTTTAGTTCTAGTTAAATTAATCTTAACATTATATAAGAGTATAAAAAGTGTTGTACTTCTAGTTAAATTTTAGGATTATACCAAATAACAAAGAAGAAGAACAAAATATCAAGTTTTGACGTATTATATATTGGAAAATGATATAAATATCGCCAAATATATGATGAAATTAGATTGAGACACGTGAAAATGTATGCCATAATATAAAATAAATTATAGTGGGACCCTTATTAATTCTTATTTATCCTATGTATGCAATACATTCACAATTATAATTGGATTGAAAACGTTCACAATGTATAACAAACTTATATTTATATAGATATAGATTTAAGAAAATTTTAATTTTAATTTTCTTTAATTTTAGCCAAAATTATAATAAATATTTAAAGAATATTACACATTATAAGATTTATTACTTTATAAAATTATTTTATTTTTAAATTTAAAAATATTTTAAATTAATTTTCAAAAAGTATTTATTTTGAATCACCAAAATGTAAATAACGTCTAACATGAGGAGCCGTCTGTAATGTAGGATAATACGAACCCTAGTTATTAAGGTCCCTTCACCTTATTGGTTCAACTTAGGAAACAAACTCCTATACAAAAACGAATAGCATTGGGATACAAAAGGTGAGATCCAATTTTGTTTATTTAATTTAACTACACATCTTCCTGGTTGTTTGTTATCATTTTCATTTTTCAAATTTGTAGTGCAAAATGAATTAGATTGAGGATTGTGATATGGGGTTTATCTTGAATTTGTTGGGTTTAAGGAGATGAAATTATCTTCCCCTTTCTCAAATTTGTCCTGTGTATTAAATTTTGAGCTGGGAATTGATTTTAATCAAATTTAGTGAACTGGGCATGGAAAAAAAAACAAGGATTGATTGAAGAAATTTGGATTTGAGTAGTATTAATTTTGTTATCTTGGGTCTTGGATGTGTTGTATTGAGCTGGAAGATTTTGTTTTTCCCAGTTCCCCCCTCTTCTGGTGGTCAGCATCCTGTTTCTAAGGTTTGTTTACTCTAGTTCATGTCATTTTTTTGGTATAGCATAAGAAAAATGATTTATACTTATGTTGACTAACTTTTCGTTGAATGTGTATTGCGACCAACGTGTGACTGTTACTCTAGTTCATGCCAATTTATCCTATAATGTTAGGAAAATGATTTATATGTCGACTAATTTATGTTGCATGTGTATTGCGACCAGCCTTTAACTATAAGGGATAAAATGGAACCTTATATGTGGGTTCTTTCTTTACACCCTTTGTGTCCATACACGTTGATCTTTAATATTGACATGAATTTGTCGTCATATGTAGCAACGTTCATAATATAATCATTGACAATATAAAATTTTCTTGGCCATTTGTGTAAAACTTGTCTGTTCTGAGTTTCTTCATCTATGTTTCCACAGTTTGACACTAAACTAAGAGATGGTTTTTATGAATTTTTCTATGCAATAGATGGCTGCAAGTTCCTGGAAAAATAAGAGAAACTGAAGAACACTTCAAGTCTATAGAGCAATTGAGATTACCAGCATAAAACAAATATTGTTATTTTGCTTATGGAAATTGAGTAGTTTGTACGGGAGGTTTATGATTATAAAAAAGATGTTATCGATGCATTTATAGTTTGTTTTGGTGTTCATTGAGAACAGAAATGGGTTATACTGTGATTCCCCATATAGCTATAGTTGAGGTTCCTTATTTGCAGAAGCTGCATTTGTGTTCAAACCATGTGGATTTCAGTTCTGTTACTAGTCGTAGTTCATTGAAAGATATCCCAGAAGTTAATTTCAGTTGCTCTGTCAAGGTTAATATAAATGTTGGGTCTTACCAACTGTCGAGGGCAGTTGTTGGTTCAGGAAGAAATGAACTTTCCTTGCGGTGTAGGGGCCAGGTTAGAAGTGTTTGCCTTGATAGAGTCAACGGTAGTGCGCAAGATGAATGGAGCTTAGATAAAGACACAGTGGCTACAAATAAGAAACCTAGAGAGAAAGTACAAATCGAGAAGCCTCCTAATTTTTCGACACTTTCTTTAGATGGACCTTATGCTGAGAATGATGAGGAAACTAACAATAAAATCCTCCAAAATTTTTGCAGTTGTGGGAAGTTAGTCAATGCGTCCAAGTTGATTGAAATAATGACTTGTCGGAACCAAATTCCCTATTTCCCTTTTTGCATAAACTTAATCAGGGGACTTCTCAGAGTTGGCCAAACAGACAAAGCTGCCAAGGTCCTAAGACTGATGGTTATGTCTGGTGGTATTCCAGATATCATCACGTACAATATGTTGGTTCGTGGTTTATGCATGAAGGGGAATTTAAAATATGCTATTGATATCTTGGAGGATATGGGCTATTCTGGCTGCCCCCCAGATGTGATTACTTATAACACTGTACTTCGTTTCATGTTTGATCATGGCAGGTTTGATCAGGCTATTGGATTCTGGAAGAATCAGTTGAGAAAGGGTTGTCCTCCTTATATTATTACCTATACGGTTCTCATTGAGCTAGTCTGCAAGCACTGTGGGATTTTACGGGCTATGGTAGTATTGGAGGATTTGGCAGTTGAGGGCTGTTATCCAGATCTTGTGACATACAATTCAATGATCAATTTTGCTTCTAGACAGGGAAAATTTGGAGATACAGAGTTGATTATTTATAATCTTTTATCAAATGGGATGGAACCCAATGCTGTGACATACAACACTATTCTCCATGCACTTTGTAGTCATGGGTGTTGGAGTGAGGTAGATGAGATCCTCTTTTTCATGCATGAAACTTCTCATCCACCCACTGTTGTTACGTACAACATTTTGATAAATGGTTTATGCAAGTATGGGCTTGTGGGACGTGCCATTGACTTCTTTGATCAGATGGTTTCTCGAAACTGTTCTCCTGATATAATTACTTATAACACCCTCCTCCTCGTGCTCTTTGTAGAGAGGGACTGATAGATGAAACCCTCCAAATTCTTCACTCTTTAAGTGATACCAGCTGCTCGCCTAGTTTGATCACTTACAATATTTTGATTGATGGACTTGCAAAAAATGGTTACATGGAGAAAGCTATGGAGATATATAATCATATGATGGAGCATCAGATACTTCCTGATGATATTACCCATCGATGCTTAATTTGGGGTTTCTGTCGAGCAGATATGGTTGAGGAGGCTGTGGAAATTTTGAAGGTGATGAGTAAAAAAAACCACAGGATTGGAAATAGTGCTTACAGATTTATGATTCATGGATTATGTAAGAAGAAGAAGGTGGATGTTGCCATACAAATCCTAGAAATTATGATATCAACTCGAGTCACGCCTAATGAGAACATGTATTCAACTATAATTAAAGGGGTAGCTGCTGCTGGTATGGCAGAGGAGGCTATGGAATTACACCAGAAAATGATTGCATGGAAAGTCTTCAAAGAAGAAAGTGTTTTAGGTTAAACAGAGCATATGAAAAGTTTTGACCATCTACGATTTTATTGTGAGGCAGGCTTTTAGCTGGCTTTCACTTCATGCTGTACAAAATACACAATTTCGGAAGGTACAACTTCTTATCCAGTTTCTCATAATACTTTCACTTCCATAATATCCTGTTAACCAATACCCTGTTTGAAATGTATTTTTAGTCAACTTGTGTTCTTCACCATCATTACTTTTAGCTTTCTAGATGGGAGTATTGCTATGGTGACAAAAGAATCTTACAAAAAATAGCTTACAAAATGATATGGCAAGGTGTAATTAGATGATGATCCACCGTACATGGGTGGGCTTAGTGATAATAACAAGTTATACAACCAAGCACATCATTTTGTATCCATCTTTTGTAACCGTTATTTAGTCACCAAAGTTATATTGTTCTAGATGATATGGTTAAAGTTAAACTTTTTCCTTTTCAAATAATCAAGCTCTAGGTGTATTTCACTTGTAAGTTGGTGTATGTGTTTCGCTTCTAAGATACAAGTCATTTGTTTAAGATAGTTGTACGGCTACATATTAGAATTTGAAACTCTGCCAAGTATTCAACTACTTGGCATAGTCATTTGTTTAGTAAATAAGCATTTTCTAGGATAAATTTTGTTTTTCATGGATTATTAATGCCAGGAGTTTTAGGTAACATCAAAACATTAGCAACAGGAGATTAACAATGATTGCCTCCAAAGGGCAGCTTCTGACACTTGAGAACAAGGGGTTAACACTCTTTTTGTTCTGGCCTAATTGCAGAATCGAGTTGTCTGGGGCAAGACTATTTTGCTTTTCTTTTTATTTCATTTTCTTTTGTAACACATCTGTGGTCAAAATTTTGCAAATTTGAATTTGTTAATTAACTCTGCCAAGTAGTTGAATACTCAGTTGTCAACTTTTATTGGTTCTTTAAGATAGTTGTACGGCTACATATTATGTAGCATTGTTATATTTAGGCAGCCATTTATTGCGAAAATGTGGTACTATTGGCATATAACTATATCTTGGTTAATGCATTATAGATATCACTATCACTAAGCACGGATATCATTAGCAAACCCGGCAACCTTGCCGTGCTGCATTGCCAAATAGTGCCCAATTTTTGTTGCCTCAACTTCATAAGATGTTCAAGTATGCGGCTGCAAAGCCTGAAATTGAGTGGATACCAAGTCCTGATTCCGTAAGATATAGTTGGCCGTAGCAGAAAAGATAAAATGACGAACGTTTTAAGTATTTTTGGAAGATTTGGGCCATGTGTTATTGACTTTATTTCCCCCTGTTATGCCTGTCATTGAAAACAGAGGAAGTCGAGGGAAATTATAAACTAAAAGTAGCTTTGATGGAGTTTGGCAGTGTCCATTTTTGTTGCCCAGGATTTTTTTTATTTTTTTATTTTTTTATTTTTTCCAGGGGTTTGTGGATGGAACTTGCCCTTCCAGATTGAGCCTTATCCAGTATAATGGGTTCCATAATTACTTTTTATACTGAGTTTGTGAGTTCGGAGTGGAGGGATAGGATGAGAAGGGAAAGTGTATGATGAGGGGAAGGAACGGTAAAGGACGAGAAGAGATTATAATTTTTCTTAAGTTTTGGAAAGAAAGGGAAGGGATGAGTTTTTTTATTATATTTTCTTTGTTTGTGAGTAGGATGAGGGAAGAGAAGGGAAGGGAAAATAATTTTATTTTTAAACTATATTATTACTATATTACCCTTATATATAAATATAATAAATGTATAATTTAAAGATGTCTAATTACTGAATTATTTTGTTCAGTCTTTTTTAATGTTCATATATATGTGTGTGCGTGTGTTTAACTCTAATTCAGGATATATATAAATTTTTTTAACACATGATTTGTGCGAATATTCTGGGTTTTGTTACGTGCCCAGCTTTCACATTGTCTCTTGATGGTTTAATTTGACAATACTAAGATTGATCAAGTCCATGAAGAATCAAATACAACATTATATTTTAGAATGAGTTGTTCTACTTCAATTGTACATTAATCTATAGGAAAATTGAGTGAAATGAGAACAGGACCACAATGTTATTTGCAACAACTTAATTTCCTGTTACGAAAGCCGTGGGGGGTGGAGTGGGGTGGGGGTGGAAAAATTGTATTTTAAAAAATTGAGAGTTATAATAATTAGGGATAAGATTGTCACATTATTTATTTTGAAATGTTATTTTGATGATGTAAAATATTTAACTTTTTCATCATTTTCTATCCCTCCAAATCTAGGGAGAAAGTTTTGAACAAAAAATGAAATTAATTTTATCTCCAAATCACATCGCTTCCCTTATTCGCTAAAAAAACTATTAAACATGATATTTAGAGGAATTTTAATTATTTTTCCTTCCCTTTCCCTCAAATAAAAATTTGCTCAACTGGGCTGCCGCTAGTTGGATTCAATTAAGCTCAACTTGAGCATGTTAAACAAGCCGCCATCAAACAAGCTCCTTTTTAAGTGAGTTTAGTTAAACGAGCTGAATTCAAACATAATTATTTTTTTTATGTTATAATAAAAAGTAAAATTATTTTTCTTATTTTATAATAAAAAGTTGATACAACAGACAAGTATGATTCTTGAGCTCCTACTTGGCACTCAAAATCTTTTGGGTAAATGATATGCCTGCTTGGTAAAAATCCAAAAAGTTGATATTGTTATTTTATGTTCCTCCCGGAAAGCAATTGCAGAAACAAAAAGAAAGCAGTCAAACATTGATCTTTCTTTTCCCATGAACTTTGGAATTCCATAGGAAGGTTGGATTGACCATAGCCCATAAGCTCACGTAGTCACGGTGTCTGTAAGGAGGAATACAAGTCTCACAATAATCACAAACTCACGTAAAAGAGGAATACAAGCATCAAATAAATACGTTGTCTGTAAGGAGGAATATAAGTCTCATAATAATCACCAACTCACGTAAAAGAGGAATACAAGCATCACATAAATACATTATCTGTAAAAGAGGAATACAAGCATCGCATAAAGGAGGACTCACATAAAAGACGAATACACGCAACACATAAAGTTGGATAAGAGGCTCACATTTTACTGGTTAAAATCAAGTCCAATACCTAAAAGTTCTAGGAAGTCTGTTGCGACGCCCCAAATTCGATTATTTGAAACTCGTATTTGCTGCTATACCATAATAATCATACAACCTTCTTAATATATTAATAATTAAAAATATTACATCAGAGTTTGCTACCCCCAAATACGAGAACCTTTAAATGTTATCTGTAATATATAGTATTATTTAATATACATATAGAAATAACAATAATAAATTATGCAAAATAGAAAACAAATTATAAAATGAAAAAAAAACATATAAATCCGAGTCCTTTGAATTCACAAAGTCTCCTTAAAGCAAATTTATTCTCTCACTGGTACTAAGGATTAATTGGATAATTGCTTCCCAAGATAAAACGGATTTCCAGTTTTTAAGTAGAAGCACTTCAAATTAAGAACACTTCGAACCAAAATTTATGTTATGTACTGAACCGAAAAGAATACTAATGATGCATGAAAAAATATTGCATGGATATACTTGCACAGAAACGGGAAAATATTGCAGAACGGAATGGGAAAATTTTGCAGAACGGAACTGCAGAACCAGAACGGGACTTTGTTTGACAGAAACAGAAAACGGGAAGGAATAGAACGGGAAAATCTTGCATAAACAGAAGTTTATTTATAGATAGTTTGCGACCGTTAAGACAAGATATTACCGTTGGTTTGTCAAAACGACGTAGTATCGTGATCAAAATTATTAAACAAATTTTGTCTAAAAATATATATCACGACGAAACCCACACTTTGAATCTGGTAGGACGGCGATGGCCTTATGCGTGTGGGTTTGAACCAAGCCTTGGCTAGGTCCTCTCCTTCCATTAAAAATGGGGTGCCCCTTGGGGCCCTTCCCATCGAAAGAACATCCCATATATATGTTCTTCATTTTTTCCTCTAATGCCTTATGTGGGATTTTTGCAATTTACAATATTTCAAGTAGGTGACTTTGGAGTCAATTTTCTCATTCAATTCTTAATGGATTTGAACACATAAATATACCAAGTTATACTCCTCACGAAGGAGAACACATTGATGCAAAGACCCGACACATCCGGCGTGTGGGTCCCATATTAAATTAACCCTCAAAATGCTTAAATATTTATTTTGTCAAATCCATTTCCAATAATCCCCCACATGAAAGTAAAATTGGCTTTACAACATGGAGAAAGAAAGAAAAATTTATGAATATGCAGACACTAGTTTGAGTACATAAGAAAAGATACTTCATCGGGTTAAGTGGCCTAGTGACTTTGAACTTGTCCTAGTAAAGTCTATCGGATTTACTCAACTAATCAGTAGACTTGATGTCTTTGAACTGTCAGTTTTTCGTGTAAATCTAGACAATAGAATTCACAAAATATCTTTTCAGACATAGTTGGTTCTCACATTTGTGTTCATTTTGGCCTTGAACCACCTCTTGGTTCCGTGAGTATATTAGAGAATTCAGCCTTCAAAATTCTCACAGAAGTGGCCCCCTTCTTACTCACGTAGGTGACTTCTATCAAGAGTATCCTGCAATACTCCACTTGAACGTATTTCAAGATATAAAAGTCATTAAAAGCGTAACTTATCCTAATTCTCGCGGCAGATGTGCACTGTCTCATAATAGGAATGGTTAGGAGTAAATATCTCCTCAGTGCTTTACTGAGTACTACATAGTTCAGTTTGCCCATTGAACCTAGATCTTGGGATCTTCAGTCAGCTAGGTTGGGTTGCCACTATGACGACTCTTATTTAAACAGTAGGCTTTAAACTCATTCCCTTTGATGATCTTTCCACTTGCTCTCTTGTTAAACCTTTCGTAAGCGGATCCGCAATATTATCTTTTGACTTTACATAGTCAATTGAGATAATTCTATTTGAGAGCAATTGTCTAATCAAGATTATGTCTTCGTCATTATATGGCGTGACTTACCGTTATATAAATGACTCTGTGCTCTTCCAATTGCTGATTGGCTATCACAGTGTATACATATAGCTGGCACAGGTCTTGACCAATTTGGAATATCCTCTAAGAAATTAAGAAGTCACTCTGCTTCTTCTCCAGCTTTATCTAACGCAATGAATTCTGATTCCATTGTAGACCTTGCAATACACGTTTGTTTTGAGGATTTCCATGATACCGCTGCACCTCCAAGGGTAAAGACATATCCACTTGTGGATTTTGAGTCTTTATTGTCAGATATCTAATTAGCATCACTATATCCTTCCAATACTGCTGGATATCTTGTATAGTGCAGTCCATATTTTTGAGTATGTTTTAAATATCCCAAAACTCTCAAAATAGCTTTCCAGTGATCTTTACCTGGATTGCTCGTATACCGACTTAGCTTACTTACCGAATAAGCTATATCTGGTCTAGTACAGTTCATGACATACATTAAACTGCCTATTATACGAGAATATTCTAGTTGAGATATGCTATCACCTTCATTTTTAGCTAGATGAAGATTTATATCAACTGGGGTCTTATTTAGAATTATATTATACTTATTAAAGTTTTCAAGTATTTTTTCAATATAATGAGTTTGAGATAATATAATTCCATCAGATGTTCTAGAAATCTTGATTCCTAATATTATATCAGCAACCCCCAAGTCTTTCATGTCAAACCTATTTGACAACATACGTTTGGTAGAGTTGATAACTTCATTGTTGCTACCCATAATTAACATATCATCCACATAAAGACAAACAATGACATATTCCTTTTGAGTGCTTTTCACATAAACACATTTGTCACACTCATTGATTTTAAATCTATTTGATAACATAACATTATCAAATTTCTCATGCCATTGTTTTGGTGTTTGTTTTAATCCATACAAGGATTTAACAAGTTTTCATACTTTCCTCTCTTGTCCAGGAGCTATGAAACCTTCAGGTTGTTCCATATATATTTCTTCATCTAATTCTGTAACAACCCCAAAATTCATACAATTTAATTCTCGACTTCGGTTGTTAATAATACATTCAACCTCTAATCTTACATTATTAAACGATAATACAACCATTGAAATTTGTGGAATAATTAAAATTTTTATACATTTCCTTCTTTATTGCCCTAAATCGCAACCTTTACATTACATCTCTTCGATTCAAATTTATATCGTGAATCGTTACAACAAAATGACTATACAAAGTCTTACATCATAAATAGGTATCCATATACACCGGATAACTCAACTTACAATTCAACAACATGTTACATTCAAAATATTAAATATATTTCCCATAAAACATAAGCAATCTTCATGAATATGGATCTCTATAATTCACGTAGCATATATCCTTACCTTAAATCTTTAACTTGCAAAAGTAGTTATTTGCAAGGTTGAGCTCGATATCCTAGCAAAATCTAACATTTTTCATGCATCACATTGCACATAATAACATGCTTAACATATAACATACATGCTACAATTCATTTAACAAGTATAAAGATTGAGTCCTTACTCAATCAAAGATGCTTTTACTAAATCAATGTAGTCATAAGTTGACTTTAACATTTTATACATTCAACATATATATAAGACAGATCATGCTCTTTGCAATAAAGATTTAAAACAGTTAATCACCAATTCACATAGCAAATAGGAACTGAAAGACTTGCCTGATTCGTAGTTTATGAAATACGACTTAACTGCTTAACGTGTATCTGCACTTCATGTATTCCTACACAAGTATATAATCATGGATTCACATCCATTAGTCATATATTTCATACATTCTTAATATAATAGTAACGTTACATTGTTTCCTAACTAGGTTTGTAAAACCTACCTTTCAATTTGTCATCATGCTCTTAGAATAGCTAGGTATGTATAGGTATACCTTAACAACTCATACTTTACATCAACATTCATATATATCATTCACACACTTGACTCGCTATGTGTTCGACACATATTTAAAGTTCATAGATATGCGATCTACATCGTTCTTACATTTTACAAACTTTAATAAAATTTAATAACTCTGTGTTTTATATAACCATTACATGATCTCATGCTTAAACATCATATATGTTAAGTATTATAGCTTTAGACAATCATTACACATATGCTTTAAGGTTCAGATCAAAGTTAAAATAATCAGGCATCATTGCCATGTGCGCAAGAATCACTTAGAATTAGGCTTCGGATGGGCGCAATTACCATCCATCCCCGCCTGAACTAAAGTTGAGTATTTTCCGGTTTTATCTTGGTTCTTAGCATGTATAATCATAACACGTATCTTACCCACATGTTATGAGGTCTTAGCCCAAGTTTGGTGCCTCTTGTATTTACCTTAAGTTGTTTTACACTTTATAGCTTTATTGCTATTTATTTCACGGCTAAGTAAGTTCATACAACAAGGTCCTAACTATATGACCACCAATGAGGTTAAACAACTCTCAATATACATGCTTACATGTAATCATATGACTAGCATGATTTATGACTTGAAATCTTACTTTAAGACATGTATAGTTCATAGTATGTCTATCTAATAGTGTGCACGTACCCATCATGTCTAAAGGCATAAAAGTCTTATCATGTTTGCACATATAGGCCATGTTTAAAGACCCAAAAGTTACTAGTATGTCATCCTACAAGTTAAGAAGTTTAGACAACACAATGCTCATGAATAATGTTTTCAAAACGTCTAAGTTTCTTTTCAAAATGCATACTAAGTCATGCTAATGCTTTCTATTATAAGCAAGGAAATCTTATATTTCATGTATAATATCATGCATTTTCATGTTACATCACTTAGAATAACATATTCCATCATCGGGAGCGCTATACTTGCGTATGTGCTCGCTCGACGCTCTCCGATCGCCTCCGAATACGTAACAGTCACAAAGATGACTATTTTGACCCTTCCTACCGACCTCAAATTGAAAAACATAAAGCACAAAAGTTGTAGGTCTATTCGTCCTCGTTCCGGATCATCTTGAATCACCTCAATCGGAGTTCGTATGAAAAGTTATGCTTAATTTCTTCGCAGCAGTCGTCGAAGCGGTCCAACTGTTATCGATGCCCAACGCAATTGCCTTCAATTGGCCTTGGGGCAAGTAGCAAGAAGCGCCCAAGTCGCAGAACAGTGCCCTCGTGCTCGTTTTTCACGATTACACAGACCCTTACTCCTTCCAAAGATCATAACATGAGTTATATTCATCCAATTCAGTCCATTTTCGATTCTATAGGTTTGTAACTCATAAAACTACAACATACCAAATACCCATCAACTAACATAAACATTAACTAACCTTAATATGAATTTACAACTCATGTTCATTCTAATTGTTTATGTTTTGATAATTTAGCTTAATTCGCTCACTACTTAATTCGCTTTCTCAACCATTTCGATTCATTCAACTTTCGTTATTTTCGTAATTCAACATACTAACAACATATATCATCAATTTAATATTATATCATGACTTCATCATAAATTTTGATTCCAAAACAAGCCCTAATGTATATATATCAATAAAACTCAATTTCTTCATTCTAAAACATGTTTTCATGGATTTGATTTCTGAAAATCATTTCTAGATAACAACTAAAAGATTATAAACATCTAACAACACATATATATAACATATTTAGCAATTCATCAAACTAAATTTTCAAATTTAAAGGATAACTCAAGAACACCCAAACTTAGAAGAAACTAGGTTATTTACCTCTTAATTCTTGTTTATCTTTGTTAGGAGATGTTAGAGAATTGCTACTTCCTTTTTGTTTTCAAGGATTTCTCTTCCAATTGCCTTCCAATTTCTCTCTAGAGCTCTCTCTCCCTCTGTATTTTCTCTTCTAGCTTTAGCCTTAGGCTTTAGGAACAAAACACGTAACCTTCATATAACTGATATAAACATAATGCGTATACATTATGGCCTATCAGTTACAATAATAAAGGGTCACTAGGCCATGTTTGGCTAGCACCCAAAATATCCTTTTTAATTTAATTTTCTTTAACAATCCTTCTTATCATATGATACCCTTGTCACACCCATTAACTATTTGAATTGAATTAATCTCAATTCATTAATAAATCCAATTAAACCTTACTAATAAAATTATAGCTTCTATTTAGCCAATATAATTATAATTTTATTTAACAATCATTAATCCTCTAATTTAATTACTTAATTAAATTAGAAAATCACCAACACATTAACGTAATAAATATGCACAAATTATAAAATTATTTATCATCAATTTATTTAATATCATCGTAGTTAAATTAATTATTCCATAATAATTTCCATTGAATATTTATTTTAATCCATAAATATTTCAACTAAAATACTTATTTTACTTGATAAATATTTTAATTATTTACGATCTCACAATCATAACATATTAACATATACATTTATATGTAACATAATTTACTCTCTCATATCATAATAAGAATTTTATTTATTAAATTCTTATTTTAATAATTTTAAAAAATTCGGGTTGTCACAAATTCACCATTTAATAATGCAGTCTTTACATCTATTTGATGTATTTCAAGTCTATTTAAAGATGCTATTGCTATTAGCATTCGAATAGATGTAATTCTTGTAACATGTGAATAAGTGTCGAAATAATCCAATCCTTCCTTTTGTCTATAGCATTTAACAACAAGCCTTGCTTTATATTTATCAATTGAACCATCAGCTTTCATCTTCTTTTTGAAGATCCATTTATACCCTAAGGGTTTGGAACCAGGTGGAAGGTCCACCAATTCCCATGTATGATTTTGCATAATGGACTCAATTTCACTATTAATTGCTTCTTTCCAATGAGAAGCATCTGGAGAGGATATTGCTTCCTTGTACATTTGAGGATCGTTTTCTAACAAAATGTTAGAAAATCCCACTCCAAAAGACTTTGAAGTCCTTGCTCTTTTGTTACGTCTAGGTTCATCCAATACAGACTCTTTGTCTATATTTTCAGGATTATTACTAGTAGCATCCAAAGGTCTTTTGTTTGAATTTGAATCGTTATTTTCATTATATGGAAATATATTCTCAAAGAATGATGCATCTCTTGATTCAATAAAAGTATTAATATGAATATCAGAAATTTTGGATTTATGTACAAGAAAACGATAAGCACTGCTGTTATTTGCATAACCAATGAATACACAGTCAATTGTTTTTTGTCCTATCTTAACCTTTTTAGGTTTAGGAACCATCACTTTTGCTAGACACCCCCACATGCATAAGTATTTATAGCAAGGTCTATGACCTTTCCATAATTCATAAGGTGTTTTATGAGTTTTCTTATGAAGCACTTTGTTAAGAATATAATTGGCAGAAAGCAAAGCTTCCCCCCACAAATTCTGGGGTGTTCCAGAACTGTTTAACATAGCATTCAACATTTCCTTCAATGTTCGGTTCTTGCGTTCAGCAATACCGTTAGATTGAGGTGAATAAGGAGCGGTAGTTTGGTGAATAATACCATGAGTATAGCATATCTCTTCAAATGGTGATTCATATTCACCACCTCTATCGCTTCTTATTGCTTTAATCTTTTTGCAAAGTTGATTTTCAAGTTCATTTTTATAAAGTTGAAACATTTCTATAGCCTCATCTTTGCTTCTCAGCAAATATACATAACAATATCTTGTGCAATCATCAATAAAGGTAATGAAATATTTTTTCCCACCTCTTGTTTGCACAAACTTTAAGTCACATATATCGGTGTGAATTAAATCTAAAGGTTCAGTTTTCCTTTCAATAGAATAAAAAGGTAACCTTGTCATTTTTGATTCCACACAAATTTCACATTTATGTTTTTGATTAATATCAAATTTAGGCAAGAATTCTAAATTAATTAATCTACGCAAAGTATTATAATTAACATGTCATAATCTAGCATGCCATATATTTGAAGATTCTAACAAGTAAGCAGAAGAATTAATTTTATTATTATCAATAGACTTTGGTACAACAGTCATAACATTCATCTTAAAGAGCCCATTAGTCATGTAGCCCTTTCCCACAAACATATCATTTTTAGTAAGTACAAATTTATCAGACACAAACACCAACTTGAAGCCATTCTTGCTAAGTAGTGACCCAGAAACTAGATTTTTGCGAATATCTGGCACATGAAGCACTTCGTTCAAAGTCAGTTCTTTGCCAGATGTCATTTTTAGTACAATCTTTCCACGTCCTTCAACCTTTAAACTTGAGGAGTTTCCCATGAATAGTTGATCATCATTTTCTGCTGGTTTGTAAGTAGAAAATATCCATTTATTGGAACAAATGTGGCGAGTAGACCCAGTGTCCACCCACCATTATTTAGGGTTTCCTACCAAGTTACATTCAGATACAACTGCAGAGAGATTTATGTCTGAAATATTTTCAGAAAGCTTTTCTAGTTCTATCACATTTGCTTGAGGATTTTGTTCTTTCTTGAACTTCTTTGGCTTGCGACATTCACTTGATTTATGTCCTTGGATGCCATAGTTGAAGCACTTGCCTTTGAATTTATTCTTGGCCTTGAAATTATCTTTGCCTTCACGCTTCCTTTTATTATTGTTTAGCCTTTGTTCTACAACATTTGCCTTTGCTTCAATGAAATTTTTCCCAATCTTCTTCTCAGATCCTCGATTGTCTTCTTCAATCCTAAGTCGCACGATCAGTTCTTCAAGATTCATCTCTTTGCGTTTATGCTTCAGATAATTCTTGAAGTCTTTCCACGATGGTGGAAGTTTCTCAATCATTGCAGCAACTTGGAATGAGTCACTTAATGACATTCCTTCAGAATGAATGTCATGTAGAATTACTTATAATTCTTGAACCTGAGTAATAACTACCTTATAATCTACCATTTTATAATCAAGAAATCTACCGACTATGAATTTCTTCATGCCAGCATCTTCAGTTTTATATTTCTTGTCTAAAGATTCTCAAAGTTCTTTAGCAGTTTGAATTGTACAATACACATTATATAATGTATTATCTAAACCATTCATCACATAATTTCTGCAAAGGAAATCCGCATGTTTCCATGCGTCAACAACAACCACATTTTCCTTGTCTGTTTCTCCTTCAACAAGAGTAGGACAATCCTCTTGAAGAAACCTTGCCAAATTTAATGTTGTGAGATAAAAGAGCATCTTTTGTTGCCAACGCTTGAAATTAGTTCGATTGAACTTTTCAGGCTTTTCTCCATAAGACATACTCACGGCAGGAATGGTACTAGTAGATGCCATTTCTGTTATACAAAGAAAATGATCAATAAACAGAAACAAATTTCTGTTGTACAAAATGTAACAAATTTTTATTTACAAATTTGTTTTGCAGAATTTTTGCAACACTATAGTATATAGATTAACATGCAAACAAAATAAACTGTTATATTAACATGCAAACAATAACAGAATATTATGTATATTAATATGCAAACTAAATAAACTATTATATTATCATGCAAACAATAATGAATATATAAATCGCTTAACATGTAATATATATAATAACGTAATATGTAAATCAACTAACATGTAATATATGTAATATTTACGTAATATATATAATAATGAGAATACTTTATATTAACATGTATTAACATGCAATAAAATTCCGAACATGCAAAGACAGTATATTTATATTCTGTTAATCTACTAATTTAACAGTATGTTATATATATACAAAAAATTTATTTTCTGTTCACACATAAAAAAAATGATATTAAAAAATACCACAATTACAGAACGATAAATTTGTTTAAGATTGTTATCTGTAATATATAGTATTATTTAATATACATATAGAAATAACAATAATAAATTATACAAAACAGAAAACAAATTATAAAATGAAAAAAATATATATAAATCCGAGTCCTTTGAATTCATAAAGTCTCCTTAAAGCAAATTTATTCCCTCACTGGTGCTAAGGATTAATTGAATAATTGCTTCCCAAGATAAAACGGATTTCCAGTTCTTAATTAGAAGCACTTTAAAATTAAGAACACTTCGAACCAAAATTAATGTTATGTACTGAACCGAAAAGAATACTAATGATGCATGAAAAAATATTGTATGGATATACTTACACAGAAACGATAGTTTTCGACCGTTAAGATAAGATATTACCGTTGGTTTGTCAAAATGACGTAGTATCGTGATCAAAATTATTAAAAAAAATTTGTCTAAAAAATTTATATCACGACTTACTCCACTTCGCCTTGACCCTACCGACCCTGGCCTCGACAATGCATGGGCAAGCAGCGTGTGGGTTTGAACCAAGCCTTGGCTAGGTCCTCTCCCTTCCACAAAAGTGGGGTGCCCCTTGGGGCCCTTCCCATTGAGCAAACATCCCATATATATGTTCTTCATTTTTCCCTCTAATGCCCTATGTGAGACTTTTGTAATTTACAACATTTCAAGTAGGTGACTTTGGAGTTAATTTTCTCATTCAATTCTTAATGGATTTGAACACATAAATATACCAAGTTATACTCCTAACGAAGGAGAGCACATTGATGCAAAGACCCGACATATCCGACGTGTGGGTCCCATATTAAATTAACCCTCAAAATGCTTAAATATTTATTTTGTCAAACCCATTTCCAACATTAAATACTTCATTACATGTTAGATAAAATAATATCTCATACAAAGGTTTATTTATTACAAAACATCTAGTTATGATGAACAATCGTCTTCACGTTTCACTGAAAATGGTTTCTCCTTTCCCTTATCTTCGCCAGATCCTTCGACGCGTTCACGTTTTACTGAAAACATTTAATTTCAAAGCAAGAATGAGCATTCAATTGCTCAACAAGTAATAACATGCAATAAACAATATATGAAAGAGTTAAATATTTTCTTCGAGGATACTTTTACAACAGATCAATAGTTGTGAAGTCATTGAATCAATTCCCGAATAACAAACCAAATAGCTTGCATTTTTGAAATGACAAAATAACTTATAGAAGCCAAGCAATCAGTAGACTTTGAACTTTGTTTTTCATGCTCAAAATAGGTATAACAGTAATTCAACTGTATAACCGACTAACTCCCGGGCACGATGGGTGATTAGCCCTTTATGCCCTGCATTGATTAATACTACATGCTAGTTTTTATTTCCTTTTCGGCATATTAAAAGTTTTTCCAAATAAGGGATGCTCATACCCAGACTTGAGTTCCAAACTAAAACAATTTGGTCGAACAACTTGTTGCCTCCTTTTTATTCTTAATAAAAGAAGTCTAACTCATGCAAGTATACATGGGTCAACCAGTAGTACAAAGTAAGAAAAGTATCGATCCACGGAGAAAGGTTTTAAAGTTAAATTATCATACACCAGTCGTATCACTATTTTCATATGCTTAAACGAATACTCACAATTTTAAATTAATCTAAACTCAAATAATTAATAAAAATATAATACTACAATAATGAATCAAATTTGGAAAGAATGGGGTTCTAACTTCATTTCATACTTCATCTAAATATTATCATCATGTAAGCTTATATAACCATCATGGAAAATTAGCCAAAAGCACAAAAGTAGACATAACCATTTTTCAATGAATTATGACCTATTTACATAACCTTCACATTTGATAGAAATCATGTAATCGACAATATTACCAAAATCACTATATTTCTATGTGAAATTGTAGCAATAATGAATTAAAGTGCAGGCTCTTACATTACTACATACGGTGAAACAGTATATTTCTATCTGGTTCACGAAGTACAAAGCTAAACATCTCAGCCTCATAAACGTATGCTATTATGATTATAACCATACTCATATATCATTTTTGAATTCCATATAAGTATACAAGGTGAATGGCGATCAAACATTCATTCATTACGCTCAATCATAATAGATAATCCAATGATAAGCATAAAATCAAACAATCAGGCATTTAATTAAAGACTATATATCAAAATTCGTTTGAGTCCCATAATGGAGTTTAGTTCATTTCTGAACCGAAAATCATTATGGGATTGTAGTAACACATGGAATCAAATAGCACAAATGAGAGAGAAAAGAGAATTGATTAAACCAATTGTAGAATTTGTTCCAATGTGCTGTTCCAAATCACCAATAATCTCCAGGAAATGAAATGATTAATTATTCAATAACTAAATTCAAGAGAAGATGTAGAATATCTCAAACTGTCATCAAAATCTCCCTCAAACTAGTTCAAAAACTTGGAACCCTAATTACTTAGATGAAAAAAACTGATAAAAAACCCATTATCCACGTCTGGTGCCAACTAGAATTGTTTTGATAAGATCAAGCTCTCAAATTTCAAATTTAAAAATTAAGTCATCAAACAACATCGGAGGACTTCACATGGCTGCAAGCGTGATCCCAATACAAAAAAGGCACAAAGCGCCGATGCGATGTGTATATGTCTATCGAGGCTCTAGCGAGCGCCGCAATGTTCCTTCTTGTTTTAGGCGCGGCCGCGCGTGGGTGAAATTTTAGTTTCTGCAGACAGACAGCAAGTAGCGGTAGCGAGAATTAGCATGTATATCGGCCGGTGACACCCACCGCTTCGTAATCTGCACTCGATGTTCTGCTTCTGCCTTTGCTTCATTGCTCGTTGTCTTTCCGTCATCTTGCTTTTTCTACATAACGCTCATCCACTGCTTTAGTTCCTCATGTATCCATATCCATCATGCATAGTCCTTGTCAGCTCGTGTCACCATGCCAATCCACGTCTTTCCTTGCTTTAGGAGTTCAACTACAAGAAATGCTAAACAAACATAAAATGCATAAAAACATAATAAAATCTACTTGAGATGAGCATAATTGTGAGACCCCAAATTTTATGAATAAATATTTAAATTTCTCGAAATATTTTTTTAATATTATGGTGTGGATTTGAGATAGTGTTATAGTTGTGGGTAGTATTTGAAAATTTTGCAAAGTATGCAAGTTGTTATAAATATTCAATTGGTCGGGGAATATTCTTTTTATCGGGAAATATTCGTACGACGGCATAATCATTGGTGGACCCCACGACGGAAGTATTGTCGTATTTAGAAAATGACAGAATTATCTTTTATATAAAATAACGGCTAAGTATTACCGTTAAAGCTGTTGAACTACCCTATAGTAAAAGTACGAATAATCGTGTGGTTGCATAGTAGCACCAGTATTGGTTATTGATGCTTACGTGAGAAGTCACTCGATTATACTCAATTATTATTACAATAATTTGTTGCATCATATTTCTCATATTATTGATTCGATTATTGTCACATTATCATGTGCATAATATGTTATTTTATTAAATCAATAATTGAGACGACAAAATTATTCATATTATTAAATTGCAATATTTACAATGTCTAGAAGTTCACATGCGAGAGGTTTGGTCATCTAATTGCGGCACCAATAAGGAGAAATCCTTATCTAAAGCCCCTCTTTCACAGGAACGACACGGTTGTTAAATATTGTGAGTTATGATATTAATGATGAATAAGTTCATGTTGATTAAAGATGAATTTGATAGTTCCATTGTGTGGGAATTATTAGTGTTAGTAGAAATCAATATTTATTTCGATAATAATTGATGTCTAGAGGTTATATTGTTCACTCGGGTATTTGGGACACTTTTCGTGTCGAAATACTATTCACGAGTTACTATTCATGAGTTACTATTCACGAGTTACTATTTATGAGTTACTATTTATGAGTTACTATTCACGGGGTACTATTCACCCGAACAATATATTTATTTTCGGTCCAAATCATTTTTGGGTACAATATTATTCCATGAGGAGATGTGCTAATTTTACAGACCGTTGGTTGAAGTTAAGAATCAATATGGACCGCTGGTGGAAAGTTATAATAGTGAATCAATATGGACCGCTGGTGGAAAGTTATAATAGTGAATCAATATGGATCGCTGGTTTAAAGTTTTAATAGTAAATCAGTATGGACCATTGCTTTAAGTTATAATAGTAAATCAATATGGACCGTCTGTTTAAAAGTAAATCAATCTGGACCGTTCATGAATTAGTTACTATTCATTCCATTCTTCTATAAATAGAAGCTCATTCCTTCTTTATTTCTTACGAATTCACTGAAACTCTTGAGAGAGAAACTATAAAGAGAAAGAAGAAAAGTATTCTGCTACTTCACTACTCCAGTATCCAACTTCTTTCTAAGGTAAGGGGTATTATTTCTTTTGTATTCATGAAGAGAACTTCTATTATTCCATTCTTTATTATTCTGTTGGAATAACCTGTATACACGGGCTATCCTATACTTGGTGAAATTCTTCTATTATTCCATTATTTATTATTTTGTTGGAATAACCTGTTTATACGAAGTACCGCATACATGGTGAAATTCTTCTGTTATTCCATTCTTTATTATTATGTTGGAATAACCTGTTTATGCGAAGTACCGCATACATGGTGAAATTCTTCTATTATTCCATTCTATATTATTATATTGGAATAACCTGTTTATGCGAAGTACCGCATACATGGTGAAATTCTTCTATTATTCCATTCTTTATTATTATGTTGAATAACTCGTTTATGCTGAAGTACCACATACATGGTGAAATTCTTCTATTATTCCGCTTCTTTATTATTCTGTCTGAATATCCGTCCTGCAATTTTCGCTTTGACTGTTCCATTAATTATTCTGTTGAATAACTCAGATACGCCGATTATCAGTATACCCGGTGAAGTCTGTTGTTATTCCATTCTTTATTATTCTATTGGAATAACCTGTATACGCGGATTACCGTATACCTGGTGATTTCTGTTGTTATTCCATTCTTTATTATTTAGTCGGAATATCCTGTCTGTGCGTTTATGCCAGACCTGATTCCATTCTTTATTATTCTGTTGGAATAACCTGTCTGTGCGATCTATCGCATGCATGGTGATTTCTGTTGTTATTCCATTCTTTATTATTCATTTGGAATATCCATCGCTTGCAAGGTGACACGCTTACGCTGACCGTTCCATTATTTATTATTCTCATTGAGAATAACACTCGTCATGCGATCTATCGCATGCATGGTGATTTCTTCATTATTCCATTCTTTATTATTCTGTTGGAATAACTTTTGTCTATGTGGATTATCACATGCATGGTGAATGATCCTTTGTATTCATTCCTTATTAAATTGTGGAAATGATCATGCAAGTGGATTACCGCATGGCGGCGAAAATCCATTTGCGCTTCATATATTCTATTATACTTGGTTTGGTTAAAGTTTTAGCATCTATACTCCATGAAATTAGTGGAATATCATTGATATTTGCGCTTCATCCAAAGATTTTTTTGGAAATATTCTTTTGAGCATTCTTGAATTTTACTCTACAAAAGAAGTATCATGTTGACAACTTGGACGTTATTAGTTCCTGGATAAATTAATTCTTGAACTTGTTTTATTGAATTATTATGTCATTGTCATCATCCTCATGCTTATATTGTGATTAAAGTCATCTTTGGCTTACGTGCTTAGATGGACTTGGTATGATTATGACCAGGGATTATTCGGTATAGTCATGACCATAATGTGACGAATGATGTGGTAAAAGTCCTCATTGGCCTGTAGTTCATTGGTGGACAGTTGTTGGTATGATTATGACCAGGGATTATTCGGTATAATCATGACCATTGATGATTACATGAATATCCTTGGCCGTGGTGCAGGGATGATGTGGTTTATTTATTAAGCTGAGTCTCAACGATAAAGTTGATGAAAATCTTTTTAAATCATAGAAGATAGTAGGTTTTATGCTCTACTTGACTCTTCTAATGGATTGCTTATTCCACTGCAGTTGTTGATCTAAAACTTGTTGTCTATTATATTCTGTCAGTTGTTATACTGTTGAAGGCTAAGGATAATTTATTCTACATTATCTTAGTCATAATATTTCTTACTGGGCTAGTTGAGCTCACCCTTTCACTTTTCTCTTCAGGAAATAAGAATATAGCTGGGACGAGTCGGGGAATGGAATGATGATCCAGTATAAGTGGCATTAGTAGTCCTCACTATTTTGTTAAATAGTGTGATAATAATTATAATGAGGACTCCATTGGGAGTGGATATTGTCTAGAAGGCAATATTCTTGTTTAAACTCTAAGCTATGTTTTGTCGTATTTTACACGAAATTTGTATTATTAATTTGTATTTGAATTTATGTACCATGTATATGGCGACTCAAGATGGGTGATGTATACTTGTTTTGGGGGCGTCACAGTTGGTATCAAAGCTTAGGGATATGATCCCTGACTGAGATATTAGAGAAGAACTAGGAGGGGAGAGACGGGGAATTCCTTCGTAGTATGACCTACCTAAGTTTATTTGGTTTTTAATTGGTCAGTCAGAGTATAAGGATAATATGTGATATGTTACTTAACCCTTGTTTTGTGACAGTATTTGAAAATGGCATCTGAAAATGTTGAGATAAGCAATGAAGCACATGAGACCGTTGAGCCAGCTCAACCAAAAGGTAATGACCAACAGCACGATAATAATCATACTAGTGGCAACGACTATCAAAACAATGATAACCATCGTGGGGGAAATTATCATGCCAAGAATGGTAACCACTTCGGTGGTAATCATGGCCAAGATAATAGAAGTGGAAATTTCAAGAAGATAAGGTCATTTAGCTCGATTTTGTCGTGCACCAAAGTCAAGTCCAGCTGGGACGGTGGCACCAAAGGCGGATACGGACAAAACAAAGTCGGTGGTTTCAGGAAGAGCGTTTTCATGACTTCTCAAAAGCTAACCCGTAACGAACGGTTAGCACGGGTTAGTTAATTATAAATTCTAGCGAAGTCTATACCTTATTAGATACCGATTCTATCCATTCTTTTATCTCTCTTGCTTGCGCTCAACGTTTAAATTTGACTCCGAAGAAATTAGACTTTGACTTATCTGTTGAAGCCCTGTTAGGAGAAACCTTCATTACATGTGCTATCCAAGTCTTGGATGAGAGTCACAGTTTTGAATGATATTTCTATTGTTAATAAATTTCCTGACGTATTCTTGAAGACTTCTTAGCTTACCCCTAGAGCGTGAAATCAAATTTTGTATTGACCCCAGTACAAAACCCATTTCTAAAACCCTCAAATATTTCTTCATCTTGAATGAACGTAACATGTGCCAAAGATGTTGGCTCGAGCTGTTGAAAATTACGATCGTACCATTCAATATCATCGTGGAAGAGCAAACGTGGTAGCTGATGTGTTGAGTAGAAAATCGTATGCGTTTACGAGTGCGATGTTGTTAACCCAAAGACTCATTTCGTATAACTTACAAATGATGAAGATATAGTTAAAGACTTTAGGGACCCACATGAAGATAACGAATATACGAGTAGAATTGACTTTAATCGGTAAAGTTAAGGCCACTCAAGCTACACACCCGAATTTGATGAATGTGAAGAAGAAGGTTCAAGAAGGCGTTATCTCAACCCTCGATTTTATTGGCCCATTTGAAATCCTTGATCGAGTAGGAACTGTGGCCTATAGACTCGTTTTATCGCCAAGTATGTCGCGTGTTCATAACGTTTTTTTACGTATCGATGTTACGTAAATATGTGGATGACCCGAACCACATTATTGATTTAGAACCGAACGAGATAGAGAAAGATTTAACGTATGAGGAAATATCTGTTAAAATATTGGATAAGAAGGAATATATTCTACGCTCAAAGGTTATACCTCAAAAGTTAGAATCTGACGAAGTGTCCTCACCTGTTCGGCATACCAGGTACGTACGTAAATTTCGAGGGCGAAATTTCATAAGGAGGGGAGATTGTGAGACCCCAAATTTTATGAATAAAGATTTAAATTTCTCAAAATATTTTTTTAATATTATGGTGTAGATTTGAGATAGTGTTATAGTTGTGGGTAGTATTTGAAAATTTTGCAAAGTATGCAAGTTGTTATAAATATTCAATTGGTCGGGGAATATTCTTTTTGTCGGGGAATATCCGTACGATGGCATAATCATTGGTGGACCCACGACGGAAGTATTGTCGTATTTAGAAAAGGACATAATTATCTTTTTATAAAATAACGACGGAAGTGTTACCGTTAAAACTGTTGAACTACCCGGTAGTTAAAGTACAGTAATACGCGTGGTTGCATAGTAGCACACGGTATTGGTTATTGATGCTTACATGAGAAGTCAGTCAGTTATACTCAATTATTGTTACAGTAATTGTTGCATCGTATCTCTCATATTATTGATTCGATTATTGTCACAGTATCATGTGCATAATATGTTATTTTATTAAATCAATAATTGAGACGACAAAGTTATTCATATTATTAAATTGCAATATTTACAATGTCTAGAAGTTCTGTCAAGGAGAGGTTTGGTCATCTAATTGCGTGCCAATAAGGAGAAATCCTTATTGGAAAGCCCCTCTGTCCTGGGAACAACCTGGTTGTTAAATATTGTGAGTTATGATATTAATGATGAATAAGTTCATTTTGATTAAATATGAATTTGATAGTTCCATTGTGTGGGAATTATTAGTGTTAGTAGAAATCAATATTTATTTCGATAATAATTGATGTCTGGAGGTTATATTGTTCACTCGGGTATTTGGGACACTTTTCGTGTCGAAATACTATTCATGAGTTACTATTCATGAGTTACTATTCATGAGTTACTATTCATGAGTTACTATTCACGAATTACTATTTATGGGGTACTATTCACCCGAACAATATATTTATTTTTGGTCCAAATTATTTTTGGGTACAATATTATTTCATGAGGAGATGTGCTAATTTTACAGACCGTTGGTTGAAGTTATGAATCAATATGGACCGCTGGTGGAAAGTTATAATAGTGAATCAATATGGACCGGTGGTGGAAAGTTATAATAGTGAATTAATATGGATCATTTGGTTTAAAGTTTTAATAGTAAATCAAGATGGACAATTAAGTTATAATAGTAAATCAATATGGACCGTCTGTTTAAAAGTAAATTAATCTGGACCGTTCATGAATTAGTTACTATTCATTCCATTCTTCTATAAATAGAAGCTCATTCCTTCATTATTTCTTACGAATTCACTAAAACTCTTGAGAGAGAAACTATAGAGAGAAAGAAGAAAAGTATTCTGCTACTTCACTACTCCAGTATCCAACTTCTTTCTAAGGTAAGGTGTATTATTTCTTTTGTATTCATGAAGAGAATTTCATTATTCCATTCTTTATTATTCATTGGAATAACTCAGATACACCTGCTCCCCCATACTTGGTGAAATTCTTCATTATTCCATTGTTTATATTATTATGTTGGAATAACTTTGCTTATGCCTAGATTACCGCATACATTGTGGTGAAATTCTTTTGTTATTCCATTCTTTATTATTATGTTGAATAACTTTTGTTTATGCGAAGTACCGCATACATGGTGAAATTCTTCTATTATTCCATTCTATATTATTATGTTGAATAACTTTGTTTATCTGAAGTACCGCATACATGGTGAGATTCTTTTGTTATTCCATTCTTTATTATTATGTTGGAATAACCTGTTTATGCGAAGTACCGCATACATGGTGAAATTCTTTTATTATTCCGTTCTTTATTATTCTCGTGTAATATCCCGTCCCATGCAAATTTCACTTACCTAGTTCCATTAATTATTCATTGGAATAACTTTTGATACGCTGATTCTGATATACCGGTGAAGTCTGTTGTTATTCCATTCTTTATTATTCTGTTGGAATAACCTGTATACGTGGATTACCATATACCTGGTGATTTCTGTTGTTATTCCATTCTTTATTCTTCAGTCGGGATATCCTGTCTGTGCATTTACGCCGGACCTGGTTCCATTCTTTATTATTCTGTTGGAATAACCTGTCTGTGTGATCTATTGCATGCATGGTGATTTCTATTGTTATTCCATTCTTTATTATTCTGTTGGAATATCCTGTCGGTGCATATTACGCCTGACTTGGTTCCATTATTTATTATTCTGTTGAGAATAACCTGTCGGTGCGATCTATCGCATGCATGGTGATTTCTTCTATTATTCCATTCTTTATTATTCTGTTGGAATAACCTATCTATGTGGATTATCACATGCATGGTGAATGATCCTTTATATTCATTCCTTATTAAATTGTGGAAATGATCTGTCTAAGTGGATTACCGCATGGCGGCGAAAATCCATTTGTAGTTTCATATATTCTATTATACTCAGTTGGTTAAAGTTTTAGCTTCTATACTCCATGAAATTAGTGGAATATCATTGATATTTGCGCTTCATCCAGTATCTTTTCATGGAAATATTCTTTTGAGCATTCTTGAATTTTACTCTACAAAGAAGTATCATGTTGACAACTTGGACGTTATTAGTTCCTAGATAAATTAATTCTTGAACTTGTTTTATTGAATTATTATGTCATTGTCATCATTCTCATGCTTATATTGTGATTAAAGTCATCTTTGGCTTACGTGCTTAGATGGACTTGGTATGATTATGACCAGGGATTATTCGGTATAGTCATGATCGTAATGTGACGAATGATGTGGTAAAAGTCCTCATTGGCCTGTAGTTCATTGGTGGACAGTTGTTGGTATGATTATGACCAGGGATTATTCGGTATAATCATGACCATTGATGATTACATGAATATCCTTGGCCGTGGTACAGGGATGATGTGGATTATTTATTAAGCTGAGTTTCAGTGATAAAGTTGATGAAAATCTTTTTAAATCATGGAAGATAGTAGGTTTTATGCTCTACTTGACTCTTCTAATGGATTGCTTATTCCGCTGCAGTTGTTGATCTAAAACTTGTTGTCTATTATATTCTGTCAGTTGTTATACTGTTGAAGGCTAAGGATAATTTATTCTGCATTATCTTAGTTATAATATTTCTTACTGGGCTAGTTGAGCTCACCCTTTCTTTCACTGTTCTCTTCAGGAAATGAGAATATAGCTGGGACGAGTCGGGGAATGGAATGATGATCCAGTATAAGTGGTATTAGTAGTCCTCACTATTCTGTTAAATAGTGTGATAATAATTGTAATGAGGACTCCATTGGGAGTGGATATTATCTAGAAGGAAATATTCTTGTTTAAACTCTCAGCTATGTTTTGTCGTATTTTATACGACAGTTGTATTATTAAGTTGTATTTGAATTTATGTACCATGTATCTGGCGACTCAAGATGGGTGATGTATACCTGTTTTGGGGGCTTCATAGTAATTCTCGTGAATTGATATCCAACAATAGGTATAAAACCTACTTATCAAATACCCCCAAACTTGAACTATTGCTTGCCCTCAAACAATGCATATGACATTAAACAATGAAATGCAACTACATGCTAATGCAACTAAATTACGATGCAAATGCGTCCCAAGTCTTTCCAGCTAAGTTGAAATTCTAATCCAATGTGCCTCAGTGAATTATCCGGATTCAAGAATAAAATTTTAAACTAGTTACAACCATAATATCATACAATCAAATAACCCATATCTGCTATAAAGATTCTGTGTGTGTGTTGTGTTCACCAAAAACTTGACAAAGGCAAAGAATACACATGTTAAACTGCTCAAAACATAAAATTGTCGTCTAAATCAAGATCCATGTATACTAATGCAACAAAAACTACTCTAACACATCCATACAAACTAAGGTTCAATAATGGGTTTAAACTGCTTTATTTTTACTCACAAGGGCGATTTTCGCTCTTTCCCGCGGTGTTTATTGCTATATATATACATATATATATATATATATATATATTTATGTAGCAAGTGCGTTTTACGCTCCATCTCGCCCCTTCAAAAGATTCAATAATTCAACTCAAGAAGGTTTCAAGATAGATTTTCCTCTTTTTTTTATACAATAAGCATACCCATGTGTTCCCAAAGCTTGATTATCAATATTTTCATAGTCTAAGTCCATTTTCCACACAATTCTACTTTTAAAAACTACATTTTCTATTAAGCAATAAAAACACATTACTCTTATACCAACAAGCATTTGTGAACACGTATGTGCGAACCGAAAGCATCTAAACAACATCCATGGATTACATCATGTAAAACATTATAACTAAGCTCATGTTATCCATTAAATTCAACAATCCTTCAAAATTCAATTTCATCATTGGCTAGACTTAAACTCCACAAAGCTAGAAATTCGGGACATGCAACTAAACATATAACTAACACATATAATAACGACTAAAAACAAAAAAAATTTATGCAATTATTAACTAACACATAACATACAAAATTTAAACTAACATGCAAAAACTACATGCAACTACCCTACTACCCAATACCCCCAAACTTAATATATTCATTGTCCCAATGAATGAAGGTATAAGGTTAGAAGAACTCCCCATCGATCACCGCACACCACCTTCTTCGGTGGTGAATTGATGGTGAAATGGCACTACCGTCCCAAATTATGGCCACTCGAAAGATAATACCTGCACAAGAAATGCCTTCGCTAGCGATCTCATCAAACCCGTAGCAAACGCAGCAAAATTATCGTACATAGCATCGACCTTCCGCTCCAACCTTCGGAGTTGTCGATCATCAGTAGCAGTAGTGGCTTGAGTTGACATTCCTGCTTCATTCGTCTTTGAGGGCTGCAATGATGGCGTAGATGATGCAAGACGAAGGATGAAACCCTTTCCCCTTAGGTACGAGGTACCTCCTGCCCAATCTTTGAATCTTGCTATGGTGGCATGAGTAATATCCTGACTAGGGTACTATAACTGTTCATCCGTCCATCGAACTCCTACTCTAGCACATAAATGAGCCGCCACGATTGATGCATGTGGTATACTTCCCGTAGTGCTTCCCCACATGTATTGCAGCATATTCTGATTAATTAGGTGACCTACGTCGATATCTTTTCCCACAATAATCCCCCATAATATGATTGCTCGTTCAACTATAATGTCATGCTGATGGGATGATGGCATGAGTTTTGCACACACAAAGAGATTCCAAGCCTTTGCATAGCGGTTAAGAGTTGAGGTCAGAAAGGTCTTGGGCTGATTAGTGCCAGACATGCAAGTCCATTGTGTCCCTGGGATACATAAATCAGTAATAACGACATCCAAGTCTGTCTCCATGCGTTATGCCTCAACCCAATTTGTTCGTCCAGTTGGAGGATCGGGTAAATTGAATACGCCACGAATTGCCCTCGGTCTATAATCCACTTGAATCCCTCGGAAGAAAGAAAAGCCATTTATTGTCTCCCATGCATTTGCATAAAATTCCCGCACAATAGCCATATGTGCAGCCATTGGTGTAGAGCACACTCCATGCCAACATTTTTCCTTGATCATCTGCACCAATTAGCCATCTTGTGCCTCTGGCTTGAACCCTCGCTCACGCACGAATGATTTCCGCACAATGCGGTAATACTCTATCTGTGTATCCAAGTTGACAAATTTAGAAAAGTCCACATTATCACCACTTTGGCTACTGGCAGAGGATGATTCGGGAGTACGAGAGCGAGCACACTTTGGTCCCATTTGTACTGATGAAGAAAAAGAAAAACTTGATTGATGGAATAGTGGGTGTATTATCTGAGAACAATGAATCCCTAAACTTATATTTCACGCACCCACCGAAAAAACCCTAGCTTTATCAGTGAAGACCTTGAACGTGAGTAGGAAATGGATGCAAGATACGCGTAGTGGGATGAAAAGTTACAACTTTTGAATTGGAACGGTTGGGAAAAAAGAGTCGTGCACATTGTGGAGAGGAATGAGAGACGCACTCTGCTATTTCAAATGATATGAGAGATGGGGCAAGTCACGACTTTAAACAATTAATTTTTTTTTTCATAACCCGGTCTTGGGGCGGCCACATGTTTTGAATAGAACTTGACGCAAGCGCTGATATTATTACCCTGCTTTGACAGATATATATGGCGTATGTATGCCAAGCAATTTTAAAAGCTTTCTTGGCGACCACATGGCCCTGCGATTCTCGCGGTATAATTACGCATCTTAAATATACCAAAATAGCAACAAATCAACTCCAATACACCTCCACAAACAATATTTATCACTATCAAAGCATGAACTACTGAATAAGCAAGAATGACTATCTCAAAACCAGACTCTCTATGCTATGCTCAAACATCATCAAATGCAAATTCAGCTCCTATAGTACTTATGTAACACTAATCAAACTATAACAACTAAGCATGAAAATGAACTAACAAATACAATCTAAACAGAATAAACAAAAGATAAAGATAGAAATAATGGGTTGCCTCCCATCAAGCGCTAAGTTATAGTTAATTAGCTTGACTATCTTTGACACTTCATGTTGAAGAAAGAATGGAAGTTACTTTCTGTCTGTCAACCTTGCCACCAAAATAATGCTTTAGCTGCTGTCCATTCACTTTGAACGGTTTGTACGAGAATTTGTCGAACACCTCTACTGCCCCATATGGAAAAACTGTCTTCACTGTGAATGGCCCTGACCATCTTGATTTGAGCTTCCCAGGAAAAAGTTTAAGTCTTGAATTAAACAGCTGAACTCTTTATCTTGGCTCAAATACTCTTTCTATAATCTTGCGATCATGCCATTTTTTCACCTTTTCCTTATACAACTTGGATTTTCATACGCTTGTAATCTGAATTCATCCAACTCATTAAGTTGGAGTAGGCATTTTTCTCCTGCAGCCTTTAAATCAAAATTGAGCTTCCTAATCGCCCAGCATGCCTTATGCTCAAGCTCCATAGGAAGGTGACAAGCCTTGCCATAAACCAGCTGAAAAGGTGACATGCCCAACGGAGTCTTATAAGCAGTCCTATATGCCCACACAACATCATCAAGATTTAATGACCAATACTTTCTTGTGGGGTTCACAACTTTCTCTAAAATTCTCTTAACTTCACGATTTGAAACCTCTGCTTGGCCAATAGTTTGAGGATGATAAGCTGTAGCAATGCGATGATTTACCCCATACTTAGCCAATAGAGCTGTGAACTGCCTATTACAAAAATGACTGCCTTCATCACTAATGATAGCCCTTGGAGTCCCAAACCTTGTAAAAATACTCATGTGTAAAAATCTTAAAACCACTTTGGCATCATTCGTTGGAAGAGATGCCACTTCCACCCACTTTGAAGCATAATCAACTGCTAACAAAATGTATAGATTTCCACATGAAGAAACGAAAGGACCCATGAAATCTATCCCCTAAACATCAAGAATTTCCACCTCGAGGATCGTGTTCAATGGCATTTCATTCCTTTTCGAAATATTCCAAACTCTTTGACATCTGTCACATCTTTGGACAAAACTGTAAGCATCCTTGAAAATTGTCGGCCAGTAGAATCCTACTTGTAACACTCTAGCCGCTGTTCTCTCTCCACCGTAGTGACCACCATATAATGAAGCATGACAATCTTGCCAAATCCCCTTTGTCTCACTATATGGGATACATCTCCTTATCATCTGATCATCACATTTTTTGAACAAATATGGTTCATCCCATATAAACCACTTCACGTCATGCAAAAATTTCTTCTTTTGATGACTAACTAAGTCAGAAGGGACCATCCTACTCACCAAGTAGTTCGCATAGTCTGTAAACCATGGCACTTCCCCTTTCACAACAAATAACTATTCATCTGAAAAGGACTCATTAATCACAGTCTTGTTATCTACCTCCCTTCCTAGATTTTCCAGTCGAGATAAGTGGTCCGCCACTTGGTTCTTAGTTCCATTTCTGTCCTTAATCTCTAAATCAAATTCTTGCAATAGAAGTATCCATCTGATCAAACGAGGCTTTGCATCCTTCTTTGCCACCAAGTGTCGAATTGCCGCATGATCCGTTTACACTATCACCCTTGTACCAATCAGATACGCTCGAAATTTGTCAAAAGCATACACAACTGCCAGTAATTCCTTCTCTGTGGTGGTGTAGTTCAACTGTGCATTAGTAAGGGTCTTGCTTGCATAGTATATCACATGAAAAATATTTTCCTTTCGCTGACCCAAAACAAATTTCCACAAACATAATCATCAAGGCCACAAATCAATTCAATGGTAGGTCCCAATCCGCATCTTTAATTACTTTGTGTTGAAGTTAACCTCCTCTTCAAATGCTCAAATGCAGACACACAATCCTCATCAAACTTGAATGCATCCTTCTCCAATAAACTCGTAGTGGTTTTGTTATCTTGGAAGTCTTTTAATGAATCTACTTAAAAGCTCGCATGTCCTAGAAAACTTCGAACACCTTTTATTGAAGTTGGTGGCGGCAAATTCTCAAAAGTCTCTAATTTAGCTCTGTCCACCTCAAGTCCCTTCTTCGACACCTTATGTCCCAGAATTATTCCTTTTTGTATAATAAAATGGCACTTTTCCCAATTCAACACCAAGTTCGTCTCAACACATCTTCTCAAAACCAACACCAAATTTTCTAGACATAGATCAAAGGAATCCCCAAATACTAAAAAATAATCTATGAATACCTCCACATTTTGCTCCACCATATCTGAAAAGATAGCCATCATACATCTCTAAAAAGTGGCTGGGGCATTGCACAAACCGAAAGACATCCTTCTGAAAGAAAAAGTACCATATGGACATGTAAAGGTTGTCTTTTCTTGGTCTTCTGGAGCTATAACAATCTGATTGTAGCCTGAATACCTGTCCAGAAGGCAAAAAAACTCATGACTTGCTAGTCTATCCAACATCTGATCGATAAATGGCAGTGGGAAGTGATCTTTCCTGGTAGCTTTGTTAAGCCTGTGGTAGTCCATGCAGACTATCCACCCCGTCACTGTTCTTGTCGAAATCAACTCATTGTTCTCATTAGAGACGACGGTCATACCACCCTTCTTCGGTACACATTGTACCGGGATCACCCATGAACTATCTGAAATTGGATATATAATGCCTGCATCTAGCCATTTTAATACTTCCTTCTTGACCACTTACTTCATGATTGGATTAAGTCTTCTTTGTTGTTCCACCGAAGGCTTGCTATCATCTTCCAGTAGGATCTTGTGCATATAAAAAGATGGGTTGATCCCTTTTATATCTGCTATAGTCCATCCAATAGCTGACTTGAACTCTCTGAGAACTCTTAACAGTTTTTCTTCCTGAAAAGATGTTAGTGCAGAAGAAATAATCACATGTAATTTTGAATTTTCATTTAAAAATGCATACCTCAAATGGTCTGGAAGTGGTTTCAACTCAAGTTCTGGAGGTGTCTCAGGAGATGGCTTCGATTTCACTGATGATTCTCCAGCTTTCTTTAATGGCTCAATAGGAGTTTTGAATTTCCTAAACTTTAGAGTTGTGTCAAGTATATGAATAACTTCTTCAATCTCCTCATCATCTAATTCTGAAGTTCCCACAATAGCATTCCTCGATGGTTCATGATCCACCAAAGTCTCTACTTCATCATTTAGTACTTTTCCCACCAAATCAACCCTGAACCATTCCTCTTCATCTGTCGAAATTTCATTGTAACTTCCTGATCATGCACTCACATTGTTAGTTCCCCTTTCTGAACATCTATCAAGGTTCTTCCTGTAGCTAGGAATGGTCTTCCAAGGATGATTGGTATACTTCTGTCTTCTTAATAGTCTAAAATGATGAAATCAGTCGGAAAGATGAATTTATCCACTTTAACCAGTACATCTTCCACAATCCCCCGTGGATAAGTGATGTAACTCCACTAGTTAGTTGTAAAGAAATATTTGTTTACCTTAGCCTAAGAATCCCAACTGATTGAACACTAACAACGACATCAAATTGATATTTGCCCCAAGATCGCACAAACATTTGCTGAAGCTCATCTTTCCAATTGTACATGGTATTGTGAAGCTACCCAGATCCTTCAACTTTGGAGGTAATTTGTGTTGAAGCACTGCACTACATTCTTTTATCAAGGCTACTGTTTCAAAATCTTCTAACCTCTTCTTCCTTGATAAAATGCCCTTTATAAACTTTGCATAACTAGGCATCTGTTCCAATGCCTCAGCGAAGGGTATGTTGATCTGCAGATTTTTGAACAACTCCAAAAACTTACTGAACTGCTTAACTTCCCTCTGCTTATGTAATCTCTGTGGATAAGGAACATGAGGGTGAACTAATGGTATCTTATTCACGGGCTTCTTAAAAGAACCTTCTTTATTCTTCTCTTCTTGCTGCTGTTTTGAACCTTCATTATTCAAACCTTCATTAGAATCATTTTTATGACCAAGGCTACGTGCTTTTCTTCCTTTGCAAAAATGGGCCTGCAAGGCCATGCCGATTTCCCCGCAACATGTTTGCATGCACCTTAGTGTAATTGCTTGACATTATTCCTTTCCTTCCCTTCTTGGATTGGCCTCTGTTGTACTTGGCAATGAACCCTGTGGTCTATTGTTAAACATGCTAGCCATCTGACCCATTTGAGTTTCCAAGTTTTTGATAGCCAGTACTTGGCTTTTAATCACCACTTCAGTATTTTCCATGTACTTCATCATCATCTCCTCTATCTCGGACTTCTTTTCTTGCTGAGGTGCAGGTGGTGGATGATGTTGTTGTTGAGAAAATCTAGGTGGATAGGGTGGTCTTAGTGCAAACTGTTGCTGAGATGATTGTGACTGAAATTGATGTTGTGGTTGAAACTGACTTTGTTGATTGCTCTGATTATTCGACCAACTGAAATTTGGATGGTTATGCGTTATTGAGTTGTATGTGATTCGAAATTGACCTTGATCCTTCTTCAGTAGTTGCTCACATATTGTATGCTGCTCAACCGATAGCACATTGGTCGGTTAAATGTGACCTCGCATATATCTCACGCATAAAAGCAATCGTTTTCGCTTTTAGTCTCGCGCCAAAGAATCAATCTTCTTTGCCATGGATGCCATCTGTGCTGACAATTGAGTGATAACATCCACCTCTAACAAACCTGCAACTTTGGGCTGTGGCATCCTGACTGTAGGATTTTGGAAATCATTTGCTTCCATCGTCTTAATAAAATTATAGGCTTCTTCATAGCTCTTCGCCCATAAAGCTCCTCTTACAGCTGCATCCACAATAGGCCTTGACTGCCATCCCAATCCATTATAGAACGTATTAATCACCATCCAATCTAGCATTCCATGGTGTGGACATTTCCTTAGCATCTCCTTATATCTTTCCTATGCTTCATATAAAGATTCACCTTGTTGTTGCTCAAACTGGGAAATTGCTGTTCTCATTTTCGCAGTCTTAGCCATTGGAAACAATTTGGCTAAGAATTTCTGTGCTAGGTCCTCCCATGTTGTGATAGATCCTGAAGGTAAAGAGTGAAGCCAACTTCATGCTTTATACCGTAACGAAAATGGAAATAGTCTAAGTCTAATTGCATCTTCTGTCACCCCGTTGTATCTGAAGGTGTCACATATTTCAATGAAACTCAATAGATGCTCATTTGGATCATCTATAGCAGCACCCCCAAACTGTACCAAATTCTGCACCATTTGAATAGTGCCCTGCTTTATTTCGAAAGTGTTGGCTGCTATAGCTGGCCTGACTATACTTGACTGCAATCCATTGATATTTGGCATCGAATAATCTCTCAATGCCCTGAGCTCCTCTCTTTGCTCTTCTGCTGCCATGTTGGATGTTGTGGTCTCTAGAGCTGCTTGTAAATTTCTACGCACCCTTATTTTCCAACCTCTTCCGTTTTTATTATCCTGAGCAGGTGTCAACTCGGAATTGGATGACCGTGTGTGCATAAAATATATACAAGTACCTGAAACACAAACATAAACAAAAATAGAAATAAGATAGATTAGAATTGTCTAAGTCATACAATTTAGCTTAAAATTGATGATAATAACAATAAAATTAAACGCCTCTACCCGGCAACGGCGCCAAAAACTTTTTGCCTCCTTTTTAATCTTAATAAAAGGACTCTAACACATGCAAGCATACATGGGTCAACAAGTAGTATAGAGTAAGAAAAGTATCAATCCATGGAGAAAGGTTTTAAAGTTAAATTATCATACACCAGTCGTATCACTATTTTTATATGCTTAAGCGAATACTCACAATTTTAAATTAATCTAAACTCAAATAATGAATAAAAATATAATACTACAATAATGAATCAAATTTGGAAAGAATGGGATTCTAACTTCATTTCATACTTCATCTAAATATTACCATCATGTAAGCTTATATAATCATCATGGAAAATTAGCTAAAAGCACAAAAGTAGACATAACCTTTTTTAATGAATTATGACCTATTTACATAAACTCCACATTTGATAGAAATCATGTAATCGACAATATTACCAAAATCACTATATTTCTATGTGAAATTGCAGCAATAATGAATTAAAGTGCATTCTCTTACATTACTACATACGGTGAAACAGTATATTTCTATCTGGTTCACGAAGTATAAAAGCTAAACATCTCAGCCTCATAAGCATATGCTATTATGATTATAACCATACTTATATATCATTTTTCAATTCCATATAAGTATACAAGGTGAATGGCGATCAAACATTCATTCATTACGCTCAATCATAATAGATAATCCAATGATGAGCATAAAATCAAACAATTAGGCATTTAATTAAAGACTACATATCAAAATTCGTTAGAATCCCATAATGGAGTTTAGTTCATTTTTGAACTAAAAACCATTATGGGATTGTAGTAACACATGGAATCAAATAACACAAATGAGAGAGAAAAGAGAATTGATTAAACCCAATTGTAGAATCTGTTCCAATGTGCTATTCCAAATCACCAATAATCTCCAGGAAATGAAATGATTAATTATTCAATAACTAAATTCAAGAGAAGATGTAGAATATCTCAAACTTTCATCAAAATCTCCCTCAAACTAGTTCAAAAACTAGGAACCCTACTTACTTAGATGAAAAAACTGATAAAAAACCCATTATCCACGTCTGGTGCCAACCAAAATTGTTTTCATAAGATCAAGCGCTCAAATTTCAAATTTAAAAATTAAGTCATCAAACAACATTAGAGGACTCCATGGCAACACGACGTGATCCCAAAAGACAAAATGGGTGCGGCGCCGCGCCGATAATATCTCATCTTGAGGCTCTAGCTACGGGCGCCGCAATGTTCCTTCTTGTTTTAGGCGCGACCGCGCATGGGTGAAATTTTAGTTTCACAGATGACCAGGGCCAGTAGCATGCCACGAGAATTGTCTTGATATCAACATGGCAGTCACCGCTTCGTGTCCTGCACTCGATGTTCTCATTGCTATCACCGCTTGCTTTCGTTGTCTTTTCGTCATCTTGCTTTTTTTGCATAACGCTCATCAACTTCTTTAGTTCCTCATATATCCATGTCCATCATGCACAGTCCTTGTCAGCTCGTGTCACCATACCAATCCACGTCTTTCCTTGCTTTTGGAGTTCAATTACAAGAAATGCTAAACAAACATAAAATGCATAAAAACATAATAAAATCTACTTGAGATGAGCATAATTCTCGTGAATTGATATCCAATAAGTAGGTATAAAACCTACTTATGACAACTCTACTTAATCGAATCAAGAAGATAAAGACTTATGTCAAAATATTGTAATGTGAATCAAACTGAAATAATTAGTTTAGATTCATCTGTAAACAATTCAGAAATTAGAACTGGAGATCATAGAGAAATTTGCATACCAATGTCAAATTATACAAGTTAGGTGATAAGTAGGTTTTATACCTACTTCTTGGATATTTACTTGCTAGAACTGATGCTTAATCTTGGGTGGTTTAGTAGCTTTTCATGCATTTTATCTATATTGTGTAGGAAGCATTTTTGGAAGCTAGCCTGGTGGCATTGTGATTCAAATGGTTATGAAGCCGGTTCAAATATGAGCAAAGTGCATGTTATGGAGAGTAATTGGAGATACCATATAAGAGTGTTAAAGAAGAATGCAAAGTGAATAATTCGTATTATTCAATAATCAAAGATTTACGGCATTTCTAAAAGAGCACTACTTAGGCAAAGGCTACCGCTACCTAACCTAAGTAAACACAATATACCGCCGCCTTTCTTTTCTCGACTAATAACGAGTACAGCTACTGCTTGTTATTGACCATTAGTTTGACTTTTCATTTAAAAAGCCAAATAGATTTCTTACTTAAAGAGGGGGTGCTTTCAAGTTAGAGATATCATAAGATCGTTTTTATTTCCTTTTTAGGGTTAAGGAAACAAAGAGAGAGCTTGCTGCCTCTTTTTCTATATATAGACTTCTCTCTTGGTTTTTATAGTAGATTTTGATATTTAGCTTAAATTAGGTCTGAATTTGGGAACATTAGAGCTTAGATTCAACAATGGATGTCCAGATTTGAGAAGAAGATTTCAAATTTTCACATTTCAATCTTTTGTTTCTCTTTCTTTTCATTTTGGCTTCCAATGTATGAACAATCTCTTGTGATGGATTTTGCTTTATATATGAACTAATTTCCATTTTGGGGTTATGATGAATCTTAATATGTAGTTCAGATATCTATCTTTCCTTATGAGACTTATTTGATTATTTGTATTGGATTATCTAATGTGATTTGCTTTAAATGTTTAATTACTTGATCACCAATTACCATGTTAGTCTACATGAACTTGAAAAATGAATTATAGGCTTAGAACTAATCATATTAGCATATGTATATGAATTCTACATTGAGATGGAATTTATGTTTCGTGCCTAGGATAGACATATACCGAAGCACCATATGTAGTCCATTGAGTACTTGATCTTTAACCTGTTTTGATTGTAATTCAAATAGACATATAATGTATTAGTCAAATTGGGAGTTTACATTTATTCTATCTTTTATGGATTGAATGTAATACAAGTATGGTGCATCGAGAGATGGTCATATCTTACTTGTGTGTTCTCAACTAATAATCCAAAATAATTAACTTTATTAAGATGGTAAGGAAGTGTATTGTCTCGAATGAAATATTGAGTGAAATCATATACCCCATATCCCCCTTATTTGGCTATTTTACTTGTTAATTTTACTATTTCCTTGCTTTTAGTATTATTTTGGCTAAGATACAATTTATTCAACTGTTTAAGTAAAACGAGATAATTATAAAATAGTTGCATGATAGATTAAAACTCAATCATTATTCTCTGTAGGAACGTTACTCTACTCACTCTTTATTACTTGTGGACCACGTAAACTTGTGTGTGTGTGTGTGTGTTATTTTTGTTAGTAATTAATTCGGGTCGGATCCATGGATCATGAACATCCACTTAGGTATGGATATTGGATAACCCAATAAGGATTGGAAGAGTCCCATATCACTTGGAAGTATTTTAAATAATATGTGATATGGTTAGGACTCTATTTGAGATAACTCTCTTGATTTAGTCAGTTGTAGACTTATCCCATACGTATTGGGTTTTGCGTTAAATACTAAAGCTTACTATGTGTAGGGCTAAGGAAAAATAATGTATTATTTTTCCCATACAGTTTCTCTCTAATATACTCTCTCTAGTATTCCCAAGCTTCCATCAATAAGCTTGGGTGTACTTGGTGTGAACATTTAATTAGTTTGTTCGCATTGATTACTTGAAATAACTATATATTGGCGAGAAGTACGAAGGATCGTAGTAGCTGTGTTCGTGGTGTAGCTTGTAGATTTGGCATTCGGTTCAACCGCTTCCGCTTCGTGGATACTTATCGATTCATATGTAAGTTATATTATTTATGTGATAGTTTCCACCTAAAATTTTAACATTGGTATCAGAGCCATACTATGCCTGATCTCACATAAATATTCCGTCATTATTTTATTTTTTGCATATAAAGTTTGTAATAGGACATTAATGGCATAATATGCTAGAGTACATATTAGAGGCTGAAAATACAGTATGATGTAGTCCATATGCATGTTTAGACACCTGCAAAATTTTGTTGCAATCAGAATTGTATTTTGAGAGAAAACGCGAACCCTAATTTGTATTTACGTTTTTTCTAAATAAAAATTTGTTTTTCTACAGATGTTAGATGTATATTTTCTTTATATATTAAAATAGTACATCTCGCCACGATTCCAGAAATATAAAGTTTGTATTTTTTGGACATCTATAGAATTAATTATAATTTTTTTTAAAAAAGAGTACCAAACTGTTATTGTGCTTCTGGTTTGTTGAGGAAGAAGACAAAGCTAACGTCAGCGCATCAGCTGTCAGTGTGGGGGCCACACACCTTTTTTTAAAAAAAGGGGCAGCGTACGTGGGGCCCACGAGCCACCTTCTAGACATTTTTTTGGAAATTTTTTTTTACACAAAAAAATTATTTTTATTTTCTGTCCACTATAATTATTTTTCTGAATTTTTCCACCAATGAAAAATATTTACGAACATTGTTTGTAGCTATTTAAAGTGCTTTAAAAATTGTTTAAAAGAGTGTCCAGAAAATTTTTTTGGGGCTAAATTTTTTCCTGTGATTTTAGAGGCATGTTTACAAGTTTTCCACTTATTGGTGTTGAGAATTGGATTGGATTAGTATCTTAAATTATTTTACTATCAATTATTATTTATTTGAAAAATAATTGCATTAAATAGTAAAATATTTTTGAAAAATCCAGAAAAATCATAGTATTAAATTTTGATGTATACATACTGTTAAAAAAATAATTGCTCAATTTTGAGTAACATTGAATATTATTTCACATTTATTGTTGTATATTTATGTGTAAATATTATGTTTATTGTGTATATTTATTGCGTTCGTCCCCTTAGGACTTGACCAAATACATCTGACTTCCTAGTGGGAGCTGTGGTGGGTCCATTCATACAATACCCCTTATTTGTTATTGCATGGTTCTTTGGATAGACTAAAAAGGGTTGATATTTAATTATTTTTGGAGACGGGCTCTCACTTTGTGATAGAGACCTGAGATAAAATAATTATGAGAAGATAAGTGCAACATTCTCAATTTTATTAATAGATTAATATAGTAGGAATCTTTGATGTAAAGTTTTTATTGATGTATTTATATTGAAGCCTTATAAGAGAATGTAATTTTGCACTTGTTCTTCAATTAATTGATTTTATCTCCTAAAGAACAATTAAATTATCAATAGGGGTTTTTTTTGTTTCATAAACCCCGTCCTTATTTTGTTGTAATGGGCTATTTGGATTTTATCATATAAAATAAAATTAATCACAAATATTTATTTTATGACATGGAATGATGATTATGAGCTTAGCGATTTTTTCGATTTCTGTCCATAGACTAAATAATTGTGATTACATAGGATTTAATGAAAAAATTATTATGTGTGATATTAATTAATATTTCTTGCAACCTTATTGTAGTGAAATGGCCTCTAAAAATGATTGTTGACCTTAACAAAGGAGAAAAATTGGATGATAAAAATTATTACCTTTGGTCGAAAAAAAATTCAATATCTGCTTAATGAGTTAGATGTTCTTGAAACTTTAACTACCACTATGCGACTGCCTGAGGAGGGCACCACTGTTCATGTGACACCCCCAAATTCGGATACTTCATTCCCACAGAATTTGGTGTTCACTATCCAAAACAATTACATCTATCTACCCATATTCAAGGATAAAGACATAACTTAAATAACTCAAACAATAATCTTTCCCATTAAAGGGTTACATCAACTTAAAATAATCCCAGGTAATCTAACCTTAAACTATTACATAAGTCTGCGGAATACATCACCAAATAAAATAAGTTTCACATCATAGATTCTATTAAATAAAATTAAACATGTCTTCATCATTTGGACATCTTGCCCTTGCCTTTGCTAGAAGACGGCTCATCAACTTTTCTAACTTTAGTTGCAGTGTTAAATGCAAGAGTGAGCAAACAATTGTCCACTAATATAATGATGGCAAAAGCAATAACATAGAAATAAGTAATGAATACCGAATAATTAAGAACTTATTCTTCGAGTCAAGATTAGTAAACAAGTTCGAGATTTATATCTGAGGGTCTTAAGACCATGAACTATGTCCCAAGGTTACTAAGTATTTCCACCTCAACCTTTAACAGTCATTAGACTACACAAACCTTTTCTTTCGTACTTAGGGGGATCAGCCCTTCGTACCATGTATTGTGCACAAACATCTAAACTCTAACGCGTACATAATCCCCTATATTAGGGTTGTTCATCTCAGTTTGACTTTAAAATTTCCGCACTAAAGAAAGTTTAGTTTGGAATAGCTCAACATTGGTTCTAGAATTTTAGAACACTCATCAATTCTGGATGTAACGATCCAGAATTTTTGTATGTAATTTAAAATATTTATTGAATTAAATAAATATTTTAGTTGATATGTTTATTGTTAAATAAATATTTTTTTATTTGATTATTTATTAGTTGTGGAGAATTAACTTAATTAAGTGTAATATATTAATTAATTTGGTATTTAGTAATTTTGTATTTTGAAGTTAATTAAATTAAATGAGTGTTGAATTAATTATTATGTTACATAGTGGTAATATCCTAATTTAATTTAATAATTAAATTAGAGAGTTGATAAGGATTAAAGGAACTGTTATAATATGGTTTTAATTTAATTTATTAATTCAAGTGATGTACTAAGTTATTAAATAAAATTATAATGAAAATTATAATTTTTGTGGTAATTTGATAATGTGATAAGTTGTTGTTAGTTTTAATTTAATTGATTTTGAATATTAGAATTTAATTAAATAGAGTGTGACATTAAACTATAAGTGAGTTATTAAAATAAACGAAAAAAAGTTTTAATTTGGTTTTACCAAACAAGGCATAATGATTAAGTCCTTATTTTTAATTGGTTTTGCCAAACAAGCCTTAGTGGCTTTTGATTTTCAAAATTCTATAATTGATAAATATTAAGTATACGTATTATATTGTATTAAGTATATATCAGTTAAAGTTTTACATTAAGTTTGTAAGCCTAAGCCTAATTTTAAAGAAAACAAAATAGAGGAAGGAAGAAAAAAGAAAAAAGAAAAAAGAGAGAGATAGAGAGAGCTCTAGAGAGTTTGAGAGAGAGAAAAGTATTCTATGTGATTTTGAAGCTATGTTTTGAGGAGAAGAAGGGGTCAAAACAATTCTCATCATCTAACAGAGCATAATCAAGGATTAAGGTGGAATTCTTAGTTTTAAAGTTTTGTTTTTATTTTCTAAAAAGTTCTGTGTAATTGATGTTTGTGGATAGTTGAAATAACCCGGGTCAAATCCCGAGTCCGGAACAAATCTCGGGTCAAATCCCAAGTCCGAATCGAATCAAATCCATTAAAATAAGGCCTCAAACTATTGGCCCAATAGTATCTTCTTGGGTCATCTTAGCCCACCACAGGCTCCCAAAAGGTCATGACTTGAAGGTACTATTGGTAGTAACTTATTTCCTTATATGCAGACAAATTATTTCCCTATCTTTCGATGTGGGACTGGGGTTGTAATATCCCGAAAAAAATAATAAAATAATATTAAATTTTTATTCTTAAAACATATTGTTTAGAACTTGTCATTTATTTGGGTCAAACTAGTTATTTAAATTATGTGGGCTAATAAATATTAATAAGTGATAGATAATATTATGTGGTTAAAATTTGGGCCTTAATATTAATTTAACCCAAATAGAAGTTTATTAGGCAAACCTAATTAATAAATAGCTAAACCTAATATTACTTCATTATACAAACCTAATAAGAAGAGGTGGCTACTTTGGAGATAAAGGAACAACTACAAAGGGGGTTCAGGGTGAAGAAAGACTAGAGATTTTGATCACTAGTGGGGAAATTTCATCAGTAATAAGTAAGTATATTATACATTATATAAAGTGGGGATAAATCACGTGGTTCCATATTAAATTATTAAATTTAGTATGTTGTTTTTTCCATCATGAGCAAGTACTTTTGTAATTCAAGAACTAAGAGCGATCTTTAAAGACGGGAGAGTTTATTTATTAATGTAATACTTATACTGGATGTACTTATTATTATTATCACTTTATTCCAATCAGATTGAATCGGAGGAGTAGTCTATGATTGATTTTGGAGATCCTAAAATAATAAATTGATGATTTTTTAAATAAAATATATATATGTAGCAAAGAGTAATTAAAGTTTACTTAAAACTTGCATAATTTGCAAGAGATGTTATACAAATAAATATGTAAGATTATATGGAATGAATTAAATCTTAATATTATAAGTAATTATATTTTATAGTCGTACCAAATAGAAGTGTTCATATTTTTATAAATGTACTTACATTTAGTATTATTAATTTGTGTAATTAGTTCCGACTTAAAGGAACTTAAAGAGTTATATTTGGAATATAAATTTTGGAGTATTAATAATTGATATAAGACGATGATTAAAGACATATTAAATAGATTATGAATTATTTTGGAATTATTGAATTGGATTATATTTAATTTGAGGTGAATATGTTTAGGTGATGAATAACGTTTCGTATTTGATATCGTTGGCATTTGAAGGTAAGATTTTGTGGAGTGTGCTATAAATGGTTTGGAAGTATCAGTACTGGATTCTGTATTTTCAAATGATACCTTTGTTAAATTTGATTTGTTCGTTTGTTTCCTTATTTCAATTCTATTATGATTTCACATAATTGTTTCTTGTGAAATAAATATATTAGTTTCATTTTAGAGTTGATACGTATGACCTGTATTTGTACTCTTTGAATTAGGTTATCATGTTTAGTATTATTTATTTTGATAATTGTAGAGCGGTATATGTTGCTACCTTCCTTTTGAAACCTTGTGACTATAATTTGATTCGGTTCAACATGTACATATAGAACCCTTTTGTTGGTATTATGTCGTCGCATGTGTTGTGACATGATATTTTTTGTTAGAATATACCGTAGAGTATACCGAGTTATAACCACACAGGGGGTACCACGAGCACGCCGTCTCGCACGAGAGACGTGACACTTTCTAAGCGGTGTGATTAGTCAACTGGCGTCTCCATTTTGGGCTCCGGGAGGAAGTGGGCCATTTGTGTGTTTTGTTGTGGGGCGTATGGGTTAACCCTAGTTTTTTGTTCTCATGGATTTGTGATATTGTGCCAAACACACCTATCCGATTTGCATACATTTGAATTCAATGATGATAATGTGTGATTTGCCTGTGTGGCATTATTTTGGTTGCCTGTGTGGCATTATTTTGACTTGCCTGTGTGGCAATGTGTATTTCTGAGCTCATTCGGTATAAAATAACTCCAGCCATTTGTTTCAAAATTATTATTTTATCGATTAGTTTTGTTGGTTTCGCTTCGCCAAGTCATCGAAGTTAGTTATTTCATTCGTTATTTCTTTATTTTTTATTGGTTTCGCCAATTACGTTGATTCGTATATATTCATTATGTTTATTCAAATATATTCCATTCAAATCTTTGGATATTATATTTTCGTCAGATTTGCACTTGAGGTTTTGTTCGAAGATTTTGTCTCGCTTATTTTCGTATATCTTTTGTATATCCGTATCCATACTCTGGGCAATTGGCTCATCTTGTGTTTTTCTTCCCAAGAGTTTGCGAGGGGTGATTCGTATAGTGTGATGAGATTTTTGCCTTTGACCATTTAGGTTGATTCAATTTTAAGTTTTGATTATTTTACTCGCTTTGAGAATTGTACTTATTACTTTATTAATGAATCACCACTATTAATATTTTGAGGTTGTTAGTGCTCGCTTATTTATTTTGAGGTTTGTTGTGCTTTGACCGTGACCTCCTTTCCTTTTCGGGAGGGGGTTACAGGGTGTTACAAACTCCCCACTTAAATTTCTCGACGTCCCCGTCGAATCCGATCACACACACTACCCAAAGATCTTTGCCTCTCTAGCCATCAGGATAATACCTACACGACTTCGTGTCCCCACCTCCCACCTCCATCTCTCCATTGTGGGATAATACCATCACCTTCGTGTCCCCACCTCCCAGAACCTGGACGGATAACCCGGGCCGAGCTTTTGAGAGTCTCTTTGATACCATATGAAACAACCCGTCAAATCCCGAGTCCTAACAAATCTCTCGTCAAATCCCAAGTCCGAATCGAATCAAATCCATTAAAATAAGGCCTCAAACTACTGGCCCAATAGTATCTTCTTGGGTCATCTTAGCCCACCACAGGCTCCCAAAAGGTCATTACTTGAAGGTACTATTGGTAGTAACTTATTTCCTTATATGCAGACAAATTATTTCCCCATCTTTCGATGTGGGACTGGGGTGTTACAATAATTGTTGAAAATATGAGTTTGTATATGTTAGATTATGTATATAAATTGTTTTTATATGGTTTAGTGTTAACTAATCCATAAAACCATGATAATTATGAAGAAATTGAATTATAGTGATATATGTATGAATATGGCTTATTTTGAAGTCAAAATTGATGTTTAATTCATATTATAATGTATAAATTGGCTATTGATTGTGAAAATACATGAAGACAAGCAAAATAAAGTAATTAAAACTAATTGTTTTGGTTGTAAAACGAATTCACAGTGAGAAATTTCGCTATGAATGTCAAAAAAAGAAGAAATAATAGAAATAGTAAAATTAAAGTTAGAAATTGTGATGTTTATGTTGTTTATGTGGTTAAAAATGTGTTAGAAACATTAGTTTATGTTTTTGTAAACATATTACAACTTGGGTAATTTGGAATGGTTGTTAGAAAAAAAAATTTAGGCCTAATTTGGCTTTTTGTAGTGTTCGTCATGAATCATAGAGAAAACCTTTTCCTTTTGCGTGCTATTATAGTAAAAACCCCGCCTCGGGTGGGGGGGGGGGGGGGGGGGGGTAGTCTGACTTACAAATGTTGAGAAAATTTGACCGGACATGTTTTACTAAAATGGGCACATTTTCATACGAACTCCGATTGATGCGATTTAAGATTATACGGAACGAACACGAATAGACCTACAACTTTAAGTCTTTAAGTTTTTCAATTTAAGGTCGGGAACAGGGGTAAAAGAAGCTATATTTAGGACTGATGTGTATTCAGAGGCAATCGGTGTGCGTCGGGCATGCACGTAAGCAAGTGTAGTGCTTTTGACGATAAAAGATGTTGTTCTAAGTTATAAAACATGAATATTAGTTAATATAATGATGCTTAACATTAATACATGATGTATTAGATAAGTTGTATAAGCATACTAAGTGTACGCAAGATGATTTAATCCAAAGTGATTTAATGAACGTCAGAATAGCGTGACAAGTGTTAATGAACTTAAAAAGTGTTTTAATTAAAATGAAATGAATATTATAAGATATGGAATGTGGTTAATATAAAACTAATAAGGAGTCCTCATAAGACTTAAAACACTTGAATGAGTTTTGAGTATGACTAAGAAGAAATATAATATTGATTAATAAGTTATATTAGATTGAAACTCAACGTTGTAAGAGTTGAGAATGTGATTTGGATGCAAAAAGTCTTATGTTATATTTTAGTGAGTTCTCAGATTCGTGTTATGTGTTTTATTAATATGATTAAACCCAAAGCCAAAAGGTTATAACTTAACTAAGATGAGAATTGAATCTATGAGGATAAAGTGTATGTAGCTAATTGATGTGATAATCCTAATGGTATGTATAGGATATTGGAGTACGTGAGTTGTAATTGTATAGCTTATGCAAGAGGCAAGTTTCCTAACCTTTGCTACTTTATTATTCAGCAAGGTTTACTTTTCGCTGTCATATTATACTTATGCAAGTTCTCTATCTCTAATCTCTTATTGAGTAGTTAAGTTATTATTGTTACACAAGTTTCCTAACCTTACTTTTACGTTATAAAAGTTTCTTGAATCTATTATTCAATTGAGCAAGTTTTCTAACCCTAATCTTTCATTATGCAAGTTCTTTAACCCTAATTTATTGTTAAGCAAGTTCATTAATCTTTGTTTCTTTATTCCAAAAGAGATTAATTTGGTTATTCAAAGTCTGTAATTTTATTGTAAGTAATGCGTCTATTCAGCTATGAATAATTGTTGTTTGATCTCTGATTAACAATGTCATTGTACTATCTTACATTATTGTACCGAAACCTGAGTTGACTAGCGATTCTTTATTGATTCAACTAATCCTTAGTTGATGAATGTTCTAAACTCAAAAATTTCCCTTGAAGTCAATCCCAACCAAAATTCTTTTGGTTTGCTTATGTACCCACACAGTTTGAAAGCATGTAGTCAATGATTAACATTTGTTCAATTTAGAAACCGTTAATACTCTATCTCTTATTGGTTCATCGATATACCTTGTTCATGAAGATATTGTAATCAAACTCTTGAATAGTTATTTGTCCCTATCTGATTCAAATAGTACTTGGTTGATGAGCATCGTAAAGATCTAGAATTTCTTTGAAGTTAATTCCAAACCAAACTTCCTTTGGTACGGAACCTAATGATATAAGCTGAGATGAAAAACCCTATATTAGGGGATTGATTTAGAGCTACGCAAAAGCGTTAAAATATTTGTACAATATATAGTACAAAGGGCTGATCACCTAGAGTACGAGATGATGGTCCAATAGTCGTTTAGACTGTTAAAGGTTACAATAGAAACATCTGTTAACCTAGGATATAGAAGATGGTTATGATCTTTTAGACTGTTAAAGGTTAAAGTAGAAATACTTGACAATCTAGAATATAGTTCGCGGTCTTGTGGCCCTCAGTGTATTCCTTTGATGTTGATATCTGTTGTTAACTTAAACATTAATTATTCATTTAAACTCATAGATTTTGAATTGAAGTTTATTGTTCCAGTATGAGTACTTTACCATTGAAAGTTCAGTTAATTGTCATTCATAAAAATGTTATTGTATACCATCCTTCTTTTGGGCAATTGTTTGCTCACTCTTGCACAAAATATTGCAGATGGAGTTAAAAAGTTTGAAGAGCTTTCTACAAGCAAGGGCAAGGGCAAAGTGCTTAATTAGATGACGTTTAATTTACCTGGGATTTATTTGAGATTATTTAACCCTATAATGGGAAATTTATTGTTTAAACTTTTGAGTTTAATTATATCCTTTGTTTATGGGTATTTAGTTATTATTTAATTGGACAGTGAATACCAAATATGTGGGATTGAAGTACCAAGATTTGGGGGTGTCACAAGTTGGTATCAAAGCTTTAGGTTATGAACCTTAGGCTATAACCTTCTAGGAGATCGAAAACATAGAGGTGGTAAACTCTCATCGAGTTCTAAGGAATGAATTAAGGAAATTTATTGAAGATACAATGATAATAGACTTTATGTGTTTATGTGATAACAAACCTATTTGCTCGCGTGTATTATGGTAATGAGTGGTATGAGTAGTAAATAAAACTTTGTTGTCAGAATGACTGATGAACGAGGATAGGGAGTAGGAGCCCTGAGAAGTTCGTACAGTTTGAGTATGGTTGGTATTGGGAAAGCCATTCCCGTTGATTTCTATTGTAGAACTTGGGTATGAGCTTGAGTTTGATCGTGAAGATGAATTTGAGAAGGTAAAGATGAAGTATAAGTAAGAGGAGTTAGGAAAGCCATAGAGCGCCAAGCCACGCTAGCATAAAAAGATGTCTCAACTCAAAACTTTACCGCACGACTTGTAGATGTAGAGTAGAGATTATCTCAGTTAGAATATTAAAGAGGATAGTTATTAATGAGATTGCTCAGGAATGACTTGGGAAAGAAGTCAGCAAAGCGGGCGAGAGCTGAAGACGCGTGGGTGAAGGCTTCCAAATGCATATATCATGTTGAAGACAAGTTGAAGAAGGCCAATCGAATGATGGAACTTAGAATTTAGTCTTCCACTTTCCTGTGTAGGTTGAGGTTTATCTTTGGTATGTGATAGATCGTCGATGATTCGTATCATGGTGCAAGAGCACAATGAAGTTGTACAACGTGGAGTGTTCTTGTAGATTGCAAGAAAAATAATAAAATGATATATAAATCAGGATAAAAATTAATAAGATGTAGATCCCGACTTTTGAAATAAAAAGTGGAATATGATGAAGTAATCCTGGAATTTTATTATTACAGGATAAATGATATAAATAGCAGTGAAGCTATTTTGTTATGTGGTAAAGTAATAAATGAATAAAGTATTATTATTATTTATTAAGATATAGCATGTGTTGTTTAAAAGTGGTTGAGATAAGCTTGAAAATTTTAATGCGTGAATGAACGATGATCTAATAGTGCAAGTTTTAAATAGTAAGATGCCGCCTAGAAGGAGACAACAGCGTCAGCAGACCCCCGAGGAATATGCATACAATAGAGAAGCTAACCCAAATCCAGTGCCGTAATTGGTGAATTTTCTGGTGGGAGCACTAACAAATCAACTGAATTCCTGGCTATATGATCAAATCTTGATGTTCCAACAAAAATCATTTACAACAGGGTTTGAGAGAATGATTGTCGTAGACGGGGAATGTAATAACCCAATATTTTCAATAAAAAATTTTGCGAATAATTTTTTTTTTTTTATATATATAAAGGTGAGAATATGTGCAAAGTAAAATATATGTATATATGTGATAAATAAAATTATTTATTACATGAATAATTTTAAATAAATTATTTTAAGAATTATTGATCATTATAGATTATATTCTTATAATAAATTAATTTTGTAAATATTTTTTATTTATTTTCCATGAAAATATGATTATGGTATATATGATATGAACACTAGGATTATTATGATATGTATTTTTTTAGTTAAGTTAATTAATAATGGTATGTATGAAGGTTATGTCAAATATAAATTCAAAACCCTAAGTCTGGATTTTGAATAAGGAATGAGAATAATAATATAATATTATTTATATTTCAATGCTATAAACAAGCATGATATGTGTGTAACGTAATTTGTGGAACAGTTATGGTGAAACAGTACAAACCCTAACATTACTAATAAACTATAATACATAAGTCAACTATGACTGTAAGATTTGTTAAGCTATGTGTTATTCAATTAATGACCATTATTATGTTTAATGTTAATTAGGTAAACCCTAATTAATATTTAAAAACCCTAATTATTAAATTAGAACCCTAATTGCTAAGTTATAAACCCTAATTATTAAATTAGCAAGCTTAATAGTAATTAGTATATTATAAAGCCTAATTGATAAGTCCTAAGTAATTAGGAAACCTAATTTAATTAGATAACCGTATTTCACATTTTTAGAAACTAAGATTACCATTTTAGCCCTAATTACATAATCCTAGATAATGAACTTATGGAACCTTAGGGTTAAACCCTAAGGGTCAAACCCTAAGGGTTAGAATGAATTGCTAACTTTGCCACTAAAAATAAAAATCAAATGACCAAATTGCCCTTTTGAATATTTTAATAAGGTAGAGTGTAGATCTAGCCCTAGTAAGTGGTTGGTGACCAACTCTAGCTAGCCATGTGGTCTAGTAATAAACTTTAATCATTCAAAATCTGATAAACATGACCAGCCCTAAGCATTTCACCATATTATAAATAGAATTGGAGTGAGAAATCATTTTACAAGCTCATTTGTGCTCATATCCTCAACCAAAGTTTTTTTCTCTCTAAACCTACAAAAACATTTAGTAAATCTGTGATAACCTGGGATTTCAAATAATCCAAATTTTACGAATAATTTTTTTATATTTAATATTGACTGTTATATTGTAGTGTTTATCTGTGATACTAGTCTCGAGAATTAGTCAATTGGTTTATTGACTGAGAAAATAGAGTAGAGTTGTGCTTAACAGCTTTAGAAACCCTAACACTAATATATGGACAGGGATTCGATAGAAAATGCAATTAAAATAATTGTATTGATGAATATGTGTTTGTACTGTATAGAGATTTTGATTAATGATTGATCAGATAAGGTTTAAAATTTATAAACCCTATTAAGAGATTAGAAACCCTAATATCAGGATTAAAAATCCTAACGCACAGTTAGAAACCCTAATTATATGCTGTGAAACCCTAATTTATAATCCGGGAATCCTAAACCCTAATCAAGAAATCCTAATCCTAATTGGTAAGCTTAATGTGTTTATTAAACGTTGATGTGATTAGGAAACCCTAATTTAATTAGGAAACCCTAATTGCAATTTAGAAGTTTTAAATTTTCTAATTAGAAAACCCTAATTTGGAAATTTTAGAAACTAATATTGTAAAACCTAAGTGTTAGAACCTTAGGGTTAAACCCTAAGGGTTTGGAGAAATGTATAGTTTGTCATTAAAATTTCAAGATTAAAGACCAAAATGCCCTTTTTACATCTTTTAGTAAGTAACTTGTAAAAATGGACAAGACCTTTAGTAGTTTACCAACTATATTGACTTAGTAACTCAAAATATCATCAAATCAGCCTCCACATGACAGCAACATCAGAGCATTATATCATAATATATATAGATTAAGAAAGAGAAAGTGTGCAAAATTGGGTTTTATTCAATCAAGCTCTCACCTAATCTCTCTCTCACCAAGACCTCCGAAAATTACAAGTGTTTCAGTCACAAAACACTTCTCTTAAACACCTAGATCAGATTTGGAGAGCTAAGTTCAAAGATTTGGCTAGAAGGTATAAAACCTAAAACCTATTTTGATCATACATGCTTATAATTTTTTTTTGTTTATGTGTTTATATTTGTGTTAGAAGTTGTTTTTAGTTGATCTATGATGATCCATAACATCAAATGGCTTTAAAATAGTGTTTTTCAAAAACTGTTCTTGAGTTTGAAATATGGTCTGACAAGAAATGTCAGTAGCCGTAGATCTTTATATGTTTATGATTTTAGTTGTTTTATGTTTGGGATCAATAGTTTGGTATGAGGTCTTGGTTTTGCAAGTGAAATAAAAGTTGTTTAATGTCTAGATCGTAAGGTATTAACGGTCAAAGTTGGTTGACCGACCATGACTGAGTACAATCTGGGTAACCCAGAAAACATTTTTCAGTGTCTGACAAGTTTTGCAACGTCCAGATCTGTCAGTTTGTATGTTGTTTGTTGATGTTGTTGTATACATGTTATAGCCTGCTACATGGAGTATAAATCCATGCCTTAAAACCCCTTAAACAACAACTATGTTGGATATAGGAGATGGTCAAAGTAGCCATCCGAGACTGATTTTGAGTTTCTAGAATTTCCAGAAAACCGTATGAACAAGCCTTTTGACAGGGTTTGACCAAGTTGAATCAGGAGATTTTAATGTATTTGCACAGATCTAGTTATGTATATATGTTCCTTGTTATGAGTACTACATTCTAGGACCATGAGAACAACAAAACAATTACCAGAACCTAGAGATTATAGGGCATCAAAGTTGGTACTCGAAACTGCCTGGGTTTCTGGGTAACCAAGAAAACCCAGGAACCCTCTGAAAACATATTTGGAGACTTAGATCCTGTAGCTATGATGTTGTATGATCGAGATGATGATTGGTAATGGTAGTACTACATACCTACTACCAGATCAGTGTTTAAACAAACCCTGATCACGCTCGAAATGAGAATCATGGGTCCGGTCAAACGAAGCGAACCATGAACATTAAATCGCCGTTGTTGTTCTTGAGCTCAAGAACACCAACAACGACGCTTTAATGTCGCTAAAGGCCTATAAATGACGATTTTAATATAATTATTTTCTCGATTTTCCAAAAATTATTTAAAAATAGAAATAAATTATAAAAATTACTAAAAATGGTTTTAAAAATTATTTTAAATTATGAAAAATAATTTTTGACTATTTAGGATATTTTTCATTAATATTTATAATTATTTGAATATTAATGATATTTAATTTATTTAATTAGTATATTAAATAAATTAGAGAAATATGATTTAATATTATGAAAAATCATTTTAAATAAGAATAAAGTGTTTAAAATATTTTGAGTTATAAAATGTAACTTTTAATATTTTTGGAGAATTTTAATTAATAAATTAATATTAATGATATTAGATTTATTTAATTATTAAATTAAATAAATAAGTTAAATATGATTTTATTGATTTAAAAATCATTTTAAATGAGAATAAAGTGTTAGAAAATATTTTGAATTATAAAATATAATTTTCAATATTTTTTGAGAATTCTCATTAATAAATTAATATTAATGATATTAGATTTATTTAAGTATTATATTAAATAAATGAGTTAAAAATGATTTTATTAATTTATAAATCATTTAAAAAATGAGAATAATGATTTAAAAATATTCTAAGTTATAATTAATAACTTTTAATATTTTGATGATAATTTCATTAATATTTAAATATTAATGGTGATGATTTAAAATGATTTTAATTATTTTAAAAATCATTTAAGTAGAATATTGATGATTTAAAATATTTTAAGTTATTAAAAATAACCTTAATATTTTGAAAAGTATGTCATTAATATTTTTATAGTATTAAATATTAATGATGATAAGATTATTTGATAATTAAATCATTTAAAAATGATTCTAATGTTTGAAAAATTATTATAAATTAGAATAAATGCTTATAAATTATTAGAAGCTTCCGAAAAATATTATAAATGATATTTGACATATCTAATGTAATATTGAAGCTTTGAAACCAAATTTGCTTGATAATAACTGTGTTAATTATCGGATAGGGTGACCAGAACACTGAGATGAGACCGAAGTCCAACCAGATCAAATTAGTTAGAATTGATAAGTGTTTATATAGGTTATGAACACTGATGTGACTATGTGATAATGTGTCTAAGAGAAGATTGACTGTGAATTACAGCGTTATGTGTTATAAATTATTTTGCTAATTGTGAGACCGATATTATTGGTTATAGGTCTTGCGAACGCATATAGGTATTTTGTGTAGCTGTAATCAGCGGAAGAGGCAAGTTTCCTTAACTCAACCTTAAGTTATATTGTTCAAATATTATGGTGGTTAATTATTGTTGATTATAACACGTCTGAGAATTTATTGTTGATTATTAGCAGTTAATGCATGCTTATTAATTCAAATTGAATTAGTGATTATGAGAATATACATTTGTATAATAATTATTATTGGATATTCACATCCGTAGAATATATTAGTGATTGTAAATAGTACAGATAATTCCTGTCTATTGTTGAATCATGTTGAGAAATGTCTTAGCTAATTATTCTGGCTAGACAAACATTTGTTAAAACTTGATAAATTCGAGAAGAGAAGAGAAGAGAATTCAATTATTAATTGATAGATCGATGCCAATTGTTTCGGCTAGATTGAAAAAAAAGATTTGATCGGTTTGAGAAGTGAAGAGAAGAGAGGTGATTAGAAATTGAAATCATTGTATTTCGTTATTAAATCAAATTCTGATTCAAAGATTGAGAAGAACAACCTTTTATTATAAAAGGGGTAGAATTTTTGGTCGTATATTCGGCCATTACGCGCATTCTAAATATTATGCATAATATAGGGTATAATAAAGCTGATCACTTGTTATACTTGCAGAGGGGTATGATTTAATCTTTATGGTTATCTGATACACCTGCGTATATATCAAAGTTAATCTTTGATAGATACCCAAGAAGAGAAGTTCTAGATCCTTTGTGATCACTCAGCATAAATTTGGAAAACATTCCACTTTGTTATTGCGTAGAATTGATTCTTGATTATTCATTTGAATATCGTAGAAACTTTGAAAGCGTTGTAGTCTTTCATTATCAGATTATTGTGTTGCATAGAATGCAAAAAGACTTGTTAATTATTAAAGTTTTGTTCAGCTATTTCAAAGTTCCCCAAACTTTGGTTTCATTCTATCAAAATAGATAGTCTGTTGTTCTGATTCTTATACATTCTTTGTATGTCTTAACTTGCGGGGCAAATTTGTTGCTCACCCTTGCTAAATAAAACTTTTTCAATTTTCAAGTTGGAAGTTAGGGAGGTGTCTTTGTGAAGGATAAGGGAAAAGGCATAGTTATAAATTAATTATGAATAACATTATTATTATGTTGTATTTGTGAACACTTTTTGTGTATTTAAAGGGTAAGTTTGTAATGTAAAGGTTAGAGAACCTGGGGCAATGTATTAACTATAATAGTTATTATAGTGTATGTTTCTATTCATCAATAAATGGGTAGTTAGATGTTATTATATTTTGGATCGTGAGCACCAAACTCGGGGGTCAGGTAACCCGGATTTGGTGGCATCACAAAATCAGTCCCACAAACGAGCCTCACTAACATTCATAGCAGATCAGAAGCTCAGATTCTTGATTTGATCATAGAAAGGTATAACCCTAAACCAAATTTTCAATCTTGTATGCTATGTTAGATGTTATGTTTAAATGTTTAAATATGTTGTTTATAGTGTTTATAAGTGATCTGGGTTGGCACATGTTAGATCCATAACATCTAAGTGCACGGATTTGAAGTTTTTAAGAATCTAGAAATTTTTATTTTTGTTGTCTGACAACAAATGTCAGACCATCTAGATCTCATCCTGTTTATGTTTTTAGCTGTTTAAATGTTTAAACTTGTAGTATGTTATGACATCTTTAATCTAAAAGTGGAATCATGATCATTCAATGTCCAGATTACAAGATATTGTTGGTCAAAGTCGGTTGATCGACCACGACCAAGTGATTTCTGGGTAACCCAGAAATTCTTTAATCGCGTCTGACAAGATTTTCAAAGACTAATAACTGTCAGGTTTTATGTGTGTTGATGATGTTTTTGCATCTATGTTATAGCCTGCTATGTGGGCTTTAGATATGTGCCTTTATATCACTCAAATAATCAATTGACTGAAAGTAATGGTTGGTCAAACTAGCTTGCTTGATCACAAACACGGTTTTCTGGAAAACCTAGAAAACTTAAGACCGTTAATTCTGACATGGTTTGACCGGGTTTTAGCTTCTGATTTTGGTGTTGTTTAGCTGATGTTAGGAGTGTTATATGTACTTTATCATGTATACTACAGGATAGACCCATTATATCAACATAGCATCAACCAGAACCCTAATATATTTAAGCCTCAAAGTGTACCCTTGAAGCTGACTGGGTTTTTGGGTAACCCAGAAAACTCATGAAGCTCTAACAGTGAGTTTGAGGGGCTAGATCTCCTTGTTGTGATGTGTTATGACTTGGATGATAGTTGGATCTTGTAGTGTTACAACAATACTACAATGTCAGTGTCTTAGTTAGCTTAGATCATGTTTAGACAAAGATTAAGAGGTGGTCAAACAAGACACCTTGATCACTGTCTGTCAGTGATCTTGAGCCTCAAGAACACCTTAGGCGACATATTTTGTTGTTAAAGGCTATAGCGACAGACTTATTAAATTTAATTATATTAAAATCTAAAAATTATTTAAAAATAGAAAATAAATTCTAAAAATTATAAAATCAGTTTTAAAAATTATTTTAAATTATAAAATTAACTTTTAATAATTTGACATATTTTCCATAAATATTAGTAATTATTTGAATATTATTGATATTTAATTTATTTAATAAATGCATTAAATAAATTGACTAAAAAATGATTTTATTATATTAAAAATCATTTTAAATGATAATAAGGTATTTAATAATATTTTAAGTTATAAAATGTAACTTTCAATATTTTAATGTAAATTTAATTAATTATTTAATATTAATGATATTAAATTTATTTAATAATTATATTAAATAAATTAGTTTAAAAATGATTTTAATATTATAAAAATCATTTTAAATGAAAATAAAGAGTTTAAAGATATTCTAAGTTATAAAATATAACTTTTAATATTTTAAAATAAATTTAATTAATTATTTAATATTAATGATGTTAGATTTATTTAATAATAATATTAAATAAATAATTTAAAAATAGTTTTATTGATTTAAGAATCATTTAAAAAGGATATAAATGGTTTAAAGATATTTTTAAGTTATTATAAATGACTTTTAATATTTTAGTGAATAATACCTTAATATTTAAATATTAATGGTAATTGTTTAAAAATGATTTTAATGTTTTAAAAATTATTTAAGGTTAATATTAATACTTTAAAAATATTTTGAGTTATTATAAATTACTTTAATAGTTTCATTAATATTTGGATATTATTTAGATATTAATGATAATAGAATTATGTAATATTTAAATCATTTAATAATGATTCCAGAGTTTGAAAAATCATGATAAATTATAATAATTAATTAAAAATTATTATAAGTCATATGATTGATATTTAAATTATCCAGAATAATATTTAAGATACAGATTAGAGTTTTAAACTTGATAATTACCCGATAAAAGCCGCCTTCAGACAATCAAATGTTCTACCAAATTGATCCGAACCTATATAATTTGACTGTATAAGTGTTTGTTTGTGTCTTAATGACTGATATAACTATGTGACAATGTGATTAGGTTATGTGTTGATAATAGTATGATGTGTTATGATATGTTATTTTAATCAATAGAACACTATTATAAATGATAGGTCGTTGAATTAAAGATAGAACTAAGTTGTGTAAGCAGCAGATTAGACAAGTATCTGAATTATCTTTTACATTATGCAAGTATCCTAACCTTTGCATTTCCTTTATGCAATGAATATGAGTAAGAAAGTTCCAGAATTATAATATTATTATGCCAGATTATTAAACTCTATTGTTATTGATTAAGTATCCAATCATTTATATTCATATAAGTTCCCAAACTTATTCGTTCATTATTTATCAGTATCGTATTATTATAAGATTCTGATATATATATTCTGTTTGTTAAATTCTAAGTATGGTTATACAAGTGTCCTCACTTGGATAATTATTGTACATGTTGATACATACTTGTTGATTTCCAATATGTATACCTTAATTAAAAATCGTCTAAGCTATTTGACTCGGCTAGACACAGATTTAAGAATATCGTTGAACATGATAGAACACTATTGTTATCCAACAAAATTATTTTGGTTCAGGCTAAGTATGAACATCCCGAATCTGGGAAACTTTTGTGCGCCCAAGGCGGTTATGATGAACGAGATTATCGTTCTGGTATGTAGTATTGATCAATACAGGGAATAACGTGCTGATAACCCCCGTGCCCGTAAGTTATGACGGTTTATAGATGAAGTTCTGTTAAAACTTTTCAAAAATTGAAAACAATATTCATAGTCTGTCTGCTGCTCTCTATTTATAGTCAGTACGTAGTTTCAAAAATTTGAAATAGAATTGTTATGTTGATTACAATTGTTTCAGTTACTTCACAACTATTGCTTCGTTGTAGAAGTGCCACTCAAAGAAAACATTTAATCCTTTCAGCTAATGTTTATTGTTTGGTATTACTTGCTGGGCACTCAAATGCTCATTCTTGCTTAATTTAAATGTTTTCAGTTAAGTATGACCAACTAGAGGGCTTTGCCAGGAACAAAGGAAAAGGAAAGCTGTCAGAATAAGTTGTGTTATCTTATGTAATAGCTAGACTGTGACGCCCCCAAAATAGGTATACATCACCCATCTTGAGTCGCCAAATACATGGTACAAAATTTAAATACAACTTAATAATACAATTGTCGTGTAAAATACGACAAAACATAAACTGAGAGTTTTAATACGAAAATTGTCTTCTGGACAGTATTCAACTCAAAATGGAGTCCTCAATACATTTATTATCACACTATTTCATAGAATAGTGAAGACTACTAATGCTATCATCTAGTCCATCACTCCTTTCTCCGACAAGTCCCGGCTACGTTCTCATTTCCTGAAGAGAACAATGAAAGTAAAAGGGTGAGCTCAACTAGCCCAGTAAGAAATATTATGACTAAGATAATGCAGAATAAATTATCGTTAGCCTTCAACAATGTTAAACTGATACAATATAACAAATATCAAGTTTAACTGTAGCGGAACAAGCAATCCACTGAAAGAGTCAAGTAGAGAATAAATCTACTATCTTCTATGATTTAAAAGGTTTTTCATCACTTTAATCGCTGGGACTCAGCTTAATAAATAATCCACATCATCCCTGCACTACGACCAAGGATATTCATTAGTATCACAACCACAATTTATCCATGCACTACTGGCCAAGGATATTCATGTATTCATCAATGGTCATGATCATGCCAACAACTGTCCATCAATGCACTACGGGCCAATGAGGACTTTTACCACATCATTTGTATCATTACAGTCATGATTATACCGAATAATCCCTGGTCATAATCATATAAAGTCCATCTATGCACTACAAGCCACAGATGACTTTTAACATAATATAAACATGAGGATGATGACAATGATATAAGAATTTAATAAAACAAGTTTAAGGATAATTTTTTAAAGATTTATAATTTAATTTATCCAGAAAATCAATAATGTCCAAATTGTCAACATGATACTGCTTTGTGCAGTAAAATTCAAGAATAATATTGTACCAAAAATAATTTGGACCGAAAACGAATCAATTCTTATCATGAATAGTACTTGAATGAATAATACTTGAGTGAATAGTACCCCGTGAATAGTACTTTGGGAATAGTAACTCCGTGAATAGTACTCCGACATGAAAAAGTTAAAACTTATCAAAAATGCTCAGAATAATATTTCCATGAAAAGATACTGGATGAAGTGCAAATATCAAGGATATTCTACTAATTTTATGGAGTATAGAAGCCAAAACTTTAACCAAATGAGTATAGAATTCGAAATCTGAAACGAAATAATATTACTTACATACTACAGAGTATGGAAGAAAATATTATTTCAAGCGAATATTGAACAAAATAACATCCCTTACCTTGAAAAGAAGAGTATTCCAACTGGTATAACGGAGATATTCTTAAAGAAAACTTTTACTATTTTCTACACTCAAAACTTTCTAAATCTCGAAAGAAATACGCTCAATATTATAGAAGAAGAATTCTCGGATTCTGGTGTGATTTTTAATTCTAAATTAGCATCCTATTTATAGGAGAATGAAAATGATACTATTTGAGCGCATAGTGGACAAAGAGTCATGGGCGAATTCAATCGGCTGAATTCTGAAAAATTTGATTTTACTATGTCATGCACTATGCAATAAAATATTAGAATAAAACAAAAACTTTTAAATAAAATATAATATATTATACATATATATATATATATATATATATATATATATATATATATATATATATATATACATATCTTGATAAAGAAAAGTCACGGTGTTACCCAGAACTTCTCCCCTTTTCAACCACAAACACACACACACACACACACACACACACACACACACACACACACACACACACACACACACACACACACACATATATATATATATATATATATATATATATATAAAACCTTCCATGCCTTATATGACATTCCAACTCCCTTCCCCCAAGTTCTCATTTTCTCCACCCGTGGGCCCCATATGTGGCCCCCACATGTGGTCCCCACTTTTATTATATGAATAAATTTATATCGATTATTTTGAAAAATGGGTAAATTGGGGGTCCATAAAATAATCAAAATTTCCAACAAATACTTCATAAAAATCCTCTCAATATTTTAACAATATTTATCATCATTATTATAATTCGCAATATTTAACAACGAGGTCGTTCCCAGGAAAGAGGGGGCTTTCCAATAAGGATTTCTCCTATCAAGCGCGCAATTAGGTGACCAAACTTCTCCTCGATGTAACTTCTAGACATCGCCAATATTGCAAATAATAATATTAATAACTTTATCGTCTCAATTATTGATTTACTAATATATAAAATATCGACAATAATTGAATCAAATAACGTGAGATACTATGCAACAATTACTATAGCAATAGTTGAACAAAACTGAGTGACTTCTCACGTAAGCATCAATAATCAATACTGTGTGCTACTATACAACCACGCGTATTACTGTACTTTTAACACCGGGTGTTTCAACAGTTAACGGTAAAACTTTTGCCGTTATTTTTATAAAAATATATTTTTATCGTTTTCTCAATTCGATAATAATTTTGTTGTGGGGTCCACCAATGATTGTCCCATCGTACGAATATTCCCTGTTAAAAAAAATATTTCCTGACCAATCGAATATAATATAACAACTTACATACTTTGCAAAATTTATAAATATTACCCACAACTATAACATTATATTAAATTCACTCCATAATATTCAAAAATGATATTTATAGAAAATTCATTTTTATTCATAAAAGTTGGGGTCTTACATAGACTTAAATAAGATAATGATATTTATTATCTATCATGTAATGAAATGTTCTAAGGTCGCGTACCTAGGATTTAGATAACTCTGATATGTAATTTAAGTTTGATATTTATGACAATATTATTATTATTCCGCTCAAAGATATGGTATCGTGAAGCATTGAATTCGGGTTCCAAGTACCTGAATTTGGGGGCATCACAGGTTGGTATCAGAGCTTTAGGGTTAGAAACCATAGATGGGGGTAGACCTTAGGCTATAACCTTAGAGTAGAGGGAAACGTTGAAAATACATATAACTCATATAGAGTTTAAAAAGGAGATGAATTGAATAAATTCATCATCAAATCAAATAAAAGATAACTTATAAAAAAATTATTATTTGTTGTGTGTATATATGCTAATCAGGATAATTTATGTGTGTAGATATCAGGCGTAAAAGGCTTATTATATGCTTATAACATGAAGAAGGAGCCAATATCAAAGCCAATAGCTGAAATAGAGGCTCACATTGAAGATAACCTTGATGAGGTGATCATTTTAGAAAATATAGTACCGGACCCAGAAATGATGGAACTAATAGATAATGATTCAGACACCGAAGTTGGAGCTGATCAAGCATCAATTGAAGTACAGAATCTGAGGAAAAATGTTTCTTCTCTGGAAAAGTTGTGGGAGATAGAAAAAATACTAAATAGTCAATTGCGAAAGGCGTTAATCGAAACGATGGAAGAACAAGATAATCTTAAGATCCAAATTGATCAGATGGGAGCCGAAAGCAACAAATCGTGTGTAGCTCCAAGCGAGAAGGGGAAAGGAAAGATAAAAGACCACGACTTAGAAAAATCCAATAATAACCAAGGGAAAAAGATATGTTATATTTACGGCCGTGAGGGACATACCTCTCCTCATTGCCCCGACTTTAAGAAAGGAGCATGTTTTATTTGTGGGTTGGAAGGTCATTGGGCGAAAGGTTGTCCAAAATCAGGAAAGAGGTGTAGGAAATAAGTAGGATTAGTATTTAATTATGTATGTTTGGTAATGTGCGTGTGTAATGTAATATTCCCCACTTTTGAATAAGTAGTAGTAGCGAATCCCGACTTTTGTGGTCACAAAGGGATATCAGATGTTTAAAGCAGTATTTGCTATGCTATGTAAAGTATTTTGAAAATTGCTAAATGAATATGAATCTATGTTTGATTAATGAAATAAGTTTGAAATATTAAACTTATATGATAATGTTTAGAATGTAAGTTAATAAAGTATTATTTAACCAGAAAATGCCACCAAGACGTCAAACTCGAAACCAAAGGGTAGAAGAATCTGTCAACAATGCTGGAGGATAACAACCAGACCTGATGCAGAATTTCGCGAATATGGTAGCTCAGGCCATGCAGAATGGAATGCAAGCCGCGGAAGATCAGCCAAACAATCGATTTGCGAACTTCAAGGATTTTAAGGCCGTAAGACCGCCAGAATTTAGAGGTACCACTGACCCGATAGAAGCCCAAACTTAGGTTAAGGAAAAAAAAGTATTTTTAGTCGCTAGGGTAGATGAGGGGCAAAAGACAGCTTTTGCCACCTATATGATGAAAGGAGAGGCAAATTTCTGGTGGGAGGCAAATCAATCTAGGGCAGGAGAAGGAGTGATAACATGGACTAGGTTTAAGATGCTGTTCTTTGAGAACTATTTCTAGTCTAGTGTGCAGGCTAGGATGGAGGTGAAGTTTTTGGAATTGAAGCAGGAGAACTTGACAGTTGTGGAGTATGCCACAAAGTTCAATGAGTTAGCTAGATTCACTCCACACCAAGGGGATACAGAGGCTAGAAAGGCAAGGAGGTTTGAGCTAGGCCTAAAACCCTGGCTCTACAATAAGGTGGCAGTGTTGCAGATTAATACGTTTGTCGCACTCTTAGAAAAGACTATCATAGCTGAAGGGGGAAGTGAGGCCTTGAGCCTCTACAATAAGGAGAGAAAGAATAAGGGTGAGGGAGCCGGGAAGGTAGAAGTAGGTAGTGGAAGTAGGGGTGAAAAAAGAAAGTGGAACAATGTTGGGAGTGTCCAAGTCAAGTAGGAAGGTGTGAAAAAGCAGGTTGTGCAGTGTAAGAATTGTGGGAAGAGTCATTCAGGTGAGTATCTTAAGGGTAAGTTTATGCTACAAGTGTGGGCAGGAGGGACATATCTCTCCTAACTGCCCCAATCCTAGGATGAGCAATGGGTGTTTTCTGTGTGGATCAACGGAGCACAAGGCGAAGGACTGTCCAAAAAGGAGAATGGATATAAGAAGCGTGAATGCGGGGAAATGGAGTGGAACAATGGCGATAACGGGACCAACTTTGATGAAATCAACCGCAAGAGTCTTCAACATGACGGTTTAGGATACCGTAGCAGCCGGGGATGGAACTTCTGGTATTATTCGTATGAATTGTATTTTTGTATATATGATTTTCTTAAATATAATTATGTTATAAAGAAATTTTGAAGGAGAAATTGGAGTTCTATTAGAAATCAAATTTTCGTATAATCAGATAGACAAGCTTTATGTTGAATGGTTAAAGATCAGTTCGATCAAATCTGATCGAGATCTACTTGAAGTGATTGTGTATGCTATTTGCCCTAGTGTCTATAAGTTTTAAAGCGGTGATTCCGGGGACGGAATCCTTATAAGGGAGGGTGGATGTAATAACCCAATATTTTGAATAAGAAATTTTGCGAATAATTTTTTTTATATATATATAAAGGTGAGAATATGTGCAAAGTAAAATATATGTATATATGTGATAAATAAAATTATTTATTACATGAATAATTTTAAATAAATTCTTTTAAGAATTATTGATCATTATAGATTATATTCTAATAATAAATTATTTTTGTAAATATTTATTATTTATTTTCCATGAAAATATGATTATGGTATATATGATATGAACACTAGGATTATTATGATATGTATTTTTTTAGTTAAGTTAATTATTTTAACTTAATTAATAAAGGTATATATGAAGGTTATGTTAAATATAAATTCAAAACCCTAAGTCTGGATTTTGAATAAGAAATGAGAATAATAATATAATATTATTTATATTTCAATGCTATAAACAAGTATGATATGTGTGTAATGTAATTTCAAGATATTGTTGGTCAAAGTCGGTTGATCGACCATGACCAAGTGATTTCTGGGTAACCCAGAAATCCTTTAATCGCGTCTGACAAGATTTTCAAAGACTAATAACCGCTCGAGTTTTTTATGTGTTGTTGATGATGTTTTGTATCTATGTTATAGCTTGCTATGTGGGCTTTAGATATGTGCCTTTATATCACTCAAATAATCAATTGACTGAAAGTAATGGTTGGTCAAACTAGCTTGCCTGATCACGAACACGGTTTTCTTGAAAACCCAAAAAACTTAAGACCGTTAATTCTGACATGATTTGACCAGGTTCTAGCTTTTGATGCTTGTGTAGTTTAGCTGATGTTAGGAGTGTTATATGTACTTTGTCATGTATACTACAAGTTAGACCCATTATATCACCATAACATCAACCCAGAACCCTAATATGTTTAAGCCTCAAAGTGTACCCTCGAAGCTGACTGGGTTTCTGGGTAACCCAGAAAACCCAAGAAGCTCTAACAGTGAGTTTGATGGGCTAGATCTCCTTGTTGTGATGTGTTATGACTTAGATGATAGTTGGATCTTGTAGTGTTACAACAATACAACAATGTCAGTGTCTTAGTTAGCTCAGATCATGTTTAGACAGAGACTAAGAGGTGGTCAAACTAGACACCTTGATCACTTTCTGTCAGTGTTCTTGAGCCTCAAGAACACATTAGGCGACATATTTTGTCGCTAAAGGTTATAGCGACAGACTTATTAAATTTAATTATATTAAAATCTAAAAAATTATTTAAAAATAGAAAATAAATTCTAAAAATTATAAAATCAGTTTTAAAAATTATTTTAAGTTATAAAAATTAACTTTTAATAATTTGACATATTTTCCATAAATATTAGTAATTATTTGAATACTATTGATATTTAATTTATTTAATAAATACATTAAATAAATTGACTAAAAATGATTTTATTATATTAAAAATCATTTTAAATGATAATAAGGTATTTAATAATATTTTAAGTTATAAAATGTAACTTTCAATATTTTAATATAAATTTAATTATTTATTTAATATTAATGATATTAGATTTATTTAATAATTATATTAAATAAATTAGTTTAAAAATGATTTTAATATTACAAAAATCATTTTAAATGAAAATAATGAGTTTAAAGATATTCTAAGTTATAAAATATAACTTTTAATATTTTAAGATAAATTTCATTAATTATTTAATATTAATGATGTTAGATTTATTTAATAATAATATTAAATAAATAATTAAAAAATGGTTTTATTGATTTAAGAATCATTTAAAAAGGATATAAATGTTTTAAAGATATTTTAAAATGATTTTTAATGTTTGAAAAATCATTTAAGGGTAATATTAATACTTTAAAAATATTTTGAGTTATTATAAATTACTTTAATGGTTTCATTAATATTTGGATATTATTTAAATATTAATGATAATAGAATTATGTAATATTTAAATCATTTAATAATGATTCCAGAGTTTGAAAAATCATGAAAAATTATAATAATTAATTAAAAAATATTATAAGTCATATGATTGATATTTAAATTATCCAGAATAATATTTAAGATATAGATTAGAGTTTTAAACTTGATAATTACCCGATAAAGCCGTCGGTACACCGAAATGTTACCAAAATTGATCCGAACCTATATAATTTGACTGTATAAGTGTTTGTTTGTGTCTTAATGACTGATATAACTATGTGACAATGTGATTAGGTTATGTGTTGATAATAGTATGATGTGTTATGATATATTATTCTAATCAATAGAACAATATTATAAATGATAGGTCGTTGAATTAAAGATAGAACTAAGTTGTGTAAGCAGCAGACTAGACAAGTATCTGAATTATCTTTTATATTGTGCAAGTATCCTAACCTTTGCATTTCCTTTATGCAATTGTTATGAGTAAGAAAGTTCCAGAATTATATTATTATTATGCCAGATTATTAAACTCTATTGTTATTGATTACGTATCCAATCATATATATCCATACAAGTTCCCAAACTTTATTCGTTCATTATTTATCAGTATCGTATTACCATAAGATTCTGATATATATATATTCTGTTTGTTAAATTCTAAGTATGGTTATACAAGTGTCCTCACTTGGATAATTATTGTACATGTTGATACATACTTGTTGATTTCCAGTATGTATACCTTAATTAAAAATTATCTAAGCTATTTGACTCAAATTGAACACGTATTTAAGAATATCGTTGAACATGATAGAACACTATTGTTATCCAACTAAATTATTTTGGTTCAGGCTAAGTATGAACATCCTAAATCTGGGAAACTTTTGTGCACCCAAGGCGGTTATGATGAACGAGAATATCATTTTGGTATGTATTATTGATCAATCTGAGGCATAACCGGGTTGATCACCCCCGCGTTCAGAAAGTTATGACGGTTTCTGCCATGAAGTTCATTAAACCTTTTCGAAAATTAAAAACAATATTCATAGTCTGTCGACTGCTTTCTATTTATAGTCAGTACGTAGTTTCAAAAATTTGAAATATAATTGTTATGTTGATTATAATTGTTTCAGTTACTTCACAACTATTGCTTCGTTGTAGAAGTGTCACTCAAAGAAAATATTTAATCCTTTCAGCTAATGTTTATTGTTTGGTATTATTTGTTGGGCACTCAAATGCTCATTCTTGCTTAATTTAAATGTTTTCAGTTAAGTATGACCAACCAGAGGGCTCTTCCAAGAACTAAGGGAAAGGAAAGCTGTCAGAATAAGTTGTGTTATCTATGTAATAGCTAGACTTAAATAAGATGATGATATTTATTATCTATCATGTAATGAAATGTTTTAAGATCGCGTACCTGGGATTTAGACAACTCTAATATGTAATTTAAGTTTGATATTTATAACATTATTATTATTATTATTTCGCTCAAAGAAATGGTATCGTGAAGCACTAAATTTGGGTTTCAAGTACCTGAATTTGGGGGCGTCACAGGGAAGGTAATACACTGACATACAATCAAGAGCAGAGAGGAAAGAAGAGTGAAGATGATAAGGTGGGTGATAGTCATACCGGTAATGCTCGGAAAAGAAAGTGGAACAATAGTATTAACGCTGAAAATCAGTAAGGGAATGAAAAGAAGAAGGTGGTGGTGTGTAGAAACTGTGGAAAGAGACACGTGAGTGTTTGTTTGAAAGAAAAAAGAGTGTGCTTTAATTGTGGCTTGAAGGGCCACATTGCACCAAAATGTTCAAGACTGAGGAAGGGAGCATGCTTCATGTGTGAATCAAAGGAGCACTTGGCTCGAGGTTTCCCAAAGAAAGCGGTAGGAAAAGCAAGTGGAAGTAAGGGGGGCAGTGGGAAACTGGTTATTGTAGAATCAGCTTCGCCTAATCAACCAACCAAACCTACATTCGACATGACGGTGCAGGACGCAATGCAAGGTACTATTTTGATTAATGATTTAAATGATTGTGTGTTATTTGATTTGCTGTTATTTTTTAATTTATGTCTGATGAATTTACTTAGAAATTAGATTCGATTTGGGAAGAGTTAGACTATTCTCTAAATATAGAAAGTGTGAATAGTGATTCCTCTTAAGTTGATGCGTAAAATTACAGTGTGGGTATTAAAGGCCGCGTGATGTCAATGGATTTATTTCTAATTTGTTTTGGGAAAATCTGAGGTTGTTAAACCATATGGTGATAAGTGATTGTCAAAGAAAGTGCGTATACCTTATGACTCTAAGGAAGTCAAAAGTAGTATTTTATTTTTCTAGTTGCAAGTCGCATGTACGGTAGAGTTATCTATCGATGTTGTAAGTCAAGAAGTTGTTAAGAAAATAGTGTGTGGGATACGCGAAGTTTAAGATAGCCACTTCGTTAGCTAACTTAAAGAGGAAATCGGTGGAATTTATATGGGCAGGAAATTATGAAGCAAATTTTCAAGAATTGAAGAAAAAGTTAAGTATGGAACCTGTGTTGTCTTTACCAGATAATACAAGAAATTTTGTGTTGTATAGTGACACATCGTACAATGTACTAGGCTGTGTGTTTAGGCAGGACGACATGGTCATTTCATACGCATCACGTCAGTTAAAATTTTGTTTTATGAGAAAGGGAATCCGACTCACGATCCAGAGTTAGAGGTAGTAGTGGCCCTGAGGATTTAGAGGTGTTATTTTTGGGAAGTAGTGTGAGATATAAATAGACCATAAGTCTCTAAAGTATATCCTCTCACAGAGATATTTAAACATGCGTCAAAAGTGATAGTTGAATTGATCAATGATTGTGACTGCAAAATCCTAAACGAATGTGGTTGCCAACGTCTTAAGTAAAAGCTAGTAGTTATTTTTGTTAACTGTGAAAGATGGGTTCATAATAGAAATGATTAAGTTGTGGTAGGAGGTAAGATATCCAAAAAATTCAGAGGAGAAGCTGTTCAGATGGAAAACCGTACAACTTTGTTGGACAGAGTAAAGGAAGAGTAACTCCAAGATGAAGGTGTCAATTCAAGATCGATATTGAAGGGTGGCTGAATGTTGAAGGAAGAAAATAGGTTTCACCAGTATCGGGAATTGAATATGAAGTATTACGAGAAAAAAAAATTATATGTTGAATCAACTAGGGAGCACAGAAATATATTGCGCCTTCAACAATACTTTTGGTGGCAAGATATAGTGATAGATTTCATGGTATGTCAATGTTAATATATTTCCTAACGATCAGTGAGCGAAGTTATATGTCAAAGAAATTATTTTAAGGCATGATGTAATGGTATTAATCATGTATGACAGAGATCCATGATTAACATCGAATATCCAAAAAAGTTATAAGAACGCATGGGGATGCAGTTGTGAATGAGCACGTTATACCATTTATGAACTGATGGCCAAAATGAAAAGACAAGCCAGACATTGGGAGACATTTATTTTAGTTTAGTTCGTCTACAACAAAATCTATCATACAAAACATGGGTATGTTACCATAAGAAGTGTTGTATGGAAGAGCAAGGTTGGTAGCTGCTCAAGACAGACAGAAGAAATATGCTGATCAATATCGACAAAATCGTGAATTTGATGTGGGAAATTTCGTTTTCCTAAAAGTTTCTCCCTAGAAAGGAAATATAAAATTTAGTAAAAAAGGAAAGCTGAAACCGAGATACTTAGTTTTCATGTACTGCAAAGAGAGGGAATAGATGGTTACGAGGTAGCCTTACCTCTACAGTTAGAGTGCATTCGTAATGTTTTTCATGTTTCAGTGATATGATCGAACAAGCCCGACTACAATCATGTGATTGAGTACGAACCGTTACAGTTGATAAAGATTTGTCCTACTAGGAAATCTCTATTCAGATAAGTTGATAGAAAAGAATTTCTCAGGAATAAAGTGATACCTTTTGTTAAGGTAATGTGGAGGGACCACAATGCTGAGAAAGCTACGTGGGAACTCAAAAATAAGATGATAGAAAGTTATCCTGAGTTATTTGTGTAACCTATGCTTCGATTTTGGGGACAGAATCCTTGTAAGGAGGGAAGAATGTGACGAATGAATCGTTTGAGTTGTGATTCTGGGGACAGAATCCTTGTAAGGAGGGAAGGATGTAACGATCCAGAATTTTTGTATGTAATTTAAAATATTTATTGAATTAAATAAATATTTTAGTTGATGTGTTTATTATTAAATAAATATTTGTTTTATTTGATTATTTATTAGTTGTGGAGAATTAACTTAATTAAGTGTAATATATTAATTAAGTTGGTATTTAGTAATTTTGTATTTTGAAGTTAATTAAATTAAATGAGTGTTGAATTAATTATTATGTTACATAGTGGTAATATCCTAATTTAATTTAATAATTAAATTAGAGAGTTGATAAAGATTAAAGGAATTGTTATAATATGATTTTAATTTAATTTATTAATTCAAGTGATGTACTAAGTTATTAAATAAAATTATAATGAAAATTATAATTTTTGTGGTAATTTGATAATGTGGTTTGTTAATGTGATAAGTTGTTGTTAGTTTTAATTTAATTGAATTTGAATATTAGAATTTGATTAAATAGAGTGTGACATTAAACTATAAGTGAGTTATTAAAATAAACTAAAAGAAGTTTTAATTTAGTTTTACCAAACAAGATATAAGAATTTTAAGCCCTTATTTTTAATTGGTTTTGCCAAACAACCCTTAGTGGCTTTTGATTTTCAAAATTCTATAACTGATAAATAGTAAGTATACGTATTATATTGTATTAAGTATAGTATATATCAGTTAAAGTTTTACGTTAAGTTTGTAAGCCTAAGCCTAATTCTAAAGAAAACAAAACAGAGAGAAGGAAGAAGAAAGAAAAAAGAAAAAAGAGAGAGATAGAGAGAGCTCTAGAGAGTTTTAGAGAGAGAAAAGTATTCTCTGTGATTTTGAAGCTATGTTTTGAGGAGAAGAAGGGGTCAAAACAATTCTCATCATCTAACAGAGCATAATCAATGATTAAGGTAGAATTCTTAGTTTTAAAGTTTTGTTTTTATTTTCTAAAAAGTTCTATGTAATTGATGTTTGTGGATAATTGTTGAAAATATGAGTTTGTATATGTTAGATTATGTATACAAATTGTTTTTACGTGCTTTAGTGTTAACTAATCCATGAAAACATGATAATTATGAAGAAATTGAATTACAGTGATATATGTATGAATATGGCTTATTTTGAAGTCAAAATTGATGTTTAATTCATATTATAATGTATAAATCGATTATGAAAATACATGAAGAAACAAAAACAAATTAATTGAAACTAATTGTTTTGGTTGTAAAATGAATTCACAGTGAGGAATTTCGCTATGAATGTCAAAAGAAGAAGAAATAATAGAAATAGTAAAATTAAAGGTTGTAATTGTGATGTTTATGTTGTTTATGTGGTTAGAAACGTGTTAGAAAATAGTAATTTATGTTTCTGTAAACATATTACAACTTGGGTAAGTTGGAATGGTTGTTGGAAAAGTGTTTTTAGGCCAAATTTGGCTTTCTCTGCGTTGTTCGCTCATGAACTACGAAAGTATCCCCACCCAAGTGGACTATTATAGTGCAAAACCCCACCTCAATGCGGAGGTAGTCTGACTTACAAATGTTTAGAAAATCTGACCGGACATGTTTTACCAAAATGGGCATAACGTTTTCATATGAACTCCGATTGATGCGATTCAAGATGATCTGGAACGAGGATGAGTAGACCTACAACTTTAAGTCTTTAATTTGTTCAATTTGAGGTCAGGAACAGGTGTAAAAATTGCCATATTTAGGACTAATGTGTATCCAGAGGCAATCGAAGGGCGTCGGGCATGCACGTAAGCAAGTGTAGTGCTTCTGATGATAAAAGATGTTGTTCTAAGTTATAAAACATGAATATTAGTTAATATAATGATGCTTAACTTTAATACATGATGTATTAGATAAGTTGTATAAGCATACTAAGCATACACGCAGAGAGACGAATTCGGCATGTATGACGAATGAACGTCTAAACGCCGTGACAAGTGTTAATGAACTTAAAAAGTATTTTAATTAAAATAAAATGAACATTATAAGATATGGAATGGGGTTAATATAAAAATAATAAGGAGTCCTCATAAGACTTAAACACTTTAATGAATTTCAAGTATGACTAAGAAGAAATATAGTATTGATTAATAAGTTATATTAGATTGAAACTCAACGTTGTAAGAGTTGAGTGTGACGCCCCCAAAATAGGTATACATCACCCATCTTGGGTCGCCAGATATATGGTACAGAATACAAATACAATCTTAAATATACAACATGAGCTGTGAGTTTTAATATAAATATTGTCTTCTAGACAGTATTTAAACTCAAAATAAGTCCTCAATACATTTATTAATTCACTATTTCATAGAATAGTGAGGACTACTAATGCTATCATTTGGACCGTCACTCCATTCCCCGACTAGTCCCTGCTACATTTTCATTTCCTGAAGAGAACAATGAAAGTAAAAGGGTGAGCTCAACTAGCCCAGTAAGAAATATTATGACTAAGATAATGCAGAATAAATTATCGTTAGCCTTCAACAATGTTAAACTGATACAATATAACAAATATCAAGTTTAACTGTAGCGGAACAAGCAATCCATTGAAAGAGTCAAGTAGAGAATAAATGTACTATCTTCTATGATTTAAAAGATTTTTCATCACTTTAATCGCTGGGACTCAGCTTAATAAATAATCAACATCATCCCTGCACTACGACCAAGGATATTCATTAGTATCACAACCACAATTTATCCATGCACTACTGGCCAAGGATATTCATGTATTCATCAATGGTCATGATCATGCCAACAACTGTCCATCAATGCACTACGGGCCAATGAGGACTTTTACCACATCATTTGTATCATTACAGTCATGATTATACCGAATAATCCCTGGTCATAATCATATAAAGTCCATCTATGCACTACAAGCCATAGATGACTTTCAAAATAATATAAACATGAGGATGATGACAATGATATAAGAATTCAATAAAACAAGTTCAAGAATTAATTTATCCAGGAACCAATAACGTCCAAATTGTCAACATGATACTGCTTTGTGGGGTAAAACTTAAGAATGATCAGAAGAATATTTCCATGAAAAGATACTGGATGAAGCGCAAATATCAAGGATATTCCACTAATTTCATGGAGTATAAAAGCTAAAACTTTAACCAACTGAGTATAATAAAGAATGGAATAACAAAAGAAATCACTAGGCATGCGATAGACCGCGCAGACAAGTTATTCCAACAGAATAATAAATAACGGAACCAGGTCATGCGTAAACACACAGACAGGATATTCCAACAAAATAATAAATAATGGAACCAGGTCATGCGTAAATGCACAGACATGATATTCCAACATAATAGTAAATAACAGAACCAGGTCATGCGTAAACGCACAAACAGGATGTTCCAACAGAATAATAAAGAATGGAATAACATAAGAATTTCATCATGTATGCGGTACTTCGCATAGATAAGTTATTCCAACATAATAATAAAGAATGGAATAACAAAAGAATTTCACCAAGTATATGGTAGCCCTCGTATATAGGTTATTCCAACAGAATAATAAAGAATGGAATAACAGAAGTTCTCTTCATGAATACGAAACAAATAATACCCCTTACGAGTACAACAAATAATATCCCTTACCTTAGAAGAAACTGGATATAGGAAAAGAGAGGTAACAGACTTCTCTTCTTCTTTCTCTTTATAATTTTCTCTCTCTAGAGTTTCAGTGAATTCGTAAGAAATATTGAAGGAATGAGCTTCTATTTATAGGAGAATGGAAAGGCACTGTGTAAGGATTTTTCTCACGGATTCAAAATGTAAGTCACGGAATTCATTTGTCGATTGAATTTCTTAATAAAACAAAACAAAAAAATATAATATATAAATGTATTTATATAACACATGCTTGAAAAGAAAAACTTCAACCACCCGTGAATCATCTTTGAAATAAAACTCTCCTAAGACAACTTTCATCATTCCACTAACACCACCCGTGACCACATGTCACATATATATATAAAATATATATATAAACCACATTCCCCCCCACCCGTAACCTAATATAAATATATATATAATATAAACCCTGCACCTTTATATATATATATATATAAATTTGAGCTAACTTTTTACCGAATATTTTGAAAAATGGGTAAATGGGGGGTCCATAAAATAAGCAAAATTTCATAAAAATTACCTTAATATTTTTAACAACATTTATCATCATTAGTATAATTCGTAATATTTAACAACCAGGTCGTTCCCAGGAAAGAGGGGGCTTTCCAATAAGGATTTCTCCCTATTGGCACGCAATTAGGTGACCAAACCACTCCTTGACAGAACTTCTAGACATTGTCAATATTGCAAATAATAATATTAATAACCCTATCATCTCAATTATTGATTTAATAATATATAAAATATCGACAATAATTGAATCAAATAACGTGAGATACTATGCAACAATTACTGTAGCAATAATTGAACAAAACTGAGTGACTTCTCACGTAAGCATCAATAATCAATACCATGTACTACTATGCAACCACGCGTATTACTATACTTTTAACACTGGGTGTTTCAACAGTTAACGGTAAAACTTCGCCATTATTTTCATAAAAAGATATTTTTATCGTTTTCTCAATCCGACAATAATTCCGTTGTGGGGTCCACCAATGATTGTGCCGTCGTACGAATATTCTCTGTTAAAACGAATATTCTCCGACCAATCGAATATTATATAACAACTTGCGTACTTTGCAAAATTAATAAATATTACCCACAACTATAACATTATATCAAATTCACTCCATAATATTCAAAAATGATATTTATAGAAAATTCATTTTTATTCCTAAAAGTTGGGGTCTTGCAACCTTCTCTTCTTATGAAATTTTGCCCTCGAAATTAGGGTTTGTACCTGGTATATCGAAAAGGTAAGAATACCTTGATTTCATTTCAGATTCTAACTCCCAGGTCATTTCCTCAACATCATGGTTTCTCCACAAAACTTTGACTTGAGGTATAACCTTGGAGCGTAGAATATGTTCCTTCTTATCCAAGATTTGAACAGGAACCTCTTCATACATTAAATCTTCCGCTATTTCGTTCGGTTCTAACTCAATAATGTGGTTCGGGTCTTCCACATATTTGCGTAACATGGATATGTGAAAAATGTTATGAACACGAGACATACTTGGCGGTAAAGCGAGTCTATAAGCCACAGTTCCTACTCAATTGAGGATTAAAAATGGGCCAATGAATCGAGGATTGAGCTTTCCTCTCTTTCCAAATCTCGTAACTCCTTTCCATGGAACAACACGTAACAACCCATGATCTCCAATATCGAATTCCTCGTCCTTTCGACGAAGATTAGCATAACTATTTTGTCGATCTTGTGAGGTTTTTATACGTTGCCGGATTATTTGAATCTTTTCCGTAGTCATACGTACCAACTTTGGTCCCAACAACGTTGCTTCACCCACCTCATCCCAACATACTGGAGAACGACACTTTCTCCCATACAACATTTCGAATGGACCCATGCCAATACTTGCTTGATAGCTGTTGTTGTAGGAAAACTCCACCAATGGTAAGAACTTGTCCCAACTTCCCTTGAGGTCAAGGACACAGATTCTTAATAAATCTTCAAGAGTTTGAATAGTCTTCTCTGATTGTCCGTCCGTCTGAGGATGATATGCCAAACTAAATCACAAATCTGTGCCCATAGCTTTTTGCAAACTAACCCAAAATCTTGAAGTGAATCTTGGGCCTCGATCAGAAACTATGGATATAGGCATACCATGCAATCTTACAACCTCGTTTATGTACATACGAGCAAGACGTTCAAGTGTATAAGTTTCTCGTATAGGTAAGAAGTGAGTAGACTTAGTCAATCTATCAACAATGACCCAAATTGCATCTATGCCTTGAGAAACCTTGGGAATACCAGTAACAAAATCCATGGTAATGTGCTACCACTTCCATTCTAGAATTTCAAGTGGTTGCAATGGACCCTTAGGTACTTGATGCTCTGCCTTGACTCGTTGACAAGTTAAACACCTTGAGATGAATTCCGCTATCTCTCTCTTCATATTGTTCCACCAAAATGTATGTCGAAGATCATGATACATTTTGGTACTCCCAAGATGAATTTCAAATGGTGTGTTGTGCACCTCCATCATGATTTTATACTTTAAATTAGGGTCGTTAGGAACACAAAGTCTGGAGTTGACTCTAAGTATTCCTTCTTCATCGATTCTTGCTTCTGGCATAACTCCTTCTTGCACTTTCTTCCTCATACACATCAGCTCCAGGTCTGTAGCTTGAGCAGCTTTAACTTTATCAATTAGAGTTGGTTCTACTCGTATATTCGCCATCATCACATGGGTCCCTGGAGTCTTTAACTCTATCTCCATCCTTTGCAAGTCACATAAAATGGGCCTTTGCATTGACAATATCACACTCGTACCCGCATATGATCTTCTACTCAATGCGTCAGCTACCACGTTCGCTTTTCCAAGATGGTATTGGATGGTATGATCATAATCTTTCAACAGTTCAAGCCAACATTGTTGTCGCATGTTGAGTTCCTTTTGAGTGAAGAAATATTTGAGGCTTTTATGATCCGTAAAGATCTCCACTTTCTCCTCATATAAGTAATACCTCCAAATTTGAAGTGCGAAGACAACAGCTGCCAACTCTAGATCATGAGTAGGATAATTCCTCTCATATTCTTTGAGTTTCCAAGAGGCATAGGCTATGACTTTTCCATGTTGTATGAGAACACATCCTAACCCTTTACCCGAAGCATCACTGTAGATGACAAATCCCTCCGAGCCAGATGATATTGTCAGAACAGGTGCTGAAATGAGTCTCCTCTTGAGTTCTTGAAAACTCTTCTCACATTCCTCGCTCCACCCGAATTTTGTATCTTTTTGAGTCAGCTGAGTTAATGGAGTAGCGATTCGAGAAAATCCCTCTACGAATCTCAGATAATAACAAGCTAAACCGAGAAAGATACATACTTCGATCACTGATTTAGGTTGCTCCCAGCTTTGAATAGCTTCAATCTTTGTTGGGTTAACAAATATTCCATGACTTCATACTACGTGCCCAAGGAATGCTACTTCCTCTAGCCAGAACTCGTATTTCTTCAACTTGGCATAAAGCTTGTTTTCACGAAGCTTTTGGAGTATTAGCCTCAAGTGTTGCTCATGATCTTCACGACTTTTAGAATAAATAAGGATTTCATCAATAAAGACGACCATAAAGTGATCCAAATATTCCTTGAATACTCGGTTCATCATATCTGTAACGACCCCAAAATTCATACAATTTAATTCTCGACTTCGGTCGTTAATAATACATTCAACCTCTAATTTTACATCATTAAACGATAATACAACCATTGAAATTTGTGGAATAATTAAAATTTTCTATTACAAACTATCCTCATTCCCAAAACCTTCAACCTTTACATCTAAATATCTCGGAATCAATTTAATACTACAATAGTTTACATTCGCAAAACAATATTACAATTCAACATTATTACATTATTCGAAACCTTAAACATGGTTCAAATAATAATAATACGACCAAAGTATATAAATCTTCAAGTATCACATCTGATTCATGTCTTTCAAGTAACACATAACTTTACCTTGAATCTTGAACCTGCAAAAGTGGTTATTTGCAAGGTTGAGCTCGATGTTCCCAACAAATTTAATATCTATCATGTTTCACATAGCACACAATTCATGCATTATACATTTCTAATTTATCGAAATTACATTATACAACATGCATGTGCTATCACATATCACATATAAATTGAGTTCCATAACCCAATTAACTTGGTCATATTTTGACTTTAACAAATCATAAAGCATGGTATGTAAATCACCACATAATCACATTTAATCCACAAACATAATAGAACTGAAAAACTTGCCTTGGATGTTTTTTAATGTTTATAACTTATCTGCGCTGTGATGATCCCAAAAATACGAATTCCACAAACTGAATACGTACTCGACCAAAATTTAACTAAGAAGATCTTTATGAAAAGTCCTCCCACAATAAAGCCTTTCTCAAAATTGGAGGCCTTATTGTTGGTGAATGAAACAAAGGATCAAGCCCTTCTATTTATAGATTTAGCAAAGGGTAAAGTTCTCAATTTAGTTGATGTGGGGCTTGGTTTATACTAATTCTAATTTGTTTATACTAATTTTTCCTATTTTCAACATGCTAAGTGTATTCATTCATCACGAATTTGTTTCTTAACCAATTCGATCCGTTCAAGTTGCGTTGTTTTCGTTTTATAGAGGAGAACAACAATCATCCATCATTTTAATGTTTCCATCACAAATTCATCATCAACTTTAGTCCCAATGTACACCAAAACACATATTACGATCAAAATCCAAATTCCTCTTCTTTAGTATAAATACATGAATTTGATTTCTGAAAATTTGTTTCTAGATGACCATTATCAAATTATAAATATCTAATAACATATATAACATCGTAACCCACAAATTTATTAATCAAAACTCCAATTTTAAAAGAAACTCAAGGACACATAAACTAGAAATATAAATTAGATTATGTACCTTTAATTCCTTAAGAAATAAAATTAACCTTATCAGTAAAATTATAATTTCTATTCAACCATTATAATCATAACATTATTTAACAAATTCTCACTCCTCTAATTTAATTATTTAATTAAATTAGAATATCGCAATTATACTCGCGTAATAAAATACGTATAAATCCCATCTATTTTATCACACTTAAATAAACTATCTCATAACAATTTTCACAAATATTTATTTAATACCATAAATATTCATTTTATTCCATAAAGTTTCCAACTAAAATATTTAATGTACTTAATAAATATTTTACTCACATTATACTAATATTTACATTTTCATGCAATATATTACCTTCTCACTTTATTAAATCAATTATACTTGTATTAATTCACTATTTTAATTAAGTGAATTATTCACACTATTTATGAAACTTAACTCATAATAATTTCTATTGCCCACAAGGCATAATAATTAAAATTATATTATATCATAACATAATTTCAACTTAATTAAATTAACTAATATTATTTAATTTCTTTAATAGTTTAATTAACTATTAAATCTCACATTCTCCAACATATGAATATATAATTCTCTTCACACCAAATCATATAATTCAAAATATATACACCTCATAATAAGAATTTTAATTATTAAATTCTTATTTTAATAACTTATGAAAATTCAGGTTGTCACAATATCTATGAAGGTAGCAGGAGCATTAGTCAATCCAAAAGACATGACTAGGAATTCATAATTCCCGTACTGAGTTCTGAAAGCCGTCTTTGGAATGTCATCGGTTCTAATATTCAATTGGTGATATCTGGAACGAAGATCAATCTTTGAAAAGAATTTGGCTCCTTGCAACTGGTCAAACATGTCATCAATACGTGGAAATGGGTACCTATTTTTGATGGTGACATGATTCAACTCCCGATAATCAATACAAAGTCGCATACTCCTATCTTTCTTCTTCACGAATAGAGCAGAGAGAGCACCCCAAGGAGAAGTACTAGGATGAATAAAGCCAATGTCTAACAATTCCTGCAGTTGGGTCTTTAACTCCTGAAGTTCAATAGGAGCCATTCGATATGGGGCTTTGGAAATGGGTTTTGTACCGGGTTCAAGGTCGATACAAAATTCAATTTCACGCTCTGGGGGTAGGCCACGAAGTTCTTTAGGAAATACGTCAGGAAATTTATTAACAATAGAAATATCATTCAAAACTGACGTATTTTTGTTTAGATCCGTGACATGAGCTAAGAAAGCTTGACATCTGTTTTTCAATAAACGAATAGCTTTATGGCTTGAGATGACAGTGATTGATTTTAATGGTTTTGTTGCTTGAATTCACATAATAGGTTGGTTATGAATATGAAAGCTAACAACCTTACGAAAATAATCAATTTTTGCATGATGAGTAGTTAACCAATCAATCCCTAGAATCACATCAAATGCAAGTATTTTCAATGAAATAAGATCGACAGGTAATGTGAGGGTACCGATTTGAACCAAACAAGACTTATAAATAGTGGATGTAATGAAGGTTTCTCCCAATGGAGTTTAAACAGATAAGTCAAAGTCTAATTTCTCCGGAGTCAAATTTAAACGTTGAGCGCAAGTAGGAGAAATAAAAGAATGGGTAGAACCGATATCAAATAAGGTATAGACTTCACTAGAGTTTATGATAAGCTTACCCGTGATGACCTCGTTCGGGTTCCTTACTTTCTGGGAGGTCACAACAAACGCTCTCCCTTTAACTATCAGCTTTGACTTTTCTGGGATGGCCTTTGGTGTCTCCATCCCAGATGAACTTGCCTTCCCTGAATGACAAAATCGGGCTAGGTGACCTTCTCTTCGACAATTATAACATGCTTTAGATGGCATCACGCAGTTTGGACTGATGTGTCCCTCCCTTCCGCATTTAAAGCATATGATAGGTGGTCGTTCTCCTTCCTTAACAACGGGTGCTGGTGCTGACGTCTTTCCATCATTGTTGAATCTCCTCTTCTTGAAATGTCCATTCTTATTGTTTTAGCCATGATTACCACCGAAGTGGTTACCATTTCTGACATGTTGATTCCCTCCATGCTTATTGTCACCGCTTCGATGGATTTGCTATCACTGGTATTATCATTTTTTCTTGCTTCTCTTTTTTGGTTGGGTTGACTCATTATCGCATTCCAATAATCGAGCCCCATTAACAACATCCCTAATACAAACACGGTTTATCGGAGATATGATATTGATGTATCTCTGTTTCAAACCTCTTAGAAACATTCGCGTCATTCTCTCCTCATTATCAACCAAATGGGACGCAAACCGGGACAACTCAGAAAACTTGGTTTCGTACTGCAACACGGTCATGTTGTTTTGCTCCAGCTTGATGAACTCTATCTCTTTCATGTGACGAATACTTTCGGGAAAGTACTTGTCGTTAAAAATTCTTGGAACTTTTCCCAAGTCATCTTTAGTGCGGCGGAGTTATACGCTTTACTGATTCCCACCAAAGAATCTGCGCTTCACGTAACATGAAGGTGGCAAAGGAACCTTTGCTCTCGGAGCATCCCAAGATATCAAATATCTTGAAGATCTCGCTTTATCCATGTCTCCGCCTTAAGTGGTTTTGGCTCTCCAAAAACTCCGGTGGTCCCGGCCTTGAATCGCTTAGATGGTGACTGCTCGAGAGTTGCAGTGTTTCCACCTGCATTTCTGGATGAGAGCCACTCTTGTCGATGTTGCATGAATTGCATAAATCCTCTAAACATTCCATCGCTCATCATCCGTCAATGTTGTTGTTTGCACGAGGATTGTCGCCTTCTAATGCACATTATCCTCGATTATTGATCTGTGGAGACTCAATGGTCTCCTCGTGCTCCATTGATGTTTTTTCACATTCTCGGATGTCATTTTCAAACACCGCCACAAAACAAGGGTTAATTAACATATCACATATTATCCCTATACTCCTCATGACCAATTAAATATCAAATAAACTTAGGTAGGTCATACTAGCGAAAGAATTCCCCTTCTCTCCTCCTAGTTCTTATCTCACATCTCGCATGGCAGATCATATCCCCAAGCTTTGATATTAATCCAATGACGCCCCAAAATAGGTATACATCACCCATCTTGGGTCGCTAGATACATGGTACATAATACAAATACAATCTTAAATATACAACATGAGCTGTGGGTTTTAATACAAATATTATGTTCTAGACAGTATTTAAACTCAAAATAAGTCCTCAATACATTTATTAATACACTATTTCATAGAATAGTGAGGACTACTAATGCTATCATCTAGCCCGTCACTCTGTTCCCCGACTAGTCCCTGCTACGTTCTCATTTCCTGAAGAGAACAATGAAAGTAAAAGGGTGAGCTCAACTAACCCAGTAAGAAATATTATGACTAAGATAATGCATAATAAATTATCGTTAGCCTTCAATAGTGTTAAACTGATACAATAAAACAAACATCAAGTTTAACTATAGCGGAACAAGCAATCCATTAAAAGAGTCAAGTAGAGAATAAAATCTACTATCTTCTATGATTTAAAAGGTTTTTAATCACTTTTATTGCTGGGACTCAGCTTAATAAATAATCCACATCATCCCTGCACTATGGCCAAGGATATTCATTAGTATCACAACCATAATTTATCCATACACTACGGGCCAAGGATATTCGTGTATTCATCAATGGTCATGATCATGCCAACAACTTTCCATCAATGCACTACGGCCCAATGAGGACTTTTACCACATCATTTGTATCATTACGGTCATGATTATATCGAATAATCCCTGGTCATAATCATACCAAGTCCATCTATGCACTACAGACCACAGATGACTTTCAACATAATATAAACATGAGGATGAAGACAATGAAATAAGAATTTAATAAAACAAGTTCAAGAATTAATTTATCCAGGAACCAATAACGTCCAAATTGTCATCATGATACTGCTTTGTGGGGTAAACCTTAAGAATGCTCAGAAGAATATTTCCATGAAAAGATACTGGATGAAGTGCAAATATCAAGGATATTCCACTAATTTCATGGAGTATAAAAGCCAAAACTTTAAGCAACTGAGTATAATAAAGAATGGAATAACAAAAGAAATCACTAGGCATGCGATAGACCGCACAGACAGGTTATTCCAACAAAATAATAAATAACGGAACCAGGTCATGCGTAAACGCATACACGAGGATATTCCAATGTAATAATAAATAATGGAACCAGTCACGCGTAAATGCACGTATATGATATATTCCAATGAATAGTAAATAATGGAAGCGGTCATCACAGAACGCATGCATGTGATATTCCAATGTAATAATAAAGAATGGAATAATAGAAGAATTTCACCATGTATGCGGTACTTCGCATAGACAGGTTATTCCAACATAATAATAAAGAATAGAAAAATAGAAGAATTTCACCAAGTATAGGGTAGCCCGCGTATACAGGTTATTCCAACAGAATAATAGAGAATGGGATAACAGAAGTTCTCTTTATGAATACGAAAGAAATAATACCCTTTACGAGTACAACAAATAATATCCCTTACCTTAGAAGAAACTGGATATAGGAAAAGAGAGGTAGCACACTTCTCTTCTTCTTTCTCTCTATAATTTTCTCTCTTTAGAGTTTCAGTGAATTCGTAAAAAATAATGAAGGAATGAGCTTTTATTTATAGGAGAATGGAAAAGCACTATGTAAGGATTTTTCTCACAGATTCAAAATGTAAGTCACGGAATTCATTTGCCGTATTTCTTAATAAAACAAAACCAAAAAAAATATAATATATAAATGTATTTATATAACACATGCTTGAAAAGAAAAACTTCAACCACCCGTGAATCATCTTTGAAAAAAAACTCTCCCAGGACAACTTTCATCATTCCACTAACACCACCCGTGACCACATGTCACATATATATAAAATATATATATATATAAACCACATTCCCCCCACAAATAACCTAATATATATATATATATATAATATAAACCTCACACTTTTATATATATATATATATATATATATATATATATATAAATCAGATAACTTTTTTACCTAATATTTTGAAAATGGGTAAATGGGGGTCCATAAAATAAGAAAAATTTCATAAAATTACCTCAATATTTTTAATAACATTTATCATCATTATTATAATTACAATATTTAACAACAGTGTCGCTTTCCTGTGAAAGAGGGGCTTTCCAATAAGGTTTTCTCCTATTGGCTCGCAATTAAGTGACCAAACCTCTCCTTGACAGAACTTCTAGACATTATCAATATTGCAAATAATAATATTAATAACTCTATCATCTCAATTATTGATTTAATAATATATAAAATATCGACAATAATTGAATCAAATAACGTGAGATACTATGCAACAATTACTATAGAAATAATTGAATAAAACTGAGTGACTTCTCACGTAAGCATCAATAATCAATACCGTGTGCTACTATGCAACCACGCCAGACATCGTACTTTTAACACCGGTGTTTCAACAGTTAACGGTAAAACTTCCGCCGTTATTTTCATAAAAAGATATTTTTATCGTTTTCTCAATTCGACAATAATTCCGTTGTGGGGTCCACCAATGATTGTGCCGTCGTACGAATATTCCCTGTTAAAATAAATATTCCACGACCAATCGAATATTATATAACAACTTGCGTAGTTTGCAAAATTTATAAATATTACCCACAACTATAACATTATATCAAATTCACTCCATAATATTCAAAAATGATATTTATAGAAAATTTATTTTTATTCCAAAAAGTTAGGGTCTTACATTGAGAATGTGATTTGGATGCTAAAAGTCTTATGTTATATTTTAGTGAGTTCTCAGAATTGTTTTATGTGTTTGATTAATATGATTAAACCCTAAGCTAAAGGTTATAACTTAACTAAGATGAGAATTGAATCTATGAGGATAAAGTGTATATAGCGAATTGATGTGATAATCCTAATGGTATGTGAAGGATATTGGAGTACGTGAGTTATAATTGTATAGCTTACGCAAGAGGCAAGTTCCCTAACCTTTGCTACTTTATTATTCAGCAAGGTTTACTTTTCGCTGTCATGTTTTACTTATACAAGTTCTCTATCTCTAATCTCTTATTGAGTAGTTAAGTTATTATTGTTACGCAAGTTTCCTAACCTTAATTTTATGTTATGCAAGTTTCTTGAATCTATTATTCAATTGAGCATGTTTTTTAACCTTAATCTTTCATTATGCAAGTTCCTTTCCTAACTTGTTATTGTTATGCAAGTTCTTTAACCCTAATTTATTGTTGAGCAAGTTCATTAATCTTTATTTCTTCATTCTAAACGAGATTACTTTGGTTATTCAAAGTCTATAATTTTATTGTAAGCAATGCGTCTATTCAGCTACGAATAATTGTTGTTTGATCTCTGATCACCAATGTCATTGTACTATCTTACATTATTGTACCAAACTCTGAGTTGACTAGCGATTCTTTATTGATTCAACTAATCCTTAGTTGATGAATGTTCTAAACTCTAAAATTTCCCTTGAAGTCAATCCAAACCAAACTTCCTTTGGTTTGCTTATATACCCACACAATTTGAAAGCATGTAGTTGATGATTAACACTTGTTCAATTTAGAAACCGTTAATACTCTATCTCTTATTGATTCATCGATATACCTTGTTCATGAAGATATTTCAATCAAACTCTTGAATAGTTATTGGTCCCTATCTGATTCAACTAGTACATAGTTGATGAGCATTCTAAAGATCTAGAATTCCTTTAAAGTTAATTCCAAACCAAACTTCCTTTGGTACATAACCTAATGATTTAAGCTGAGATGAATAACCCTATATCAGGGGATTATTTTAGAGCTACGCAATAGCGTTAAAATATTTGTGCAATACATAATACAAAGGGCTGATCACCTGGAGTACGAGATGATGGTCCACATAGTCGTTTAGACTGTTAAAGGTTACAATAGAAAAACCTATTAACCTAGGATATAGAAGATGGTTATGGTCTTTTAGACTATTAAAGGTTAAAGTAGAAATACTTGACAACCTAGAATATAGTTCGTAGTTTTGTGACCCTCAGTGTATTCCTTTGATGTTGATATCTGTTGTTAACTTAAACATTCATTATTCCTTTGAACTCATAGATTTTGAATTGAAGTTTATTGTTTCGGTATGAGTACTTTACCATTGAAAGTTCAGTTAATTGTCATTCATAAAAATTTTATTGTATACTATCCTTCTTGTGGGCAATTGTTTGCTCACTCTTGCACAAAACAATGCAGATGAAGTTAAAAAGTTTGAAGAGCTTTCTACAAGCAAGGGCAAAGTGCTTGATTAGACGACGTTTAATTTTACCTTTTATTTATGAAGCTTATGTAATAGATTTTAGTATGATTATGTTTTAATATTCCACTGATGATTGTAACAATAAAGGTTAAATGACCTGAGATTTATTTGAGATTATGTAACCCTATAATGGGAGATTTATTGTTTAAACTTTTGAGTTTAATTATATCCTTTGTTTATGGGTAGTTAGTTATGATTTAATTGGACAATGAACACCAAATCTGTGGGATTGAAGTACCTAGATATGGGAGTGTCACAATAAATTAGTCCAATCAATAAAGATTTATTAGCTATTCGAAGGTTCAACAGGATAATATAAGATTGAACAATGATACTCAAGTCAAAGATTGAATATCAACAACATACAATTGAATAGACATTGTATATACAAAGTATTACATCCAAAAGAGTTAGAAAACTTGCTCAAGGTAAAAGAATTAGAATACAAGAGCTTGCATAATGAAAAATTGAGGTTAGAGAACTTGTCTCGTGCGTAAGCTACACAAGTATAACAAACATTCGCTAAATACCCTACATATACTATTAGAACCATAATACCAATCAGTTATATTAATGCTAACTTCATTAGTTTACTTTTCATTTTAGTCAAGTCTATAATCTTTACTTAAGATCTGATTATCCCAATCATTCATGTATCATGAACCTAAACTCCCAATTATATTATAGTACACGACATGGTGATTGAAAAACAACACCAATTCTCATGACATCACATTACATACTTTCACAAATTATTAATTCATAACCTATAGTTTCAACTTTGTGATTACAATATGTTATTATGTCTTATAACATGTTTTAGGTTTCTCTACAATCATTACAATAAATTAGGTTAACATTCCCTCAGCCATACCGTTAACAGTTCATTATTGGGTTTGTTTGACCAATTGGCGTATCACGCCTAGCTTCTACTTTTGGATCCAAATACGCTTGCGCACAACAACAAGACCACCCTCGGTCAAGCAATGACGACATCGCTCGACTCCAGATTCAGTTTTCCAGAAACATGAACTCAAAATCTGTTCTACACCAAAAATTCTAATTTCATAGTAATATGGACAAACTCAGACACTAAAAATCTTACCAAAGCCATATATCATATACACTTAACCAGTTAACACTTAAAACACACAAAAAACCACATTTTAGAGGATTAAAAATCATGTTTTTGCTAGTTTTCTTCAATTTCAACAAATTTAGCGAATTCAATCACCAAAACTTCATTTCTTAACCAAATTAAACCATTTCAATTGCATTGTTTTCATTTCTTGACATACTAACACAATTCACAACCACTTTACGGATTATAACAAGGATTGAACATAAATTTTTGGTCTCAATAAACCCCTTTTATATATATACAACACTGTTAATTTAATTTCCTTCTACAAACCAATTCCATGAATTTGATCATTAAAGATTGCTTATATATGATAATTATACGATTATATACTCATATCATCAACATATTAAACAAAAATCCAACAAAACTCAATTACAGAGAATACAAATTATAAAAACCAAAACTTGGAAGTTAGGAATAGATTATTACCCTTAATTCTTTGTTGTAAATTAGCAAAGATGGTGACAAGGTTTCAACAATCCTTCTTCCTCTTGACTCCTAATTCACAGCAAAACTCTCAATTTCCTATCTTGCTCTCTCTCAATTTCTTCTCTATCTCTCTGTGTTTCTTTCTCTCGATATCCTATGTTCTTTAGCCTAAGAAAAATAATACGCAACTGATATACATGTAACCCATGTACTTCAGTTAAAAAACCAAATAGCTTATCCATTATATTATGCCAAAGGCCACAAGGCAATGTTTGGCTACACATTAGATTATGCTTCTAATTTATTTTTATATTTTTCTTATATTATAGTTCCTTGTCACACCATTATTTAGTTAATTTAATTAAGTCAAATTTTTACACTTAACTTACAATTACAATTATAATTTTCATTATTATTATACTTATGCTAACAAATTATTACATATCTAATTTAATTAAATTCATAAATAAATTAGCATTTGCCTTATAATTATAGCCTTATAATTATAATTTCCATAAAGATTTATAATTTTATCTAACAAAATAATAAATCTCTAATTTAATTATAAAATCAAATTAGAACTACACCATAATTATTTAATAATTCTTTTAATTTAATTATCTCAATAAATTAAATCTTCAAATCATGAAATTACCATTAATTAATTTAATTATTATAACACATTTTAACTAAATTATTACACCATTAATTTCATCAATTATTTATTTATCTTAATAAATAAATCAATTAAAATATTTATTTAATACAATAAATATTTTTTTAATTACATAAAAATTCTCATTCGTTACAGATCAACACCGTTGAGATAAACAAACCTACGATGAATGGGTCAAGAAGGATCGTTGTGCATGTTTTACCATGTTAAGCAGCATGCATAACGACCTTATTGGTGAATTTGAGTCCTGCAAAATTGCAATGGGAATGTGGGATATGCTTAAGAAGTCCTTTGGTGGGACTACTACTACTAGGTTGCGTGAGCTTAATTATAAGCTGGACCGTTACAAGAAGGAGCCCAAACACACTATGTTGGAGCACCTTCGAGTACTGTTGGCAATGATCCGCGAGCTTAGTGCAACTGACACAACCCTTACTGAAAAGCAACATATTCAAGCTGTGCTCAGGTCTTTACCTGATGCTTGGGAGCCTTTCACGATGACTATGATACATAATGACAATATCAAAACTCTTATTGATCTCAAAAGGCATCTTGAACTTGAATATGAGTGTCGTGGTGCTAAAGATGGTAGCTTTGTTTTCATGGCCCAAGCTAGTCTGCGCAATGTAAAAGGCAAGCGCAAGAGGCAAGCTAATGGAAATGATCAGGTTAAGACTAATGCAGCAAAATAGAAGGGTAATTCTAAGCGCCGCACAGGAAAAAGAAGATGACTAGCTATAACTGTCAGAAGGTTGGACATTTTTCTCCTAAGTGCATTGAGCAGAAAAAGGTACAATCTAAATTTATTTATTATGATGAATACTTTGTGTGTTCACATATTTTTCTTGCTCAAACTGATCCTTCATGGATTATTGACACAGGAGCAACCAAGCAGGTAACTCGCGATAGGGAGGGATTTACTGAGTAACGACGAGTTTCTAAAGGGACTAAAAGTTTTTTCATGGGGAACAGTTCAGAGGAGCAAGTGCTCAATTTTGGCACTTATCGACTGACTTTACGAAATGGCCGCACACTAATCCTTGAGCATACACTTTATGTACCAGGAATTCGATAGAACTTAATATCAGTTGTAGCTTTAGTTAGAATAGGGTATTATTTTTCCTTCGACAGTCGTAGAGTATGTATTTATTTTCATAATGATTTTATAGGACAAGTATTTTATCGGATGGTTTTTATGTTTTGAATAAAGGTGAATCCCATTTTTCTTATATTGTTTCTCATGATGATACTGCTAATGAATCATTGAAATGGCATACTAGATTAGGTCATATTGGCCAAGAAAGGATGATTAGGCTAGCTCGAGAAGGCCCTTTAGGCTCACTCGCTAAAGTTAACCTTCAAGTATTTGAACTTTGTTTAGTAGGGAAGGCAAAAAGAAAACCTTTTGGGAAGGCAGTGAGGGCCACTAATCCTTTAGAGCTAATTCATTCTGACATTTGTGGTCCAATGAATGTTAGAGCACGATATAGTGGTAACTATTTCATCACTTTTATAGATGATTATTCGCGATATTGATATGTCTATTTAATTTCTCATAAGTCAGAAGCATTAGATTTCTTTAGACGTTTCGTTGCTGAAGTTGAGAATTAAAGAGATAGATCCCTAAATGTTCTTAGGACCGATTGTGGACGGGAATATTTATCTGAGCAATTTAAAGGACTCAGTGAGGAAAAGGGTATCATTAGAAAGCTAACGATTCCTGGCACTCCGCAACAAAATAGTGTTGTTGAAAGAAGGAATCATACACTATTAGATATGGTTAGGTCGATGATGACGCAAGCTAATCTTCCAATTAATTTTTAGGGAGATGCACTAATGACTGCTGCCTACGTCCTTAATTGTGTGCCTAGTAAGTCAGTTACTTCTACACCATATGAGTCTTTGGAAGGCAAAAAACCAACCCTTGATCATTTAAGACCATGGGGGTCGGCAGGATATGTGCTCATTCCTTCCTAACAACTTGGGAAGTTAGACTCTAGAGGAAAGAATGGTATCTTTATAAGGTATCCTGAACACTCGAAGGGTTATGTGATGATATGCGAACAACCTGATGGAGTAATGACTGAGATTGAATCACGAGATGTGGAATTCATAGAGAATGAGTTTCCAAGCAAGGGTGACACGAGAAAGGATTTTGAGCTATATGAAATGGTCGAATTAGTGGGAGACGTTTTACCATCCCTTAACAAAGGAAGGGAATTTAATTCTCATCGTTTAGTCGCTAAGGATGGTGGGAATGATCTAACACCAAACGGGGCACCACCTGATTCACAAAATTTTGAGCCACGTAGAAGCAAAGTGCAAAAGTACCTCGATTTTTTTTAAATTGAAGAGGAATCCCATCTTGTGCTTGAAGGAAAAGCCCTTATGTGCGCTCTAAAAGATGATAATGAGCTTGCTACATATAAGGGAGCTCTCACTTCACCTGATCGTAATGTATGGATAGATACTATGAAGGATGAAATTTATTCTATGGGAAAGAACCAGGTTTAGGAGTTGGTTGATCTATCACCTGGTCGTAAGGCCATTGGAAACAAATGGGTTTTCAAAATTAAACGAAAGGCGGATGGATCAATCAGCAAGTATAAGGCTCGTCTTGTGGCGAAAGGGTTCACCCAAAAGGAAGGTGTGGACTATGATGAGATATTTTCACCAGTTGTGAGAAATGGTTCCATTCGCCTTATTCTAGCTATTGTCGCACATTTAGATTTGGAGCTTTATCAGATGGACGTTAAAACTGCATTTCTGTATGGAGAACTAGATGAGGAGATTTACATGAATCAACCAATTATCTTTGAGGTTAAGGGACAAGAGCGCTAAGTGTGCAAGCTCAAATGTTCCATTTATGGCTTAAAGAAATCATCTAGACAATGATAATTTTGATTTCATCGAGCCATCATTGCTGATGGGTTTACGATGATTGAGGAAGATCATTGTGTGTATGTTAAACGGGTTGACAAAAGCTTTATGATCTTGCGTTTGTACGTTGATGACATCTTGATAGATGGAAATGATATGGGATTAATTGTCGCCACTAAAAAGTGGTTATCATCTAATTTTGAGATGAAGGACATGGGTGAGGTAGAATTTGTACTCGGAATTAAGATCTATAGGGATTGCTCTAAAAGATATTTGGGTTTAAGTCAAGAGACTTATATAAAATCTATTTTAGAGCATTTTTGTATGCATAATTCTAAACCAGTTGACACTCCCATTGAGATGGTCAGAAACTAAGCCAGGATCTTTGCCCTAAGACTGATCAAGAAGAAGAGTAGATGGCTCATGTTCCTTATGCTAGTGCAGTTGGTAAGTTGATGTATGTAATGATGTGTACACGTCCCGATATAAGTTTTGCAGTGGGGATGGTTAGTCAATTTCAAAGTAATCCTGGATTTACTCATTGGGTGGCATTTAAGAGGATACTTCGATACTTGAGAGGCACCATGGACTATATGTTGTGTTATCATAGTAGTGAGCTACGCTTATAAGGGTACATCGACGCAGATTGGGCTAGCGACTTAGATGAGCGCAAGTCTACCACTGGGTATAACTTCTTGCTTTGTGGTGGAGCCATTAGTTGGTTGATCAAGAAAAAATCATGTGTTGCTTTATCCACTATGGAGTTAGAATACATTGCATGTTGCTTTGCAGTACAAGAAGTAGTATGGTTACGGAGATTCTTCAAGCTCCTGCATGTTGGATCACATTCGAGTGACCATGTCACTATTCATTGTGACAATATGACTGCTTTATCTTACGTTAAGGATCCCAAGTACCATGGAAAGGCCAAACATATTAAGACTAAATTTCACTACATTAGGGATATTGTGGCACAAAAGAAGGTGGTTGTAAGACCCCAACTTTTATGAATAAAGATGAATTTTTCTCAAAATATATTTTTGAATATTATGGTATGGATTTGATATAATGTTATAGTTGTGGGTAATATTTATAAATTTTGTAAAGTAATCAAGTTGTTATAAAATATTCGATTGGTCGGGGAATATTTGTTTTAACAGAGAATATTCGCACGCCGGCACAATCATTGGTGGACCCCGCATCAGAATTATTGTCGGAGTTAGAAAATAACATAAATATCTTTTTATAAAAAATAACGGCAAAAGTTTTACCGTTAACTGTTGAAATACCCGGTGATAAAAGTACAGTAATACGCGTGGTTGCATAGTAGCACATGGTATTGATTATTGATGCTTACGTGGGAAGTCACTCGGTTTTATTCAATTATTGCTATAGTAATTGCTGCATAGTATCTCACGTTATTGATTTAGAATATAATTGAGATGAGATGTTATTCATATTATTATATGCATTATTGACAATGTCTAGAAAGTTTTGTCGAGGAAAGGGGTTTGGTCACCTAATTGCGCGCCAATAGGGAGAAATCCTTATCGTAAAACCCCTCTTTCCCGGGAATGATCTGGTTGTTAATATTTCAAGTTATATTATTGATGAATAAATGTTGTTAAAAAAATTGAGGGAATTTTTATGAAGTATTTGTTGTAAATTTTGCTTATTATATGGACCCCCCATTTACCCATTTTATAAACTGTCGGTAGAAGTTATCTCATTTTTATTATATATATATATATATGTGTGTGTGTGTGTGTGTGTCAGGAGGAAAAAAATGGGGGGGGGGGGGATTGTTACGTGGTATGGAGGGAGTATATATATATATAAATTAATATTTTATAAGTTTTGTTTTTTATGAAAAACAGAATATATTATATTGTATTATGCATAGTGTTTGTATAGTGTCTGCATAATGTTTGCATACTAAATCATATGAATATCAAAATTCTTTGCCCGTGATTTCGTATAAAATTACTGTGTAGTCCATGAATTTTCCTAAATAGTATCCTTCTATTCTCCTATAAATAGGATGCTTAGTTTAGAATTGAAAATCACACCAAAATCAGAGAATTCTTCTTCTATAATATTGAGCGTATTTCTTTAGAGTTTAAGAAAGCTTTGACTGTAGGAACCAATATAAGTTTTCTTCAAGAATATCCCCGCCCTACCAGTTAAAAATACTCTCTTTTTAAGGTAATGGATATTATTTTTGTTCAATATTCATAAGAAATAATATTTTCTTCAATACTCTGTAGTATGTTTGCAATATTAGTTCATTTCAGATTCTGAATTCTACACTCATTTTGTTAAAGTATTGCTTTTATACTCCTTGAAATTAGTAGAATATCCTTGAAATTTGCGTTTTATCTAGTATCTCTTCATATAAATATTATTATGAATATTCTTGATAATTTTTAATATTTTCATGCCGGGGTACTATTCACGGGGTACTATTCTCAAAGTACTATTCATGGGGTACTATTCACTTGGGTACTATACACCCGGGATACTATTCATGACAAAAATTGATTTCTTTTCTGTCTAAATCATTTCTGATACAATATTATTCTTGAATTTTACTCCACAAAATAGTATCATGTTGACAATTTGGACATTATTGAATTCTGGATAAATTAAATTATAAATCTTTAAAAATTTATCATTTTCTTTCTTTTAATTGAATTCTTATATCATTGTCATCATCCTCATGCTTATATTATGATGAAAGTCATCTTTGGCCCGTAGTGCATAGATGAACTGTAGTTTGGTATGTTTATGACCTGGGATTATTCGGTATGATTATGACTAGGGATTATTCGGTATAATCATAACCTGTAATGTTATAAATGATGTGGTAAAAGTCCTCATTGGCCCGTAGTGCATTGAAGGACAGATGTTGGCATGATCATGACCATTGGTGATAACACGAATATCCTTGGCCCGTAGTGCATGGATAATTTGTGGATGTGATACTAATGATTATCCTTGGCCGTAGTGCATGGATAATTCAGTTATGTAGATTATTTATTGAGCTGAGTCTCAGCGATAAAATAGATTATAAACTTTTTAAATCATAGAAGATAGTAGATATCATGCTCTACTTGACTCTTATAATGGATTGCTTGTTCCGCTGCAGTTAAACTTATTGTTTATTAGTTTAACACTGTTGAAGGCTAACGATAAATTATTCTGCATTATCTTAGTCATAATATTTCTTACTGGGCTAGTTGAGCTCACCCTTCGCTTTCATTGTTCTCTTCAGGAAATGAGATTATAGCTGGAACGAGTCAGGGAGTGGAGTGATGGTTCAGGATGGTGGCTTAAGTAGTCCTCACTAGTCTATGAAATAGTGTGATAATAAATGTAATGAGGACTCTATTTGAGTTTGGATATTGTCTAAGAGACAATATTCGAGTAAAAACCCTCAGCTACGCTTTTGCTGTATTGTATAGATGAAGTTTGTATTTAAATTTTGTACCATGTATTTGGCGACTCAGAATGAGTGATGTATACCTATTTTGGGGGCGTCACAGTTGGTATCAAAGCTTAGGGATATGATCTGTGACACCCCCAAATCTGGGTACTTCACTCCCACAGATTTGGTGTTCACTGTCCAATTAAATCATAACTAACTACTCATAAACAAAGGATATAACTAAACTCAAAAGTTTAATTAATAAATCTCCCATTAAAGGGTTACATAATCTCAAATAAATCCCAGGTCATCTAACCTTTATTACAAACATCAGCAAAAAATTAAAGCATGATCATAAACAAATCTATTACATAAGATTCGTAAATAAAAGATCAATTAAACATTGGCGTCTAATCAAGCACTTTGTCCTTTCCCTTGCTTGTAGGAAACTCTTCAAACTTCTTAACTTCATCTACATTATTTTGTGCAAGAGTGAGCAAACAATTGCCCACAAGAAGGATAGTATACAATAATGTTTAATGAAGGACAATTAACTAAGCATTCAATGGTAAAGTGTTCTTACCGTAAAAATAAACTTTATTTTAACAGCTATGAGTTCAAAGGAATAATGAATGTTTAAGTTAACAATAGATAACAACATCAAAGAATATACTGAGGGTCACAAGACCACGAACTCTATTCTAGGTTTACAAGTATTTCTACTTTAACCTTTAACAGTCTAAAAGACTATAATCACCATCTATGTCCTAGGTTTATAGGTATTTCTACTATAACCTTTAACAGTCTAAACGACTATATGGACCATCATTCCATACTCCAGGTGATCAGCCCTTTGTACTATGTATTGCGCAAACATTTTAACACTTACTGCATAGCTCTAAAATAATCCCTTGATATAGGGTTGTTCATCTCAGCTTAGATTATCAAGTTTCAAACCAAAGGAAGTTTTGTTGGGAATTAACTTCAAAGGAAGTCTAGATTTTTAGAACGCTCATCAACCAAGTACTCATTGAATCAGATAGGAATCAATAACTATTCAAGGGTTTGATTATAATGTCTTCATGAACAAGGTATATCGATGAATCAATAAGGGTTAGAGTATTAATAATTTCTAAGTTGAACAAATGTTATCATTGACAACATGCTTTCAAAGTTGTGTGAGTACATTAACAAACTAAAGGAAGTTTGGTTTGGGTAGACTTTAAGGGTAATTTAGAGTTTAGAACATTCATCAACTAAGGATTAGTTGAATCGGTAAAGAATCGCTAAGCAACTTAGAGTTCGGTACAATAACGTAAGATAGTACAATGATATTGAAGAACGAAGATCAAACAACATTATTAGTAGCTGAATAAACACACTTCTTACAATAATAATACAGACTTTGAATAAAGAGATAAAGATTAACTAACTTACTCAACAATAAATGAGTATAGACTTTGAATAACCAAGGTAATCTCGATTGGAATAAAGAAACAAAGATTAACTAACTTGCTCAACAATAAATGAGGGTTAAAGAACTTGCATGACAATAAATCGTTAAACAAGACATTAGAAATAGAGAATTTGTATGAGTATAACATAACAGTGAAAAGTAACCTTGCTGAATAATAAAGTAGCAAAGGTTAGGGAACATGCCTCTTGCGTAAGCTATAAAATTATAACTCACGTACTCCAATATCCTACACATACCATTAGGATCATCACATCAATTAGCCACATACACATTAACCTCATAGATTCATTTCTCATCTTAGTTACATTAAAACCTTTAGTTTAAGGTCTAACCATATAAATAAACCACATAACACGAAACTGAAACTCACTAACACACTTTAATGCAATCACAACATCTATTAGACATTTTAACATCCACTTCCAAAATAACACCCATTTATAGCTAAACTTGTTAATTTAGCACAAGTCTTATGCTACTATATAAATATCAGAAATTTCAAGTGTTAACCTTCATAATACTTATTTACTAATCCTCATTCTCAATAAATCAAAACATATCATTTTCATAGTTTACTAACTTCTTATTACTATAGAATCACTAACCACATAACACTATGTTGTTTTAACCATGTCGTTACACATTTGACACATTAACATAACCTTAGACCAAGTTAGGTTGATACGCCAAGTCTCCAACAATATCAGAACTCACCATCTTAGAATATGATATGGCATGCAATTGCTATTATACATAAGCTTCTTTGGACCCACACAATCAAGCACTGCTTTTTTTTTCGCACCTAAAAGCAGCCTACGCAATTACAGATGACAGAAAAAATGGCATGAATGTAGAGTCGACTTTATCCCAACTAACACGAATTTCACCCACCAAATAGTGAAATTAACACAAACAAATGATATAAAATTGTTACAAACATGTTTCTTCACATATATATCACCATAGAACAATTTAACAACAACTTAAGTTAGGTTAATTTCTCAAATTTCATGATTTTCATATAAAACTCAAATTTTGATATTCATCCCTAAAAATCATCACTGTAATCTCTATACTTGGCTAAATCACTTCATTCGAATTACATTATGCTCGTTTCTTAATGAACTACCATATAAAAGCGTCAATTTATAATTTCACATATGAATTGGCCACTAAAATTGATACTTTTCATGAACCATATGTAAAATACATATACTGTCAAAATTTTCTACTTCTAAATAGCAATTAGCATAGAAAACTCTTGTTTACATACAGCCTCAACCATCACAACACATATAAACACAATTATCTAATTGTATAGCAACAATTCAACGAATTTGATTTTCATAGTGTACATGAAATTCTGCCGTGATACTCATACACATATATAATATTAAAGTTGTAGAACATACCTTCAATTTTGTTTATATCTCACACTACTATCCAAAAATAATATCGTTAAATCCTCAGGGCAACCACTATTAGCTCTTGCTTCGAATCATGAGTCAGATATCCTTTCACATAAAAATTTTAAATGACGCGATATATAAGAAATGACCTTGTCGTTCTGCCTAAACACACAGTCTAGCATATTATAGGATGCGTCGCTATACAACACAACATTCCTGTATTATCTGGTAGAGACATCACATGTGCCATATTAATTCCAATACAAAAATTCTACACATTAACTTAAAAGGATCAATATTCACACTTTCCATATTTAGGGAATAGTCTAACTTTTCTCGAAGTGAATCTAGTTTCTAAACGAATTCATTAGGCAAAATTATCAAGTGGCACTTGAATTAATTAACTCCCAGCCGTATAGATAATTGATCGGATCCATACCTGGCATTGCGTACTGGATCTTCATGTTGGATGATTGTTCAGTTGGTCGACTCGACGGAGCTGATTCTACAATAACCAGTTTGCCACTGCCCCCTTTGCTTCCACTTGCCTTTCCTGCCGCTTTCTTTGGGCACTCTCGAGCCAAATGCTCCTTCAATCCACACGTGAAGCAGGCTCCCTTCCTCGGTCGTGAACATTTTGGTGCAATGTGGCCCTTCAAACCACAATTAAAGCACACCCTTTTTCCCTTCAAACAAACACCTACATGTTTCTTTCCGCAGTTGCTACACGCATCCACCTTCTTCTTTTCCTTCCCTTGCTGATTTTCAGCATTATTATTATTGTCCCACTTTCTTTTCTAGGCGTTACAGGTATAACTATCATCCACCTTATCATCTGCACTCTTCCTTCCCCTCTGCTCTTAATTGTATGCCAGCGTATTACCTTCCCCGTCTACATCAATCGTTTTTTCTAGCTCTGTTGTAAACGAATTTGGTTGGAACATTGAGATTTGATTGTATAGCCATAAATTCAGTTGATTTGCCAATGCTCCCACCAGCAAGTTCACCTATTGTGGCACTGGATTTGCGTTAGCTTCCCTATTGTATGCATATTCCTCGGGGCTTTGCTGACGTCGTTGTCTCCTTCTAGGCGGCATCTTACTGTTTAAAACTTATACCATTAGATCATCGTTCGTATACGCATTAAAATTTTCAAACTTATCTCAACCACTTATAAACAACACATAATATATCTTAATAAATGATAATACTTTATTCATTTACCACATCACCACATCACAAAATAGCCACACTACTATTTATATTATTTATCAGGTAATAATAAAATTCTAGGATTACTTCATCATATCCGACTATTTATTTCAAAAGTCAGAATCCACGTCTTATTAATTTTTATTATAATTTGTATATCATTTCATTATTCTTCTTGCAATCTACAAGAACATTCTACGTTGTACAACTGCATTGCGCTCTTGCTCCACGATACGAATCATCAGGAGAGTGGAAGATTAAATTCTATGTTCCATCATTCGGTTGGCCTTCTTCAACTTGTCTTCAACACGATCATTGCGTTTAGAAGCCTTCACCTATGCGTCTTTAGCTCTCGCCCGCTTTGCTGACTTCTTTCCCCAGTTACTCCCGCGCAATCTCATTCCTAGCTAATAACTATCCGCTTTAATATTCTGACTGAGCTAATATCTGCTCTACATCTGCAAATCGTGCGGTAAAGTCTTGAGTCGCGACATACCCAAGTGCTATAACAGAAACAACGGGTATGGCTTTCCCAATACAAACCATACTCAGACTATATGAACTTCTCAGGGATCCTACTCCCTATCGTCCTTCCTAAGTCCTTCCGACAACAAAGTTTTAAAAACCCCACAACTTGGTATGTATAATACTTGCTACTCCTAAGTACTTGCGAGCACATAAGTCATTAACACATAAGCACATAAAGTCTTTTATCATTTTATCCTCAATGAATTTCCCTCAATTCATTCCTTAGAACTCGATAAGAGTTTAGCACCTCTATATTTTTGATCTCCTAGAAGGTTATAGCCTAAGGTTTCCCTACCTAAGGTTCATAACCTAAAGCTTTGATACCAACTTGTGACACCCCCAAATTTGGGTACTTCACTCCCACAGATTTGGTGTTCACTGTCCAATTAAATCACAACTAACTACCCATAAACAAAAGATATAATTAAACTCAAAAGTTTAATTAATAAATCTCCCATTAAAGGGTTACATAATCTCAAATAAATCCCAGGTCATCTAACCTTTATTACAAACATCAGCGAAAAATTAAAGCATGATCATAAACAAATCTATTACATAAGCTTTGTAAATAAAATTTCAATTAAACATTGGCGTCTAATCAAGCACTTTGTCCTTGCCCTTGCTTGTAGAAAACTCTTCAAACTTCTTAACTTCATCTGCATTGTTTTGTGCAAGTGTGAGCAAACAATTTCCCACAAGAAGGATAGTATACCATAACGTTTAATGAAGGATAATTAACTGAGCTTTCAATGGTAAAGTGTTCTTACCGGAACAAGAAACTTTAATTTAACAGCTATGAGTTCAAAGGAATAATGAACGTTTAAATTAACAATAGATAATAACATCAAAGAGTATATTGAGGGTCACAAGACCACAAACTCTACTCTAGGTTTACAAGTATTTCTACTTTAACCTTTAACAGTCTAAAAGACTATAATCATCATCTATATCCTAGGTTCACAGGTATTTCTACTGTAACCTTTAACAGTCTAAACGAATATATGGACCATCATTCCGTACTCCAGGTGATCAACCCTTTGTACTATGTATTGCGCAATCATTTTAACGCTTACATCGTAGCTTTAAAATAATCCCCTGATATAGGGTTGTTCATCTCAGCTTAGATTATCAGGTTCCGAACCAAAGGAAGTTTGGTTGGGAATTAACTTTAAAGGAAGTCTAGATTTTTAGAACGCTCATCAACCAAGTACTGGTTGAATCAGATAGGAATCAATAACTATTCAAGGGTTTGATTATAATGTATTCATGAACAAGGTATATCGTTGAATCAATAAGGGTTAGAGTATTAACAATTTCTAAGTTGAACAAATTTTATCATTGACAACATGCTTTCAAAGTTGTGTGAGTACATAAACAAACTAAAGGAAGTTTGGTTTGGGTAGACTTCAAGGGTAATTTAGAGTTTAGAACATTCATCAACTAAGGATTAGTTGAATCCAGAAAGAATCGCTAAAACAACTTAGAGTTCTGTACAATAACGTAAAGATAGTACAATGATATTAAAGAACGAAGATCTAACAACATTATTAGTAGCTGAATAAACACACTTCTTACAATAATAATACAGACTTTGAATAAAGAGATAAAGATTAACTAACTTACTCAACAATAAATGAGTACAGACGTTGAATAACCAAGGTAATCTCGATTGGAATAAAGAAACAAAGATTAACTAACTTGCTCAATAATAAATGAGGGTTAAAGAACTTGCATGACAATAAATCATTAAACAAGAGATTAGAAATAGAGAATTTGTATGAGTATAACATAACAGTGAAAAGTAACCTTTCTGAATAATAAAGTAGCAAAGGTTAGGGAACTTGCCTCTTGCGTAAGCTATACAATTACAACTCACGTACTCCAATATCCTACACATACCATTAGGATCATCACATCAATTAGCCACATACACATTAACCTCATAGATTCATTTCTCATCTTAGTTACATTATAACCTTTAGTTTAAGGTCTAACCATATAAATAAACTACATAACACGAAACTGAAAATCACTAACACACTTTAATGCAATCATAACATCTATTAGACATGTTAACATCCACTTCCAAAATAACACCCATTTATAGCTAAACTTGTTAATTTAGCACAAGTCTTATGCTACTATATAAATATCAAAAATTTCAAATGTTAACCTTCATAATACTTATTTACTAATCCTCATTCTCAATAAATCACAACATGTCATTTTCATAGTTTACTAACTTCTTATAACTTTAGAATCACTAACCACATAACACTATGTTGTTTTAATCATGTCGTTACACATTTGACACATTAACATAACCTTAGACCAAGTAAGGTTGATACCCCAAGTCTGCAGAGCAACAATGAGAACTCACCATCTCGAGCGTAGGGTATGTGGCAATGCGCCATCCACAAGCCTGGGACCGTGGCATTTATGCCATTTTTGCCTTGCATCAAGTTACTTGCTACGGGCAGTATGCATGTTTGAAACAACAGAAATGACATGAATAGTAGCCGACTTTAGCCCAACTAACACGAATTTCACCCACCAAACAATGAAATTAACACAAACAAAGGATATAAAACTGTTACAAACATGTTTCCTCACATATATATCACCATAGAACAATTTAACAACAACTTAAGTTAGGTTAATTTCTCAAATTTCATGATTTTCATATAAAACTCAAATTTTGATATTCATCCCTAAAAATCATCACTATAATCTCTATACTTGGCCAAATCACTTCATTCGAATTAAGTTATGCTCGTTTCTTAATGAACTACCATATACAAGCGTCAATTTACAGTTTCACATATGAATTGGCCACTAAAATTGATACTTTTCACGAACCATGTGTAAAATACATATACTTTCAAAATTTTCTACTTCTAAACAGCAATTAGCATAACAAACTCTTGTTGACATACAGCCTCAACCATCACAACACATATAAACACAATTATCTCATTGTATAGCAACAGTTCAACGAATTTGATTTTCACAGAGTACATGAAATTTTGCCGTGATACTCATGCACATATATAATATTAAAGTTGTAGAACATACCTTCAATTACTTATACAATCGCTGCTAATCTCTGGAATTGTTGTGAAAACACACAAGTTTCCTCTCAACTCTCTCAAGCTCTCTATCAATCTCTCTTTGTATTCTCTCAAGTTTAGCCAAAATCCAACTGATCAACTATTATGCGCGATAAAAAATTGATAGACATAATAACACGTATACTTATTATAACAGTTACAAATAAAATATAACGTGTATGTTATAAATTTATTTTATATTTTGTTTATTTTATTTAAATTCAAAAATTAAAAAAACTAAAAGCCATAAGGCTTTGTTTGACAAAAAGTCTTTTAAAAATAAAGACTTAATATATTTAAGCCTTGTTTGGGAAAAACTAAATTAAACTCTTTTAATTTATTTTAATAAACAATTTAGTTTATAATTTATAATCACATATTATATATTTAGATTTCCATATCCACATTAAATCAAATAAATTAATTACACATTCCATAAATATAACATATCAAAATAACAATATAACATCTCATGTTATATTACAACTTTCTAAATTTTAATTTAGAATATTATCTAATAAATTTAATTCATAAATATTTACTAATAATAACCACATAAATAGAATACTTATTAAATTTAAGAAATATTTTAAATTACAAAACAACAACTTCATCAATAAAATATTTATTTAATTTAATAAATATTTAAATTACAAATAAAATCTTGGATTGTTACATGATCCTCATGTACACAAAAACACCAACCAAATGATGAACGAAATAATATTTAAGAGCAGTCTGCAATTCGTGCAACATCAGGCAAGAGAAACTCCTGTTTAAAATGCAGGTGGAAACACTGAAAACTCTCGAACGGTCACCATTAAGCAGTTCAAGGAGCTGGGACCACCGGAGTTTTTGGGAAAGCTAGAACCACTTAAGGCAAAGACATGGATAAAGTAGATCACCAAGATATTTGATGTCTCAGGATGCTCCGAGGAGCAAAAGGTTCCTTTTGCCACCTCCATGTTGCTAGGAGAGGCAGATTACTGGTAGAAATCTGTAAAACGTACTCAACCTGCCCCACTAAAGATGTCTTGGGAGAAGTTCAAAGAACTGTTCAACGACAAGTACTTTCCCGAAAGTATTCGTCACATGAAGGTGGTGTAATTTATTAAGCTAGAACAAAAAAATATGACTGTGTCACAGTACGAGGCTAAGTTTGTCGATTTATCCCAATTTGCATCTGATTTGGTAGATAATGAGGAGCGTTTGACGCGGATGTTTCTAAGAGGTTTGAAACCCGAAATACATCAATACCTCATTTCTCACAAACTATGTTTGTATTCAGATGTTGTAAATAGCGCTCAGTTATTGGAGCGTGAAAATGAGCCAACCCAACCAAGAGAGAGCAACGGGCAAATCGATAATACCAGTGGTAGCAGTCATCGAAGTGGTGATAATAAACGTGGAGGGAATCAACATGCCAGAAATGGTAACCACTTCAGTGGTAATCATGGCCAAGATAATAGAAGTGGAAATATCAAGAAGAGGAGATTCAATAATGATGGAAAGATGTCAGCACCAGCACCCGTTGTTAATGAAGGAGAACGACCACCGATCGTATGCTTCAAATGCGGAAGGGAGAGAAACATCAGTCCAAACTGCACGATGCAATCCAAAGCATGTTATAATTGTCGAAAAGAAGGTCACCTAGCTCAATTTTGTCGTGCAATGAAGCCAAGTCCAATTGGGATGGTAACACCAAATGCCATCCCAGACAAGTCAAAGCCGGTAGTTCAAGGGAGAGCGTTTGTTGTAACCTCCCAAAAAGCGAGGAACCCGAATGAAGTTATCACGGGTAAGCAAATCATAAACTCTTGCGAAGTCTATACCTTATTTTATACCGTTTCTACTCATTCTTTTATTTCTCCTACTTGCGCTGAACGTTTAAATTTGACTCCGTAGAAATTAGACTTTGACTTATCTATTAAAACTCCGTTGGGAGAAACCTTCATTACATCCACTATTTATAAGTCTTGTGTGATTCAAATCGGCACCCACGCATTACCTGTCGATCTTATCTCTTTGAAAATACTTGCATTTGATGTGATTTTAAGGATTTATTGGTTAAGTACTCATCATGCTAAAATTGATTGTTTTCATAAGGTTGTTAGCTTTCATATTCCTAACCAACCTATTATGCAAATTAAAGCAACCAAACCACTACAGTCAATCACTGTCATATCAAGCCATAAAGCTATTCGTTTATTAAAAAATGGATGTCAAGCTTTCCTAGCCCATGTCATGGATTTAAACAAAAATACGTCAGATTTGAATGATATTTCTATTGTTAATAAATTTCCTGACGTATTTCCTGAAGAACTTCCTGGCCTACCCCTAGAGCATGAAATCGAGTTTGGTATTGACCTCAAACCCAATACAAAACCCATTTCCAAAGCCCCATATCGAATGGCTCCTATTGAACTTCAGGAGTTAAAGACCCAACTGCAGGAATTATTAGACATCGATTTCATTCGTCCTAATACGTCCCCTTGGGGCGCTCCTGTTTTATTTGTAAAGAAGAAAGATGGAATTATTTAACTTTATATTGATTATCGGGAGTTGAATCATGTCACCATTAAAAATATATACCCGTTTCCTCGCATTGATGACCTGTTTGACCAGTTGCAAGGTGCTAAATTTTTTTCAAAGATCGATCTTCGTCCTGGATATCATCAGTTAAATATTAAAACTGATGACATCCCAAAGACTGCTAACAAAACTCGGTACAGACATTACGAATTCCTAATCATGTCTTTTGGATTGACTAATGCTCCTACTGCCTTCATAGACATGATGAACCTAGTATTCAAGGAATATTTGGATTGTTTTGTGGTTGTCTTTATTGATGACATCCTTATTTACTCCAAAACCCATGAAGATCATGAGCAACACTTGAGGCTGATACTCCAAAAGCTTCATGAAAACAAGCTTTATGCCAAGTTGAAGAAATGTGAATTCTGGCTTGAGGAAGTAGCATTCCTTTGGCACGTGATATCAAATTATAGAATATCTGTTGACCCAACAAAGATTGAAGCAATTCAAAGCTGGGAGCAACCCAAGTCAGTGACCGAAGTACGTAGCTTTCCGGGCTTAGTTGGTTATTATCGGAGATTCATGGAAGGATTTTCTCGAGTCACTACTCCATTAACTCAGCTGACTCAAAAAGATATAAAATCCAGTTGGAGCGAGGAATGTGAGAAGGGTTTTCAAGAACTCAAGAAGAGACTCATTTCAGCACCTATTCTAACAATACCATCTGGTTTGGAGGGATTTGTCATCTACAGTGATGCTTCAGGCAAAGGTTTAGGATGTGTTCTCATGCAACATTGGACAGTCATAGCCTACGCCTCATGATAACTCAAAGAATATGAGAGGAATTATCCTACTCATGATCTAGAGTTGGCAGCAGTTATTTTTGCGCTAAAGATCTGGAGACATTACCTGTATGGGAAGAAAGTGGAGATCTATATGGATCATAAAAGCCTCAAATATTTCTTCACCTTAAAGGAACTCAATATGCGGCAACGTCGTTGGCTCGAGCTGTTGAAAGAGTATGATCATACCATTTAATACCATCCTGAAAAGGCGAACGTAGTAGCAACGCGTTGAGTAGAAGATCATATGCCGGTACAAGTGCGATACTCTCAACGCAAAGGCCCATTTGGTATAACTTCCAAAGGATGAAGATAGAGTTAAAGACTCCAGGGAACCACGTGATGATGAAAAATATACGAGTAGAACAAACTTTAATCGATAAATTTAAAGCTGCTTAAACTTCAGACCTAGAGCCGATGCGTATGAAGAAGAAAGTACAAGAAGGTGATATTCCAGAAGCAAGAATCGATGAGGAAGGGATACTTTGATTTAACTCTAGACTTTATGTTCCTAACGACCCTGATTTAAAGTATGAAATCATGATGGAGGCGCACAACACACCATTTACAATCCTTCCCGGGAGTACCAAAATGTATCATGATCTTCGACATACATTTTGGTGGAGCAATATGAAGAGAGAGATAGTGGAGTTTATCTCAAGGTCTTTAACTTGTCAATGTGTCAAGGAGGAGCATCAAGTGCCAAAAGGTCCATTGTAACCACTTGAAATTCCAGAATGGAAATGGGAGCACATTACCATGGACTTCGTTACTGGTCTTCCCAAGATTCACTTCATGATTTTGGGTTAGTTTGCAAAAAGCTATGGGCACAAATTTATGATTTAGTTCGGCATATCATCCTCAAACGGACGGGCAGTCGGAGAGGACTATTCAAACTCTTCAATATCTTTGAAGACTCTATATCCTTGACTTCAAAGGAAGTTGGGACAAGTTCTTACCATTAGTGGAATTCTCCTTCAACAACAGTTATCAAGCAAGTATTGACATAACTCCATTCAAGGTGTTGTATTGACGCAAGTGTCATTCTAAAGTATGCTAGGATGAGGTGGGTGAAGCAACATTGTTGGGACCAGAATTGGTAAACATGACAACGAAAAAGATTCAAATGATCCGGCAACGTATAAAAACCTCACAAGATCGACAAAAGAGTTATGCTGATCTTCATCGAAGGGACGTGGAATTCAATGTTAGAGAGTATGCGTTGTTATGTGTTGCTCCGTGGGAAAGGAGTTACAAGATTTGAAAAGAGAGGAAAGCTCAATCCTCGATTCATTGGCCCATTTGAAATCCTTGTTCGAGTAGGAACTGTGACCTATAGACTCGCCTTACCGCTAAGTATGTCTCATGTTCATAACGTTTTTCACACATCCATGTTACGTAAACATGTGGAAGACCCGAACTACATTATTGAGTTAGAACTAGATGAAATAATGGAAGATTTAACATATGAAGGGGTACCTATTAAAGTCTTGGATAAGAAGGAACATATTCTACACTCCAAGGTTATACCTCAAGTCAATGTTTTGTGGAGAAACCACAATGTTAGGAAATGACCTGGGAGTTAGAATAAGAAATGAAATCAAGGTAACCTCACCTTTTTGACATACCAGGTACGTACCCCAATTTTTAGGACAAATGTGACGCCCCCAAAATAGGTATACATCACCCATCTTGGGTCGCCAAATACATGGTACTGAATACAAATACAAACTTAATTATAAAACATGAGCTGAGAGTTTTTACATAAATATTGTCTCATAGACAATATCCAAACTCAAAGGTAATCCTCATTACATTTATTATCACATTAAAAGTTGAGGACTACTATAACACCATCTCGGACCATCATTCCGTTCCCCGACTAGTTCCGGCTATGTTCTCATTTCCTGAAGAGAAAAATGAAAGCAAAAGGATGAGCTCGACTAGCCTAGTAAGAAATATTATGACTAAGATAATGCAGAATAAATTATCGTTAGCCTTCAAAATTGTTAAACTCATAAAATATAATAGACATCAAGTTTAACTGTAGTGTAACAAACAATCCATTATAAGAGTCAAGTAGAGCATGATATCTACTATCTTCTATGATTTAAAAAGTTTATTATCAATTTTATCGCTGGGACTCAACTTAATAAATAAATTAAATCATCGAATCATCCCTGCACTATGGGTCAAGGATATTCATTAGTATCACGTCCATAAATTATTCCTGCACTATGGGCCAAGAATATTCGTGTAATCATCAATGATCATGATCATACCGAATTATCCCTGGTCATAATCAAACCAGTCAATAGTCTATCTATGCACTACGGTCCAAAGATGACTTTCATCACAATATAAGCATGAGGATGATGACAATGATATAAGAATTCAATTAAATGAAAACAAAGGATAAATTTTAAAGATTTATAATTTAATTTATCCAGAATTCAATAATGTTCAAATTGTCAACATGATACTGCTTTGTGGAGTAAAATTCAAGAATAATATTTATGTATCATAAAATAATTTTGACAGAAAAGAAATAAATTTTTCGGGTGAATAGTACCCCGACATGAAAAGAACCCCGAATGCCCGAGTGAATAATATTAGAGTGAATAGTACCCAGTTGAATAGTAACCCATGAATAGTAACCCTGGCATGAAAAGTACCCTGAATCCCCGAGTAAATAATACTAGAGTGAATAGTATCTAGGTGAATAGTAACCCGTAAATAGTACCCCGGGTGAAAATATTGATATTTAATAAGAAAGTTTAGATCAATATTCCAATGAAATGATACTGGATGAAGCACAAAACTCAAGGATATTCCACTAATTTCAGGGATTATAGAAGCAATACTTACCATAGTAAGTTTAGATTTAAGAATATAAAACAAAATAATATACGAAACTGCAAATAAATATTCACCTATCATGCGGTACGTAATTCGCGTAGATAGGTTATTCTGACATATTAAATGATAAATACGAAAAATAGTATTCCTTGTGAATACGAAATAAATAATACACCTTACCACACGAAAATAACATCCCTTACGAATATAACAAATAATATCCCTTATGAATACAACATATAATATCCCTGACCTTAGTAAAAGACTAGATACTGCAATAGTGAAGTAGCAGAAAACTCTTCTTCTTGCTCTCTATAGTTTTTCTCTCTATAGTGTCTCTTGTGAATCTCAGTGAATTGGTGAGAATAAAAGGAAAATTAAGCTTCTATTTATAGGAGAATGGACTAAATAGTAACTGATTCACGAACGGTCCAGATTGATTTACTATTAGAACGGACGGTTCATATTGATTACTATTAAAACCACAACCGACGATCCATATTGATTTACTTTTAAAACCACCACCGACGATCCAGATTGATTTACTATTAAAACCACCACCGACGATCCAGATTGATTTACTTTTAAAATCACCACCGACGGTCCAGATTGATTTACTATTAAAACGACCATCAATGGTCTAGATTGATTTACTATTACAGCCACCATCAATTGTCCAAATTGATTAACTATTAAAACCACCATCAATGGTCCAGATTGGTTATCTATTAAAACCACCATCGACGGTCCATAAAATTAGTAAATCTTCCCATGGAATACTAAGTCAAACTTACAACAAATGCCTCATAACAAATCCCTATATTTATAAAAAAAATTGAATAAATATTTTGTAAGACCCCAACTTTTATGAATAAAGAATAATTTTTCTCAAAATATATTTTTGAATATTATGGCGTGGATATGATATAATGTTATAGTTGTGGGTAATATTTGAAAATTTTGCAAAGTAAGCAAGTTGATATAAAATATTCGTTGTGTTGGGGAATATTCGATTGGTCGGGGGATATTTGTTTTAACAGGGAATATTCGTACGACGGTACAATCATTGGTGGACCCCACAACGGAAGTATTGTCGTAGTTAGAAAACGACAAAATTATCTTTTTATAAAAATAACGGCAAAAGTTTACCGTTAAACTGTTAAACTACCCGGTGGTAAAAGTACAGTAATACGCGTGGTTGCATAGTAGCACACGATATTGATTATTGATGCTTACGTGAGAAGTCACTCAGTTATACTCAATTATTGCTACAATAATTACTGCATAATATCTCTTATATTATTGATTCAATTATTATCACAGTATTAATATTTTATATTATTAAATCAATAATTGAGACGACAAAATTATTCATATTATTATTTACAATATTGACAATGTCTAGAAAATTCAGTCGAGGAGAGGTTTGGTCACTTAATTGCGCGCCAATAGAAATAAATCCTTATCGAAAAGCCCCCTCTTTCCTAGAAATGATCTGGTTATTAAATATTGTGAGTTATAATATTAATGATGAATAATTGTTAATAGATTAAAAATGTATTTATTAAAGATAAATAATTTGTTGTAAATATTTATTCAATTTTTAATATAAATATAGGGATTGTTATGAGGCATTTGTTGTAAGTTTAACTTAGTATTTCATGGGAAGATTTACTAATTTTATGGACCGTCGATGGTGGTTTTAATAGATAACCAATTTGGACCATTGATGATGGTTTTAATAGTAAATCAATCTGGACCGTCGGTGGTGGTTTTAATAGTAAATCAATCTGGACCGTCGGTGGTGGTTTTAAAAATAAATCAATCTGGGCCGTCGATGGTGGTTTTAAAAGCAAATCAATCTGGACCGTCGGTAGTGGTTTTAAAAGCAAATTAATCTGGACAGTCGGTTGTGGTTTTAATAGTAATCAATATGAACCGTCCATTCTAATAGTAAATCAATCTGGACCATTCATTAATCAGTTACTATTTAGTCCATTCTCCTATACATAGAAGCTTAATTCTTCTTTCATTCTCGCCAATTCACTGAGATTCACAAGAGACACTATAGAGAGAGAAACTATAGAGAGCAAGAATAAGAGTATTCTGCTACTTCACTATTGTAGTATCCAGCCTTCTACTAAGGTAAGGGGTATTATTTCTTTCGTATTCATAAGGAATACTATTTTTTGTATTCATCCTTTAATATGTTGGAATAACTTGTCTACGCGGATTATGTACCGTATTACAGGTGAAAATCATTTGCAGTTTCGTATATTATTTCTTTTCATATTCTTAAATCTAAACATACTATGGTAAGTATTGCTTCTATAATCCTTGAAATTAGTGGAATATCCTTGAGTTTTGCGCTTCATCCAATATCGTTTCATTGAAATATTGATTTAAACTTTCTTATTAAATATCAATATTTTCACCTGGGGTACTATTCATAGGTTACTATTCACCTGATTACTATTCATTAGAATATTATTCACTCGGATATTTGGGGCACTTTTTATGTCGGGATACTATTCACGGGTTACTATTTACCTGATTACTATTCACTCAAATATTATTCAATCTGGTATTCAGGGCACTTTTCATGTCAGGGTAATATTCACGGGGTACTATTCTCCGAAAAATTTATTTCTTTTCTGTCCAAATTATTTTTGATACATGGATATTATTCTTGAATTTTACTCCACAAAGTAGTATCATGTTGACAATTTGGACATTATTGAATTCTTGATAAATTAAATTATAAATCTTTAAAAATTTATCCTTTGCTTTCTTTTAATTGAATTCTTATATCATTGTCATCATCCTTATGCTTATATTGTTATGAAAGTCATCTTTGGCTTACGTGCATAGATGGACTGTTGATTGGTATGATTATGACCAAGGATAATTCGGTATGATCATGACCATTGATGATTATACGAATATTTTTGCTCCGTAATGCAAGAATAATTTGTGGACGTGATACTAATGAATATCCTTGGCCCGTAGTGCAGGGATGATTTGATGATGTGATTTATTTATTAAGATGAGTCACAACGATAAAGTTAATGATAAACTTTTTAAATCATAAAAGATAGTAGATATCATGCTCTACTTGACTCTTCTAATGGACTGCTTATTCCGCTGCAGTTAAACTTGTTGTCTATTATATTCTATCAGTTTAACATTATTGAAGACTAATGATTATAATATTTCTTACTGGGCTAGTTGATCTCACCCTTTTACTTCCATTGTTCTCTTCAGGAAATGAGAATGTAGCCGGAACTAGTCGGGGAATGGAGTGATGGTCCGAGATGGTGTTATAGTAGTCCTCACTATTCTATAAAATACTGTGACAATAAATGTAATGAGGACTCCATTTGAGTTTAGATATTGTCTAGAAGAAAATATTCGTGTAAAAACTCTCAGCTCATGTTGTATAATTAAGTTTGTTTTTTTATTCAGTACCATGTATTTGGCGACCCAAGATGGTTGATGTATACCTATTTTGGGGGCGTCTGTAACGCCCGAGAAAATCTGATTTCTATGAGAATTAAATTGTTATTTGATTATGTGAATTAAATGAATTTAAATGATTATTTATATGAGTAAGCTATGTGAAGGTCGTTCTATGACCTAGAATGTGCGGATGTGGTTAGTATTCTGGCTATGTGCTAGAATTAATTGTTTTGAATTTCCAAGACAAATATAAAAGTTTTCCGAGAAATTTCCGTAAAAACACCATTCATTCATTTCTGCTCGGGAATTAAGTTTAAAATTTTGAGAAACGCGCAATGATAGAATATGAAGACGAGATGGAATATTTAATAATATTTTATTTATGGAAAATAAAGTTTTTGCTTGTGGAGTTAAAACCTAAGGTTTGAGAAGAATGATTTCCGAGAAGGAAATGAGCTTCGTATAATGAATTACGATAATGATTATGCGTACGTTATACGAGTGAGTTAAGATTTAGTATACGAGTATAGCATGAAGATTTAATATGAAGTACAATATGAATATTGTACGAGTACTATACGAAGAGAATACGTAAATTATACGTGTAGAATACGATTGGGGTAATGGACTAAGAGTTTAGGACTTAATATAATCCAATTGGATTTGGATTATACCAAGCCCAAGTAATTGAGTAATCAAGCGCAATGAATTAGGTGTTTAAGCTCAAGTCAAGGCCCAACGTTATGTTTAATTAAGCCCGATCCAAGAAACCGAACTGTGGATCGAATCGATGGGTCACTGAATGGGTAAAACCCATGGGGCAACCCATGGGGATGACCCATGGACTAGTGTGGGCCGGCCACTTGGTGAGCAAGTAAAGTGATCTACTTGATCACCAAGTATTTTACTTGGTGATGAAGTAGTGAATAGTAAAGAGGTGGGGAGAAAAGACTCTTTTGCCCTCCATTTGATTTGCCTATAAAAGAGAAGCTTATATTGGTTATTTTTGGTTTTCCAAGAGTCATCCAATATATATTGAGAGAGAGAAATAGCTAGAAACAAGAGATCATCTCACTTTGAAGAAAAAACCTTAGAGTCTTTAGCAAGAATACCAAGATCGTAAAGGTAATATTCCTTTAATAATAGTTTTCGATCTCTTTTGATTTCTTTGTTATAAAGAATCATAAATTGGTGGAGCATGCCTCTTATAGAGGAATAAGGATGGCTTGTAAATTGTAAAACCTTTATATGTCATGTGTAAATGTATATCGTAAGGGTTTACGTAAGTTTAAACCGTAGAAATCATTGAGTAATGAACTTGGTTGTTGATGGACAAATTGAACACCATCAATATTAAAATATGTGCATCTTTCTTGGTTAGGATGTAGATATGAAATTAATGGAGTGTTCCATTTGATTTGGCATTTAGAACACTAGTAACGAAGTTATGGCGAATTTTATGGAATTAGACGTTAAATGTCGAAAATGTAGAAATTCCGGATTAGTAGTTGAAAGTTGCTGTGAGACTTGAAAACGTTGGTTTTCAATGTCAATACGTGAGATAGGGTATTTAAGAGTCATGGGCTCAAGAATCGTCGGATTCTGAATTAAAACGAAGAAAACGAGTATTGAACGCTCGAAAGCGTTTAACGAACGCTCGATAATGAACTTAGAGGTGAATTTTGAGTTAATGGATTCAGAATTGAAAAATTCTTATTTGAACGCGTAGATTATGTAATTTATGAGTTGTAGGCTTTTGAACAGACCAAATCTGACTTATAACGAAGAAGTTATGAAGCTGGGAGGTTCACTAAAAATTTTATCTATAAAAATTTTCTAGTGCTGAGGTTTGGCGCCGCGACGCCAGACAAGGCTTTTTGTGACGCGCCGCAGTGCCATGCATAGTGTATTGATCTACTAAAGAGTGGCACTGCAACACCATTCATATAATGGAGTGTCGCACCGCAGCGCCAAAGCCGAGGCTTAGCTACTGTGAACTAGCGTCGCAACGCCAGTGTTGCATAGAAGGGCCACGTCGCGGCGCCGAGGCAGGGGAATTGTTAGACAAGTTAGGTTTTGAATTCAATTGTTTCAAGACCAATATGAGATGAGTTCATATACTTAATGAACACACTAAAACTATTCCTATGTTACATATACTAGTGTATATGGTGATGAATTTAGAAATTGAACACGAGTTGTTAGTATGGTAACGAAGAACACGAAGTGTTAATAATAAACTGTGAACAGTAATTGACATTGGTACTTCACCAATGACGATTGAGTTTGGTTAGTAACGTAAGAACATTAACAAGCCGGGATGAAGGGTAGTAAGTTGAATTGACATTATTAATGAAATAAAGTCAACTACGACATAGAAGAGAAAGAAGTTGGTAGAAATAATGTGATTGATTGATTGTTTGGTAGCTAATTACATTGTGCTATGTGAATATATCATTTAGATTCTGTAAAGGCTGAGAACAGTTGAATAAGTTATTTGAAGACGCTTGAAGGTAAGTTTTCTTAACGCTTGTCTAACATTTGAGTTAGTCGAGTTTTCTGTGATTCATTGTATTGAGTTGCATGATTGATTTTAAAGAAAGGGTCAATGCCAGTTCTAACTCGGCTAGACTATTCGTAAGAGATAAATTGATTTGTATACATATCTTTCTATATAGAAATGATAACGCTATCCTATGCCAAGTATTTGGTACGGATTTGAAGGTAAGTTTGTCTATAAACAAACAAAAGTATTTTTCATTGATTATTCTATGGGCATGCGAGTTTGCCAAAACTTAAACGTAAATACGTTTAACGGATGAATGTTGATCAACATAGAGTACTATAGGCTGATTACCTAGAAGTGCTCGTAAGAAATGCTGGGTACATCCTTAGTGATGTTATGTCCTTTTCAAGTATGAAAACAGAAAGATACTGTTCATGGTCTTTCGACCGGTTCAGAATTCCTAAACAATTATATACTTTGGGAATTGAAATTATGAATTGTTGAGTATTGATGTTTTGTAATACTTCATGACTACTTGTTCAGTTATGAAAGATTTATTTATATAATTCACGGATGTGGTATTGGTATTATTCTTTGTTAGACTTGTTGAGCTTGTTGTGCTCACTTCTTGCATTAATTATATGATTGCAGTTAAAGTCGAACATACTGAGAATGCTAAGAGAAATAAGGGCAAGGCTAAGATGGATAGTTAACCATCTTGTAATAGATTAGTATGATTGTATGTATTATACTTACGAACAACGAATGATGTAATCGGTTTACGAACCTAGGAAAGGATTTCACCTTGATTGTAATAAGAAGATAGTAATTACATTCATTATGTTGTATTTTTCAATAGAATGATTGCATAGTTATGAGTACCGTGTAGCACCATATGTCGGGTTGGAAGATACCCGAATTTGGGGGTGTCACAGGTTGGTATCAAATCATTAGGTTATAAAACTTAAAGTCCGAAGAAAGTAAATTCAGTTGAACGAATTAATAAGGTATTGAGAAAACAGTGACACCCCCAAATCCGGACACTTCATCCCCACAGATTTGGTCTTCACTGTCCAATTAAATCATAACTAACTACCCATAAACAAATGATACAATTAAACTCAAAAGCTTAAACAATCAGTCTACCATTAAAGGGTTACATAATCTAAAATAAATCCCAAGTCATCTAACCTTTATTACAATCATCCGCGGAAAATTAAAACATGTTTATAATTAAATCTATTACATAAGCTTCATAAATAACATATAAATTAAACGTTGTCGTCTAATCAAGCACTTTGTCCTTGCCCTTGCTTGTAGAAAGCTTTTCAAACTTCGTAACTTCATCTGCATTGTTTTGTGCAAGAGTGAGCAAACAATTTCTCACAAGAAGGATAATATACAATAAAGTTTTATGAATGACAATTAACTGAGCTTTCAATGGTAAAGTATTCTTACCAGAACAAGAAACTTTCATTCAACAGCTATGAGTTCAAAGGAATAATGACCGTTTAAGTTAACAATAGATAACAACATCAAAGAACATACTGAGGGTCACAAGACCACGAACTCTATTCTAGGTTTCCAAGTATTTCTACTTTAACCTTTAACAGTCTAAAAGACTATAATCATCATCTATGTCCTAGGTTCACAGGTGTTTCTATTGTAACCTTTAACAGTCTAAATGACTATATGGACCATCATTCCGTACTCCAGGTGATCAGCCCTTTGTACTATGTATTGCGCAAACAATTTAACGCTATTGCGTAGCTCTAAAATAATCCCCTGATATAGGGTTATTCATCTCAGCTTAGATTATCAGGTTCTGAACTAAAGTAAGTTTGGTTAGGAATTAACTTCAAAGGAAGTCTAGATTTTTAGAACACTCATCAACCAAGTACTGGTTGAATCAGATAGGAACCAAAAACTATTCAAGGGTTTGATTATAATATCTTCATGAATAAGGTATATCGATGAATCAATAAGAGCTAGAGTATTAACAATTTCTAAGTTGAACAAATGTTATCATCGACAACATGCTTTCAAAGTTGTGTGAGTACATAAATAAATCAAAGGAAGTTTGGTTTGGGTAGACTTCAAGGGTAATTTAGAGTTTAGAACATTCATCAACTAAGGATTAGTTGAATTGGTAAAGAATCGCTAAGCAACTTAGAGTTCGGTACAATAACGTAAGATAGTACAATGATATTGAAGAACAAAGATCAAACAACAATTATTAGTAGCTGAATAAACACACTTCTTACAATAATAATACAGACTTTGAATAAAGAGATAAAGATTAACTAACTTGCTCAACAATAAATGAGTACAGACTTTGAATAACCAAGGTAATCTCGATTGGAATAAAGAAACAAAGATTAACTAACTTTCCCAACAATAAATGAGGGTTAAAGAACTTTCATGACTATAAATTGTTAAACAAGAGATTAGAAATAGAGAATTTGTATAAGTATAACATAACAGTGAAAAGTAACCTTGCTGAATAATAAAGTAGCAAAAGTTAGGGAACTTACCTCGTGCGTAGGTTAAGCAATCACTACCATATGTATTGACAATACACATTAGTTACACTAACATTACCTTCATGAGTTGATTTCTTACTTTTAGTATAGCTACTAACTAAGTTTAAGTTTAAATAACATCGCATCTTTTCATGAACATTACTTTTTAGCTTTATTACAACTACTTAAGTGATCATGTCATTGCAACACATACACATTAAGAACTTGATAAAACATCCTATTACATGTCCAACATGTTATCATTAAGTTATACTAATACACAAAGGATTGCACTTGCATTCGCGCATCCCGACGCCCTTCGATTGGCTCCAAATACACAACAGTCCTAAATATGGCATTTTGACCCTTCATAATGATTTCAAATTGAAAACCTTAAAGAATAAAAGTTATAGGCCTATTCGTCCTCTTTCCGAATCATCTTAAATCACCTCAATCAGATTTCGTATGAAAATGTTATGGCCATTTTACTACATAAGGTCAAAATCATCAAACCTGGACCACTTTTCCAAGGTCTTTGAGAGATGAGATACGATGGGTGAATTCAATGACCGGGCTCGAACTTCTGGCCTATTTTTGGCGCTGAGGTGCGAAAATTGGCGCTGGGGAGCGAAATTTGGCGTTGGGGCTCCGAATTACAGAACACCCCAAAACAAAACACAGAACAAAGCTATGTCTTAATTTCTAACACCAATTAACATGTATAACTTATGAAAATTACACATAAACTTCACCAAGCATACAAATACTAAATTAACACAACTTAAACCATAATTCTAGAAAAATTAAATACTGGAATATCATATTTTAAAACCAAAAACTCCATTTTTGATACTTCTTGACACAATGAACACTGTAATCATAATGATACACCAATTTGATTCTTTTGAACTAAGTTCTCTTTATTTCATACCCAATTAACAATTCACAGTTCAATTTTTACAATTACCATACAATCACATACTAATTTTGTTATCCTACAAAATCATGTTCATGTAATCACTGTAATCTCTATACTTGCCCAAATTGCTTCATTCAAATTGCATTATGCTCGTTTCTTAATGAACTAACATATACAAGACTCAATTAACAGCTTAGCATACAAATTGACTATAAAAATTGATACTTACCCAAGCCATATAAGAAAATATTCATAGAAACATACACTGATATTATTTTTCTACTGTCATCTGAAATTAGCATACCATTCATGTCTGACTACAACTTTTAACATCATAACTATACATAATTACCATAAATAGGTTACATAACACTAATTTACAGAAAGCTAGAATTCTCAGAACATATAGTCTTTGCCGTAAAACACATATACATGTATATACATATATAATACCAAGGTTATGAACATACCTTCAAATGGTCGAACAATCCTTGCTATACTCACTTGAATTGTCGTGAAATCCTTAAGCTTCCTCTCAATCACTCTCAATTCTCTCTAACAAGCTCTATCAAACTCTCTCTAAACTCTCAGACTTAGCCAAGTATGCGTAAAGAAAACTGATATGGCCAAACATAACAAAAATAAAACTGATAACTTTAATACCCTACTAAACACAATATCAGTTACTAAAAGAAACGTATATATTATAAATGTAAGACCCCAACTTATTATAAATGAAATTGAATTTTCTTTATTTATTTTTTTGAAATAGTAAGGGTTGATTTGATTAATGTGGTTAGTTATGGGTAAAATAAGCAAATATTTCAAATAAGCAAGTGGTTATAAAATATTCATTATTGTAGGGGAATATTCTTACTATCGGGAAATATTCGTACAACGGCGCAGCCTTGTGTGGGCCCCATAACGAAAAGCGATTGAATGAAGAAAACAACAAATATAAGTTGTTTATAAATAACGGCGTAGTTGTTACCGTTAATACTGTTGAAATACTCGGTGGTTAAAACACAGTAGCACACGGTATTACACCAATTATTGATTCTTAGGTAAGAAGGCACTACTCAATAATTGTTATAGTAATTACTGTTCAATATTTTATTTTATTGATTCAATAATTACTACGTTGATATTTTATATTCTTGTTGTTTCAATAATTGTCACTACACAGTATTTTCCATTATCAGAGCAATAATTCATATTATCTGAATAATATTATTAGATAACATTGTTGGCAATGTCTAGAAAGTTCTGTTTAAGGAGAGGTTTGGTCACCTAATTGCAGCCGCCAAAGTGAGGAGAGATCCTTATTGGAAAGCCCCTCTTCCTAGGAACCCACCGTTTATCGATGATTGTGATTCTATAATATTATTTGTGAATAATTAATTATTAATTTTTATGATGAGGAAAATATTCATTTTATGTGGATATAGATGGAGAAAATTTTTTAATGTGACAATTGTTGAAAATTGATATTTTATCTTTTTTGATAAAATAATTTATTATATTATAATAATATAATAATGGTGATATTTTTACAATGAATGTGCGATATATGAATAAATGAGGAGGAAGAGTATTTTTGTTGCAATAAATATTTAAAACATGTTTTTCATGTTGGTGGACCCCATTTCTTGACTGAAATTTGATTATAACCTCTAAAATCGTCCGTTTATGAATTTCGGTCAATTTCTGTTTGGAATTTGGAAAAACTTTCTTCTACAAAGTTGTAGATAATGGAATTTCCTATGGAAAAAATATAAGTTTTGAATTTTTCTGACAAAAGGGCTATTTATTATGAATGATTGATGTTCCGAAGTTCCGAAGTAATTAATTTTTGAAGTTTTAATTATGTTTTTTTAATAAAAACGTTTTTTGTGCATTTGGTGGGCTTCCCAAGTATTGTAAACATGTTAAATTCAGAAGTCTTAGTGGGCGTAGGAAAAATTTATTATATATTAATATTTTATTAAATTTTCTGCTTTGTTGTTCTAAGCATTTTCCTATAAATAGGGTGCTTAGGTTAGAATTGAAAATTACATCAGAAACTGAAGTTTTCTCTCTCTTTCTCTCTCTATATTGTCGAACGTATTCTTGTGAGTATTTTGATACTTTGAGTGTTGCTATACGGTGCAGGTTCCCTTCAACACTATATCCAGTATTCCAGTCATAAGTACTGTCTTTCTGAGGTAAGGGGTATTATTTTTTTAAAATGATATTATTTTCTTTCAATATCATTTTGCCGGTATATTGGTAAGATTTTTCTTGTGAAATTCTTGTCTTTTAGTGTCAGGGTTACTATTCACGTATACGACACTATTCATCGAAAAATGAAAATTTTCTTTTTCGTCCAAAATATCTATTATGGATACTAGCTTTGATTGTATCAATGTTTTGATCATTCTGGAATTTTTCTCTACTATGATTATTTATGAGGTATTTTTGGACATGGAATAACTGAAATACGAATCCTTAATATTATGTGATATGTTAATTTCTTTAATTAACCCTTGTTTTATTGTAGTAATTGAGAATGGCTACTAAGAATGTTAACAGTGGAGTAAATGAGACCTTGGAGATGCCTGTACTCACCAATGAGGAGAACGTGCAACAGGCCGGCAATGTTTCTCCTGTAAACAACACCACCGAAAGCGGAGCGATGAACAGCGGAATGTTTAGAAGCTTTTTGCGCTTCATGCAAAATCGAGATTTAGGAGACTCATTTACAAAATACGGTGGAAATGATAACAACGCTGCGGCTTTTGTCACTGCCAAGCAGATTCAAAGAGTTGGGACCACCGTAATTGGGAAAGCGGATCCGATTAAAGGCGAGACGTGGTCAAGCAAATTACCAAGATATTCGATGTCTTGGGATGCACGGAGGAGCAAAAGGTTCCATTCGCCACCTTTATGTTCCGTAATGAGGCAGATTACTGGTGGGAATCTGTGAAGCGCACTCCATCCCCGCCGCAGACGGTATGTCATGGGAAACGTTTCAGAAACTGTTCAATGACAAGTACTTTCCTGAAAGTATTCATCATATGAAGGAGGTAGAGTTTATTAGACTGGAGCAGAACAACATGACGGTGTCCTAGTACGAGGCAAAGTTTGCGGAGTTATCCAGGTTTGCACCTCATTTGGTGGAGAATGAGGAACATATGACGCGGATGTTTCTGAGAGGTTTGAAACCCAACATAGGTCAATATCTCATTTCTCATAAATTTTCTCTTTATTTAGATGTTATCAATAGGGCTCAATTATTAGAGCGAGATAACGAGTATGGTCAACCGAGGGACCATAACCAGGATCATACCGATGACAGCAGTCATCAGAACAACGATAACCAGCGGAGAAAGGAAAATACGGACAAGAGCGGCAACCACTCTGGTGGTAATCATGGCCATGAGAATAGAAGAAGCGAGTCAGGAGGAGATTTTAAAAAGAGAAGGTACAACAATGACAATGCGAAGACGTCAGCACCAGCAGCAACTGGTTATAAGGGAGGTGAACGACCACCGGTCGTATGCTATAAATGTGGGAAAGAAAGACGTATCAGCCCAAACTGTCCACAACAGTTCAAGGTATGTTATAATTGTGGAAAGGAAGGACATATCGCTCGAGATTATACGGTAGCGAAACCAAGTCCAGCGGTGATGGTGACTCAAAAGGCTATCCCGGAAAAGTCAAAGTCAACGGTTCCTAGAAGAGCGTTTGTTGTGACTGGTCAAAATGTGAGGAACCCAAACGAGGTGATCACGGGTAAGCTAATCATAAATTGTTGCGAAGTTTATACCTTACTAGATACCGGTGCTACCCATTCATTTATCTCTCCTGCTTGTGCTCAACGTTTAAACTTAACTCCAGAGAAATTAGACTTTGATTTATATGTGGAGACTCCATTAAGAGAAACTTTCATTACATCTACTATTTATAAATCTTGTTTGATCCAAGTTGGCACCATCACATTACATGTTGACCTTATCTCTTTAAAGATACTTGCATTTGACGTGATTTTAGGGATTGATTAGTTAACTACTCATCATGCCAAAATTGATTATTTTCGTAAGGTTGTTAGTTTTCATATTCCCAATCAACCTGTTGTTCGAATTCAAGCAACTAAACCATTAAAATCATTCACTGTTATATCAAGCCATAAAACCATTCGTTTATTAAAAAATGGATGTCAAGCTTTCTTAGCCGATGTTATGGATTTGAATAAAGACACGTCAGATTTGAATAATATTCCTGTTGTTAGTGACTTTTCTCGGCGTATTTCTGAAGAACTTCCTTATCTACCCCGAACGTGAAGTTGAATTCTTTATTGATCTTGAACTCAAGCATAAAGCCCATTTCTAAAACTCCATATCGAATGGCTCCTATTGAACTTCGAGGGAGTTAAAGGTCCAACTACAAGAGTTGTTGGACATCGGTTTCATTCGTCCTAGTACATCTCCTTGGGGTGCTCCTATTTTATTTGTAAAGAAGAAAGACGGGAGTATGCGACTTTGTATTGACTATCGAGAATTAAACCATGTCACCATCAAGAATAGGTATCCGCTACCTCGTATTAATGACCTGTTTGAGCAGTTGCAGGGAGCACAATTCTTTTCAAAGATCGATCTTCATTCTGGATATCATCAGCTGAAGATTAGAACTGAGGATATTCCAAAGACTGCCTTCAAAACTCGGTATGGGAATTATGAATTCTTAGTCATGTCTTTTGGATTGACTAATGCTCTTGCGACTTTCATGGATATGATGAACCGAGTATTTAAGGAATATTTAGATCAATTCGTTGTTTTCTTTATTGATGACATCCTCATATATTCCAAAAGTCGTGAAGATCATGAGCACCATTTGAAGCTGGTACTCCAAAGGCTTCGTGAAAACAAGTTATATGCCAAGTTGAAGAAATACGAGTTCTGGCTTGAGGAGTAGCATTCCTTGGGCACATGGTGTCAAAACATGGAGTATCTGTTGACCCAGCGAAGATTGAAGCAATACAAAGTTGGGAGCAATCAAGTCGATTGGTGAAATCACGTAGCTTTACGGGCTTAAATTGGTTATTATCGGAGATTTATGGAAGGATTTTCTCGAATCGCTACTCCATTAACTCAGCTGACTTAGAAAGATATAAAATTCGTATGGAGCGAGGAATGCGAGAAAAGTTTCCAAGAGCTTAAGAGGAGACTGATTTCGGCACCTATTTTGACAATACCATTTGGTTTTGGATGGATTTGTTATCTCTGACATGCTTGAGCAAAAGGGTTAGGATGTGTTCTCATGCAACATGGGAAAGTCATAGCCTATGCCTCGCGACAACTTAAAAATAATATGAGAGGAATTATCCTACTCATGATCTAGAGTTGGCAGCAGTCATTTTCGCACTAAAGATCTGGAGGCACTATCTATATAGGGAAAAAGTGGAGATATATTCAGAACATAAAAGCCTTAAATATTTCTTCACTAAAAAAGAACTTAACATGCGGCAACGACGTTGGCTCGAGCTGTTGAAAGACTACGACCATACCATTCAATACCATCCTGGAAAAGCGAACGTGATAGCTGACGTGTTGAGTAGAAGATCATATGCGGGAATGAGTGCGATGTTGACAATGCAAAGGCCCATTTTGTGTGATTAACAAAAGATGAAGATAGAATTCAAGACTCCGGGGACCCATGCGATGATGTCAAGTATATACATAGAACTAGATTTAATCAATAAAGTTAAACTTGCTCAAGCCACCGACCCGGAGCTGATGTGTATGAAGAAGAAAGTACAAAAATGTGCTATTCCAGAAGCGAGAATCGATGAAGAAGGAATACTTCGAGTCCACTCTAGACTTTGTGTTCCTAACGACTCTGATTTGAAGTATAAGATCATGACGGAGGCACATAATACACCATTTGCAATCCATCCTGGAAGTACCAAAATGTATCGTGATCTTCGACATACATTTTGGTGGAAAAATATAAAGAGAGAGATTGCAAAGTTTATCTCGAGGTGTTTAACTTGTCAACGTGTAAAGGCGGAGCATCAAGTACCTAAGGGTCCGTTGCAACCACTTGAGATTCGAAAATGGAAGTGGGAACACATTACAATGGATTTCGTTTCGGGTCTTCCCACGGTTTCTCAAGGAATAAATGCTATTTGGGTTATTGTTGATAGATTAACCAAGTCTGCTCATTTCTTGCCGATACGGGAGACTTATTCCCTTGAACGTCTTGCTCGTATGTACGTAAATGAAATTGTGAGATTACATGGCATGCCAGTATCCATAGTTTCGGATCGTGACCCAAGATTCATTTCAAGATTTTGGGTTAGCTTACAAAAAGCTATGGGCACGGATTTACGATTCAGTTCAGCATACCATCCTCAAACGGACGGATAATTAGAGAGGACTATTCAAACTCTTGAAGATCTATTAAGATTATGTGTCCTAGACTTCAAAGGGAGTTGGGATAAGTATTTATCATTGGTGGAATTCTCCTACAACAACAGTTATCAGGAAAGTATAGGTGTGGCTCCATTTGAAGCATTATATGGATGAAAGTGTCACTCTCCAATATGTTGGGATGAGGTGGGTGAAGCAACATTGTTGGGACCCGATGTGGTACGTATGACTACGGAAAAGATCCAAATGATTCGACAACGTATACAAATGGCACAGGATCGACAAAAGAGTTATGCGGATCTTCATTGAAAGGACGTGGAATTTAGTATTGGGGATCATGTATTGTTGCGTGTCGCTCTATGGAAAGGAGTTACAAGATTTGGGAAAAGAGGAAAGCTCAATCCACGATTTATTGGTCCATTTCAGATTCTTGACCGAGTAGAAAATGTAGCATATAGACTCGCGTTACCTCCAAGTATGTCTCGTGTTCATAATGTTTTTCATATATCTGTGCTTCGTAAATATGTGAAAGACCCGAACCACGTTATTGAGTTAGAAACCGGATGAGATAGCCAAGACTTAACGTCGAGGGAGGTACTGTCCAAGATCTTGGATAGAAAGGAGCATGTCCTATGCACAAAGGTCATACCACAAGTTAAAGTTTTGTGGTGGAACCATGTTATAGAGGAAATGACCTGGGAGTTGGAAACAAAAATGAAAGCGAGGTATCCTCACCTTTTTGAAACACCAAGTACGTACGTCAATTTCGAGGACGAAATTTCATAAGGAGTGGAGGTTGTAAGACCCCAACTTATTATAAATGAAATTGAATTTCCTCCATTTATTATTTTGAAATAGTAAGGGTTGATTTGATTAATGTGGTTAGTTATGGGTAAAATACGCAAATATTTCAAATAAGAAAGTGGTTATAAAATATTCATTATTGTCGGGGAATATTCTTACTGTCGGGGAATATTCATAGACAACGCAGCCTTGTGTGGGCCCCATAACAGAAAGCGATTGGATGAAAAAAATGACAAATATAAGTTGTTTATAAGTAACAGCGTAGTTGTTACCGTTAATACTGTTGAAATACTCGGTGGTTAAAACACAGTCACACACGGTATTGCACCAATTATTGATTCTTACGTAAGAAGGCACTACTAAATAATTGTTACAGTAATTACTATTCAATATTTTATTTTATTGATTCAATAATTGCTACGTTGATATTTTATATTATCGTTATTTCAATAATTGTCACTACACAATATTTTTCATTATCTGACAATAATTCATATTATCTCTAATAATATTATTAGATAACATTGTTGGCAATGTCTAGAAAGTTCTGTCTAAGGAGAGGTTTGGTCACCTAATTGCGCGCCAGTAAGGAGAGATCCTTATTGGCAAACCCCTCTTTCACAGAACTACCCAAATTATCGATATTGTGATTCTGTAATATTATTTGTGAATAATTAATTATTGATTTTTATGATGAGAAAAATATTTATTTTATGTGGATATAGATGGAGAAAATTTTTTAATGTGACAACTGTTCAAAATTGATATTTTATCTTTTTTGATAAAATAATTTATTTAAATATATTATTATATTATAATAATATAATAATGGTGATATTTTTACAATGAATGTGAGATATATGAATAAATGAGGAGAAAGAGTATTTTTGTTGCAATAAATATTTAAAACATGTTTTTCATGTTGGTGGACCTCATTTCTTGACTGAAATTTGATTATAGAGTGTAAAATCGCCCATTTGTGGATTTCGATCAATTTTTGTTTGGAAGTTGGAAAAACTTTCTTCTGCAAAGTTGTAGATAATGGAATTTCCTATGGAAAAGACATAAGGTTTGAATTTTTCTGACAAAAGGGCTATTTATTATGAATTATTGAAGTTCCGAAGTTCTGAAATAATTAATTTTTGAAGTTTTAATTATTTATTTTAATAAAAACGTTTTTTATGCATTTGGTGGGCTTCACAAGTATTGTAAACATGTTTTATTCAGAAGTCTAAATGGGCGTAGGAAAAATTTATTATATATTAATATTTTATTAAATTTTCTGCTTTGGTGTTCTAAGCATTTTCCTATAAATATGGTGCTTAGTTTAGAATTGAAAATCACACCAGAAACTGAAGTTTTCTCTCTCTTTCTCTCTCTATATTGTTGAGCGTATTCTTCTGAGTATTTTGATACTTTGAGTGTTGCTATCTGATGCAAGTTCCTTCAAAGACTATATCCATATTCTAATCGAAAGTAATCTGCCTTTACCGAGGTAAGGGATATTATTTTTTAAAATGATATTATTTCTTTCAATATCATTATCTTTGGAATATTGGTAAGATTTTTCTTGTGAAATTCTTGTCTTTTAGTGTCTGGTTACTATTCACGATAATCGACACTATTCACGATATCTTGACCTTCATTCACGAATACGACACTATTCATCAAAAAATAAAAATTTTCCTTTTCGTTCAAAATATCTATTATGGATACTAGCTTTGATTATATCCATGTTTTGATCATTCTTGAATTTTACTCCACTATAATTATTTATGAGGTATTTTTGGACATGGAATAACTATAATACGAATCCTTAATATTTATTCTTTTGTTTCACTGGATTCGTTTTCTTTAAAATATTTTTCATCATCCTCAGTCCTAAATGATGATATAATTGAATATCTTTGGCCTGTAGTGCAAAGATTAATTATTTTATAATGAATATCTTTGGCCCGTAGTGCAAAGATGAACATGTGTTGAGATGAACATGACCGACTGATGAATATCTTTGGCCTATAGTACAAAGATGAATATTTAATTCAAGATGAATATTGATTGATGTTACATGGATAAAATATTGATGATGGACTTTTAAATTCATAGATAATAGTAGATTTCATTCTCTACGTAACTCTTCTATGAATTATTATTTTCGCTGTGAATATTGATCTGGAACTTGTTGTCTATTGTATTTTATCAGATTTTTCCCTGTTGAAGACTAACGATAATTTGTTCTATATTATCTTAGTCATAATATTCTTTTACCGGGGCTAGTTGAGCTCACCCTTTTCCTTTTTGTTCCATTTTTCTTCTCGTGAGGCGAGATATGTAATGGGTACTAGTCGGGTATGGAATGAAGGTTCTAGAAAGTCGCTTTTTAGTAGTCCTCACCATTTTGTAAAATAATATATCAATAATTGTATTGAGGACTTATTTGGGTATGAATATTGTCTAGATGACAATATTTGTATTTAAACTCACAGATTTATACCGACGACTCAAAATGGGCGATGTATACCTATTTTGGGGACGTCACAATAAGTATATTATATTTATTATTTTATTTATATTATTTATTTTATTTAAATTTAAAAAAATAGAAATCCAAAAGCCATAAGGCTTTGTTTGGCAAAACTCTTTGAAAATTAAAGACTTAATATTTTTAAGCCTTGTTTGGTCAAAACTAAATTAAACTTCTTTAATTTATTTTAATAAAGATTTCCATATCCAACATTAGTCAAATAAATTAATTACATATACTATATTTTAAATACATATTTCACTTAAACAAATATCACATATTTATAATCTCATTATAACTTTACTTAATAATTTAACATACCACTTTAAATTATTAAATTAAAACAACAATATAACATCTCATGTTATATTACAACTCTCTAAATTATAAATTAATTTAATTTAGAATATTATCTAATAAATTTAATTCATAAATATTTAATAATAATAACCACATCAATAATAAAATTTTTATTTCATCAATTTTAATAATAAACATATCAAATAAATATTTATATAATTCAATAAATATTTAATATTATAATTTGAATTTCTGGATTGTTACAAAAACTCAATACCGAAAGATTTAAAAGATGGAAATTAATCTTAAACAAATTAAATGTGATTTGTGCTTATACTATTGTGTATTATGTACTAATAAACTTGTTTATGTGATATTGTAGATGTCGATCGATAGCTTGATGTATAGAGACATTCACGTGGTGAGTGAAGAGTCTGTGAACCGAGTGGAGATTGTACCTATGCCAGTAGCGGAGGTATCGATAGTGGTTCTAGAATATTCTGATCCAGAAGAGTACATTTCTGGGGAGGATTACTCTGAGGAAACAATGGGAATAACATCATATCTGAATATGATGATAGATGTGGAGGAGGATATGGAGGTAACATCGATTAATACGGTGGTACCTACTCAGGAGTCAACACCTCCAGATGCAATGAGATCATTGTACCTGGCTATGCTTGATAGGAATGTGCATCTGTGCATGGTGGTGCAGACACAGAATGAGGAGATTACCACCTTGTATGAGGCAAAAGAGTCTGCAGAGGCAGATTTTGAGTCAGAGCACGATGAGAAAGTGCTGATGACGGATAAGGCGAGGGATTATAAGGAAGAGGCCGTAGAGCTTCGAAAGAAACTGGTTGAAAAAGACTAGAAGATTGCTAGGATGTCATACATCCATGAATGTGCTCACGAGGATCTCAAGCTGAAAATTATTTGTTATTCTATTGAGTCAGGGCAGATTCGACATACGATTAGTCGAGATATTGTTTCACTTTTAGCAAATCAGAAACATGAGAATGTCCTAAGGTAGTGTTAGTAGATCTTTAGATCTTTTTGGTATATGTGTAGTGACGTAAAACCCACTTTTGTATAATTAAAGGGTAGTCTTTTTGTAAATCCCAATTTTTGTAGAAGTCAATCTCGGGATAGTAATGTATTAGCTTTTTGGCTATGGAAGAAAAGTGTAAATAGTTTTGACTATGAAAGCATATTAATATAAGGAAGTTTTATTTAATGTGCTTGTTGTGGTACGAGTTGTTATTTGGGAATGATAACTAAGTAATTAAATAAATAATAATGAAACTTTATTTATTTAATCAGAATTATGCCGCCAAGAAGGAGACAACGTAACCAAGAGGCTGAGTCACATAATGAAAATCAAGGGGGTCCTAATAACCCTATGCAAGAGTTTGTTAATTTATTAACGGAAACATTTAACAAAGTTAGGGGAGGAATTCCTGTAGCACCTCGGGTAGCTAGAACAACTACCTTTAAGGAATTCAAAAGTGTGGGTCCTCCGTTAGAGGAACAGCGGACCCTTTAGAGGCCCGATACGGGTAAAAGAGATAGAAAAGGCGTTTGTTATTACAAACGTGGGTGAGGCGCAAAAGACTTCTTTTGCGACTTACATGATGAAAGGGGAGGCCAACTACTGGTGGGAAGCTCACCAGGGTGGGACTAAAACGGAGGCAGTTACTTGGGAACAACTCAAGAAAGTATTTTTTGAGAACTACTTCCCTACTAGGATACAAGGTAGAATGGAGATTAAGTTCTTAGAACTTAAACAAGGGGACATGACAGTTCCCTAGTACACCACTAAATTCAATGAATTGGCGAGATTTTCTCCACATCAAGTGTACACAGAAGAGAGGAAGGCTCATAGGTTTGAGCAGGGGCTGAAACCTTGGCTCTATATTAGGATTTTAGTGTTTCAAAGTGCTTCCTACGGGACTATTTTGGAAAAGGCAATAATAGCTGAAGGTGGTGGTGAGACGTTGTCTCAGTACCACAAGGAAAGGAAGAATAAGAATAAGAGTGAGGGAGGAAATAAGGCAGAGGTTGCCAGCGGTAGTGGCACACTGCCAAAAAGGAAAAGCTTTAACCCTGGGAATAGTGGGGTAAAACAAGGAGATCCTAAGCATTGGATGGAGGCATGCAAGACATGCAGAAAGACTCATTTGGGAGTCGGTTTAAAGGGGAAATCAGTTTGCTACAACTATGGGCAGGAGGGGCATTTATCACCCAACTGTCCTAACCCTAAGAAAAATCATGGGTGTTTTGTTTGTGGATCGTTGGACCACATGGCAAGAAATTTCCCGAAGAAAGGGGTAGGTGGAAATAAGGGTTCTGGTAGTGGTAAATTAGCTATTACTGGACCAACACCATCTATGGGTAGACCCTCAGCCCGTACGTTTAATATGACTGTCTAAGTTGGGGTTGCATCATCGGATGTAGTAGCAGGTAACATTCCAATCAATGAAATAAATGCTACTTATTCTTTTATAGCATGTGAATTTGCTAAGCGATTAGGTTTAATCCCTGAAAGGTTAGCAATACCTTTAGACATTAAGGTAGCAAATGAAGAGATAATCCCCATTGAATATATTCATAAGGATTGTTGCGTAAATATTAGAGGGAATAAGTTATCGGTAGATTTGGTACCGATAAGGTTAAAAGAATTCAATGTAATTCTTGGTATGGATTGGTTGATTAACCATAAGGCTGTAATCGATTGGCATAGGAAAAGTGTGAACCTTAGGCTTTCTAAGAAAACCAAGGTGGTGTTCTTCGGTAGTAAATCACTGAGACGCTCTTGTTGTCTAACGATGACACAATCTAAGAAGATGTTAAGAAAGGGGTGTGTAGGTTATCTGTGCCATGTTGTGGATACCCAAAGAGTGGGAGCATCCTTGGACCAGATACCTACAGTTCAAGAATTCGCAGTTGTATTTCCACAGGAATTACCGGGTATTCCACCGGATAGGGAGGTTGAATTTGTGATTGATATGTTACCGGGTACGACACCAGTTTCAAGGGCACCATATCGGATGGCGCCAGTTGAGATGAAGGAGTTAATGGTTCAATTACAAGAACTATCAGACATAAAGTACATTCAATCTAGTGTGTCTCCTTGGAGAGCACCGATATTGTTTCTAAAGAAAAAGGATGGGTCGTTACGACTTTGTATCGACTATCGAGAGTTAAACAAGTTAACGATTAAGAATAAATACCCGTTGCCCAGAATCGATGATCTATTTGATCAGTTGAAAGGGGAAAAGTATTTTTCTAAAATAGATTTGCGTACGGGATATCATCAGTTAAAATTAAGGAATGAGGATGTACCTAAGACGAAGTTCAGAACTCGTTATGGTCATTACGAGTTTCTGGTAATGTCGTTTGGGTTGACAAATGCACCAGCCGCATTTATGGATATGATGAACAGAGTGTTAAAACATTATTTGGACAAGTTTGTTGTAGTGTTCATTGATGACATTCTAGTATATTCTAAGACATCAGAAGATCATGCTGAACATTTGAGGATAGTGTTGGAGACACTACGGAAGGAAAAGTTATATGCAAAATTCACAAAGTGTAAATTTTGGCTTGAACGAGTTCAGTTTCTAGGACATGTTATTGATAAAGATGGAATTTCCGTGGATCCAATAAAAGTAAAAGCAGTTAATGAGTGGGAACAACCGAAAACGCCAACTGAGGTTTGGAGTTTTTTGGGGTTAGTGGCATACTATAGAAGGTTCATCCAAGTCTTTTCTAAAATAGCTACTCCGCTGACAAATTTGACAAGTAAGTCGATGAAGTATGTGTGGACTAAAAATTGTGAGAATAGTTTTCAGGAACTAAAGAAGAGATTAAGTGAGGCACCTGTATTGTCTTTGGTAGACGATACAGGGAATTTTGTAGTGTATAGCGATGCTTCACATAGAGGACTGGGTTGCGTGATCATACAGCATGACAAGGTCATTGCGTATGCATCACGTCAATTAAAGGATTATGAGAAGGCCTATCTTACTCATGACCTGGAATTGGCACCTGTAGTTTTTGCCTTAAAAATATGGAGGCATTATTTATACGGTGAGAAGTGTGAGATATACACGGACCATAAAAGTCTGAAATATATCTTCACACAGAAGGAGTTGAATATAAGGCGTAGAAGGTAGTTGGAACTAATAAAGATTACGATTGTGATATCTTATATCATCCGGGGAAAGCAAATGTAGTAGCCGATGCGCTAAGTAGGAAGGGTAGAGAGAAACTGTCAATGTTAATGGCTCAGAATGAGTTAGTAACAGCGATGGCAAGGATGGAATTAGAAGTTAAATTACCGGGTGAAGTAGAGGAGATGTTATTTTCCATGGAGACTCAACTGACCATAGTGGAACGTGTTAAGGAAGTGCAATTGAGCAATGAGGAATGTGAACATATAAAGAAGAGGATAGAAGATGAAGAAAAGACTAAGTATAACCTCGATAAGGATGAATTACTTCATTTTGAAGGAAGAATTTGGATTCCAAATAATCCCGAATTAAAGAAGGAGATAATGAGTGAGGCCTATAGTTCGAGGTACTCGATACATCTCGGTAGTACGAATGGGTATAATCCATGGGACAACCCATGGGGATGACCCATGGACTAGTGTGGGCCGGCCACTTGGTGAGCAAGTAAAGTGATCTACTTGATCACCAATTATTTTACTTGGTGATGAAGTAGTGAATGGTAAGGAGGTGGGGAGAAAAGACTCTTTTGCCCTCCACTTGATTTGCATATAAAAGAGAAGCTTATTTTAGTTATTTTTGGTTTTCCAAGAGTCATCCAATATATATTGAGAGAGAGAAATAGATAGAAACAAGAGATCATCTCACTTTAAAGCAAAAACCTTAGAGTTTTTAGCAAGAGTACCAAGATCGTAAAGGTAATATTCCCTTAATAATAGTTTTCCATCCCTTTTGATTTCTTTGTTATAAAGAATCATAAATTGGTGAAGCATGCCTCTTATGGAGGAATAAGGATGGCTTGTAAATTGTAAAACCTTTATAAGTCATGTATAAATGTAAATCGTAAGGGTTTACATAAGTTTAAACCGTAGAAATCATTGAGTAACGAACTTGGTTGTTGATGGACAAATTGAACACCATCACTATTATAATATGTGAATCTTGCTTGGTTAGGATGTAGATATGAAATCAATAGAGTGTTCCATTTGATTTGGCATTTAGAACACTAGTAACGAAGTTATGACGAATTTTACGAAATTAGACGTTAAACGTCAAAAATGTAGAAATTTCGGATTAGTAGTCAAAAGTTGTCGTGAGACTTGAAAATGTTGGTTTTCAATGTCAACACATGAGATAGGGTATTTAAGAGTCGTGGGCTCAAGAATCGTTGGATTTTGACTTAAAACGAAGAAAACGAGTATTGAACGCTCGAAAGCGTTTAACGAAAGCTCCATAATGAACTTAGAGGTGAATTTTGAGTTATTGGATTTGAAATTCAAAAATTCTTATATGAACGCGTAGATTATATAATTTATGAGTTGGAGGCTTTTGAACGGACCAAATCGGACTTATAACGAAGAAGTTATGAAGCTGGGAAGTTCACTAAAAAATTTATCTGTAAAACATTTTTGGTGCTGAGGTTTGGCACCGCGGCGCCAGACAAGGCTTGTTGTGCCACGCCGCAACACTGTGAACAGTGTATTGATCTACTAAAGAGTGGTACCGCAGTGCCATTCATATAAGGGAGTGTTAACGCCACGTGGCAGAGAGCCGAGGCTTAGCTTATTGTGAACCGGGCACCGCAGCCAGCCGATGTTAGATAGAATAGCCCGTCAGCGGCCAGCGAGGCAAGGGAATTGTTAGACAAGTTAGGTTTTGAATTTAATTATTTCAAGACCAACATGAGATGAGTTTATATACTTAATGAACAAACTAAAACTATTCCTATGTTACATATACTAGTGTATATGGTGAGGAATTTTGAAATTGAACACGAGTTGTTAGTATGGTAATGAAGTACACGAAGTGTTAATAATAAACCGTGAACGGTAATCAACATTGGAACTTCACCAATGACGATTGAGTTCGGTTAGTAACGTAAGAACGTTAATAAGTCGGTATGAAGGGTAGTAAGTTGAATTGACATTATTAATGAAATAAAGTCAACTAAGACATAGAAGAGAAAGAAGTTGGTAGAAATAATGTGATTGATTGATTGTTTAGTAGCTAATTACAGTGTGCTATGTGAATATATCATGTAGATTTTGTAAAGGCTGAGAACAGTCGAATAAATTATTTGAAGACGCTTGAAGACAAGTTTTCTTAACGCTTGTATAACCTTTGAGTTAGTCGAGATTTTTGTTATTCATTATACTAAGTTGCATGAATGATTTTAAAGAAAGGGTCAATGCCAGTTTTAACTCGGCTAGACTATTCGTAAGAGATAGATTGATTTGTATACATATCTTTCTATATAGAAATGATAACGCTATCCTATGCCAAGTATTTGGTACGTATTTGAAGGTAAGTTTGTCTATGAACAAATAAAAGTATTTTTCATCGATTATTCGATGGGCACGCGAGTTTGCCAAAACTAAAACGTAAATATATTTAACGAATGAATGTTGATCAATATAGAGTACTATAGGCTTATCACCTAGAAGTGCTCATAAGAAATGTCGGATGTACAACCTTAGTGCTGTTATGTCCTTTTCAAGTATGAAAATAGAAAGATATTGTTCATGGTCTTTCGACCGATTCAGAATTCCTAAACTATTATATACTTTGGGAATTAAAATTATGAATTGTTGAGTATTGATGTTTCGTAATACTTCATGACTACTTGTTCAGTTATGAAGATTTCTTTATATAATTCACGGATGTGGTATTGGTATTATTCTTTGTTAGACTTGCTGAGCTTGTTATGCTCACTTCTTGCGTTAATTATATGATTGTAGTTAAAGCCAAGCATACTGAGAATGCTAAGAGAAATAAGGGCAAGGCTAAGATGGATAGTTAACCATCTTGTAATAGATTAGTATGATTGTATGTATTATACTTGTGACGCTCCCAAATTCGGGTATCTTCCAACCCGACATATGGTGCTCCACTATACTAATATCCATTCAATCATTCCATTGAAATACATCAAAATGAATGTAATTACTATCTTCTTATTACAATCAAAGTATAATCCTTCCCAGGTTCATAAACCGATTACATCATTCGTTGTTCATAATGTATAATACATACAAACATACTAGTCTATTACACGATGGTTAAGTATCCATCTTAGCTTTGCCCTTATCTCGTTTGGCATTCTCAGTACGTTCATCCTTAACTACAGTTATATAATTCACGCAAGAAGTGAGCATGACAACTCATCAAGTTTTAACAAAGGATAACAGTAATACCACATTCATGATTTATATAACAATTAATACATAACTGAACAAATAGTTATGAAGTATCATGAAACAACAATACTTTAACAGTTCATAACATCAATTCCCAATGTATAGAGTAGATTAGGAATTCTGAACCGGTCGATAGACCATGAATAGTAGCTTTCAGTTTTCATACTTGAAAAGGACATCACAGCACTAAGGCTGTACATCCGCATTACTTACGAGCACTTCTAGGTGATCAGCCTATAGTACTCTATGTTGATCAACACTCATTCATTAAACGTATTTATGTTTAATATTTGGTAAACTCGCGTGTCCATCGAAATATCGATGAAAAATACTTTTGTATGTTCATTGACAAACCTTACCTTCACATCTGTACCAATTACTTGGCATATGATAGCGTTAACATTTCTATATAGAAAGATATGAATATCAATCAATCTATATCTTACGAGCAGTCTAGCCGAAATAAATTTGGCATTGACCCTTTCTTTAAAATCAGTCTTGCAATTTAGTACAATGAATCACATAAAACTTGGCTAACTTGAAAGTCAGACAAGCGTTAAGAAAACTTGTCTTTCAGCGTCTTCAAATAACTTAATCGACTGACCATAGCCTTTACAGAATCTAAATGATATATTCTAATAGCACACTGTAATTAGCTATCAAACAACTATTCACATTATTCCTACAAACTTCTTTCTCTTCTATGTCTTTGTTAACTTAATATCATTAATAAAGTAAACTCGACTTATTACCTTTCGTCCCAGCTTATAACCAACTTATGTCATTAACCGGACTCTAACATTGTTGATAAAGTACCAACTTTGTTCATCATTAATAACTCATTAACATGTATTCAATTCCTAAGTTCAATACCATATACCTTAGTATAGGAATAGTTTTAATACACTTATGAAGTGTACAAACATTACTCCTTTAGGTCCCTGAACAGTTGAAGTTCAAAGCCTAAGTCACTATCAAAAACTATGCACTTCAACAACAATATGGGCGCTAGTTAGCAAAGGTTTAGCTTCCTGGTCTCAAGGCATGCAATAGAGACTCTATACTAACAAAGGCATCAAGCCTCTATTTAGCAAAGATGCAACTATATCGTCTCTAATGCCAAGGTGCGAAATTTCTCACGACAACTTTTGACTACCTATCCGGAATTTCAACTTTTTCGACGTTTAACGTCTATTTCTGTAAAATTCACCATAACTTCGTTACTAATGTTCTCTAAACCAAATCACATGGAATACTCCATGGATTTCATATCTACATCCTAACAAAGAAAGATGCGTATATTAACGTATTGATGGACTTCAATTGTTCATCAACAATCAATCTCAACAATCAATATTTTTATGGTTTGAAACTATATCGAACCTTATGATTTCTATGAATTCATGACTTATAGAGATTAAATCTATGGTAAGTCACTCTTATTCCACCATACAAACCAGACCCCACCCATCTATGATTCTCCATTAAAAGAAAACCAAAAGAGATGAAAGTAGAAGTAAGGAATATTACCTTTAAGAACTCTTAGTGTTCTTGATGAACTTCTAATGAAAAAGCTTCAAGGTAGAAGAAAGGTTTCATTCTAGCTCTCTTTCTCTCTCAAAATATAGGTTGAGCCTTGGAAAAATATCATATGGCCAACTCTAGTTTCCTATTTATAAGCAAATGAAATGGAGGGAAATCTAGACAATACACTCTCCACCTCCTTACTATTTACACTTGGTCACCAAGTAAAATGCTTGGTGACCAAGCATTTAGCTTGGCTTGCACACCAAGAGGCCGACCCACCCTTGCCCATGGGTCATCCCCATGGGTTTTGCCCATTCGGTGACCCACCGGTTCGATCCACGGTTCGATTTTCATGCATTTGGCTTAAGTAATTTATCATTGGGCCTTGACTTGGGCTTAACACAATAATCCCTTGGGCTTGCTCATTCAAATGATTGGACTAAACATAATCCAACTCAAATGAATTGACATGAAGTCTTAACTTAATTCTACAATACGAATCGTATTCTATACGTATAATTCACGTATTCTCCCCATATAATACTCGTATAATAATCGTATTGTACCCCGTATTAACTCTTCATATTATACCTAGATACTAAATAGTATCACAATTGTATAACACTCGCTTTAACCATAACGCAATTCCTTCTACGCATATCATTTCCTTCTCGGAAATCAATATACTCAACCCTTAGGTTTTAAGCCGCAGGCAAAAACATCATTTGCCATAAATGAAATATTTTTAGATATTTCATCTTATCTCGATATTCTATCAATACGCATTTCTCAGAATTTCAAAATAATTCCCCGAACAGAAATGGATGAATAGTGTTTTTATAGAAATTTCTCAGAAAACATTTATTTTCATCTCGGAAATTCTAAACAATTAATTCTAGCACGTAGCCAGATTACTAACCACATATCCACATTCTAGGTCATAGAACGACCTTCATATAGCTTACTCACAACATAATTCAATTAAATTCATTTAATTCACATAATCAAATAAAAATTTAATTGTCATAAAAATCCTATTTTCTCAGGCGTTACATTCTCTCCCACTTATAAGGATTCTATCCCTAGAATCTTAGCTTATAATTACATGAACAAATGAGGAAAATCTTCCTTCATTTTACTCTCGAGTTCCCACGTTGCTTCTTCAACATTGTGGTTTCTCCATAACACCTTCACTGAAGGTATGACCTTATTTTAATACTTGTTCCTTCCTATCAATAATCTGAATTGGATGTTCCTCATAGTGTTAATATTTTTCTACCTGGATAGATTCATATTCTATTACGTGTTTATAGTCCAGTTTATAAAGACGCAACACAGACACGTGAAACGCATTATGAATGCGTTCCATTTCTGGAGGTAAGGCTACTTCATAAGCCACCTCTCCTACCCTTCTTAAAATCTCAAAAGGTCCTACAAACCTTGGACTTAACTTCTCTTTCTTTCCAAAATGTATCTTCCCCTTCCAAGGCGATACTTTTAGAAAAAACAAAAGATCCTACATCGAATTCTCTATTCTCTCTGTGAGGATCTGCATACTTCCTCTGCCGGTCTTGAGCCACAACTAAACGAGTACGTATTATCTTCACTATGTTCGCCATTTGCTGTACCATCTCAGGTCCCAACATTCGACGTTCAACTACCTCATCTCAACACAATGGAGTTCGACACTTCCTTCCATACAACGCTTCATAAGGTGGCATGCCTATACTAGCGTGGAAACTATTGTTGTACGAAAATTCCACCAACGGTAGATATTCGTCCCAACTCCCTTTGAAATCCATAACGCAAGATCTTAACATATCTTTAAATATTTGAATTGTCCGCTCACTCTGACCATCCGTCTGAGGATGATACGCCGTACTCAATCTTAACTGCGTTCTCATTTTGAAGGAAGAATTTGGGTTCTCTTGCAAACTCCTCCAAAAGTTTGATGTGAATCGTGGATCACGATCTGACATAATCGAAACAGGTACTCCATGTCTGGAAATAATTTCCTTGACATACAACTTAGCTAATTGATCTAGGTTATACCTAACTCCTATTGGTAAAAAATGAGCCGATTTCGTCAATTGATCCACTATCACCCAAATAGCATCGTATCCTTTTCTTGTTGTTAGAAGTCCCACCACAAAGTCCATCGTGATGTGCTCCCACTTCCACTCTGGAATTTCTAACGGTTGTAATAACCCGCTCAGTCGTTGATGTTCAGCCTTAACTTTCTGACAAGTTAAGCACCTACTAACATATTCTGCTATCTCCCTCTTCATGTTCGACCACCAAAAGTTCTGACGAAGGTCTTGATACATCTTCATACTACCGGGATGTATCGAGTACCTCGAACTATGGGCCTCCATCATAATTTATTCCTTTAATTCAGGATCATTGGGAACCCAAATTCTTCCTTCAAAATGAAGTAATCCCTCCTTATCGAGGTTATACTTAGTCTTTTCTTCATCTTCTATCCTTTTCTTCATCTGCTTGCATTCCTCGTTGCTCAATTGTACTCCCCTAACCCGTTTCACTATGGTCGGTTGGGTTCCCATGGAAAATAACATTTCCACTGCTTCCTCCGGTAACTTAACTTCCAACTCCATTCTTTCCATCGTTGTTACCAACTCATTCTGAGTCGTTAACATTGATAGTTTCTCTCTACCCTTCCTATTTAGCGCATCGACTACTACATTTACTTTTCCCGGATGATATAAAATATCACAGTCATAATCTTTTATTAACTCTAACCACCTTCTCTGTCTCATGTTTAACTCCTTCTGTGTGAAGATATATTTTAGACTTTTGTGGTCCGTGTATATCTGACACTTCTCACCATATAGATAATGCCTTCAAATCTTTAAGGCAAAAACTACAGCTGCCAATTCCAGATCATGAGTAGGATAGACCTTCTCATAATCCTTTAATTGACGTGACGCATAATCAATGATCTTGCCATGCTGCATGAGCACACAACCCAGTCCTTTATGCGAAGCATCGCTATACACTACAAAATTTCTTGTATCTTCTGGTAAGGACAATACAAGTGTCTCACTTAACCTCTTCTTCAACTCCTGAAAACTCTCCTCACATTTTTCAGTCCACACACACTTCACCGACTTTCTTGTCAGATTTGTCAACGGAGTAGCTATTTTAGAAAAGTCCGGAATGAACCTTCTATAGTATCCAGCTAACCCCAGAAAACTCTGAACCTCAATTGGCGTTTTTGGTTGCTCCCACTCATTATCTGCTTTTACTTTTGCCGGATCTACTGAAATGCCATCCTTATCAATAACATGCCCTAGAAACTGCACTCTCTCAAGCCAAAATTCACACTTTGTGAATTTCGCATACAACTTCTCCTTTCTTAGTGTTTCTAACACTATTCTTAAATGTTCTGCATGATCTTCTGACGTCTTTGAATAGACTAGAATATCATCAATGAATACTATGACAAACTTTTCCAAATATTGTTTGAACACTCTGTTCATCGTATCCTTAAATGCGACTGGCGCATTAGTCAACCCAAATGACATCACCAGAAACTCGTAATGACCATAATGAGTTCTGAACACCGTCTTAGGTACATCTTCCTTCCTCAGCTTTAACTGATGATACCCCGTACGTAAATCTATCTTAGAAAAATACTTTGCCCCTTTCAACTGATCAAATTGATCATCGATCCTGGGCAAATGGTATTATTCTTAATCGTTAACTTGTTCAACTCTCGATAGTCGATACAAAGTCTTAACGACCCATCCTTCTTCTTTACAAACAACACCGGTGCTCCCCAAGGAGACACACTCGGTTGAATGTACTTCCTATCTAATAGTTATTGTAATTGAACTATCAACTCCTTCATCCCAACTGGCGCCATCCGATATGGTGCCCCTGAAACTGGTGCCGTTCCCGGTAACAGATCAATTACAAACTCAACCTCTCTATCTGGTGGAATACCCGGTAACTCCTCCGGAAATACATCCACAAACTCTTGCACTATAGGTATCTGGTCCAAGGATGTTCCCACTCTTTGTGTATCGACAACATGGCACAGATAACCTACACACCCTTTTCTCAACATCTTCCTAGCTTGTGTCATCGACAGACAATAAGAGCGTCTCAATGATTTACTACCGAAGAACACTACCTTGGTTTTCTTAAAAAGTCGAAGATTCACACTTTTCGTATGGCAATCTATTATCGCCTTATGGTTAACCAACCAATCCATACCAAGAATTACATCAAATTCTTTTAACCTTATCGGTACCAAATCTACCGACAACTTATTCCCTCTAATATCTACGCAACAACCCTTTTGAATATGTTCAATGGGGATTATCTCTTCGTTTGCTACCTTAACGTCTAAAGGTATTGGTAACTTCTCAGGGATTAAACCAAATCACTTAGCAAATTCACATGCTATTAAAGAACAAGTAGCACCCGAGTCAAATAGCACATAAACATTTATCTCATTGACCGGAATGATACCTGCTACCACATCTGTTGATGCAACCGCATCTTGGATAATCATATTAAACGTACGAGCTGAGGGTCTACCCACTGATGGTGTTGGTCCAGTAATGACTAATTTACCACTACCAGAACCCTTATTTCCCTCTAACCCTTTCTTCGGGCAATTTCTTTCCATGTGGTCCAATGATCCACAGACAAAACACCCATGGTTCTTCTTAGGGTTAGGACAGTTGGGTGACAAATGCCCTTCCTGCCCACAGTTGTGGCAGACTACTTTCCCATTTAAACAGACTCCAATATGAGTCTTTCTGCTTGTCTAACATGCTTCCGTCCTTCTCTTGGGTTCTCCCTGCTTTACCCCAGTATTCCCAAGGTTAAAACTCTTCCTCTTTGGCAAGTTGCCGCTTTCGCTGGAAACTTCAGCCTTACTACCTCCTTCTAACTTACTCTTGTTCTTTCGCTATTTGTAGTAATGAGACAATGACTCACCACCACCTTCTGCTATAATTTCCTTTTCCAGAATGGTCCCGTAGGAAGCACTCTGAAAAACCGATATCCTACTATAGAGCCAGGGTTTTAAGCCCTGGTCAAACCTGTGCACCTTCCTCTCCACTGTATCCACCTGGTGTGGAGCAAATCTCGCCAATTCATTGAACTTGGTGGTATACTGGGGAACTGTCATATCCCCTTGCTTAAGTTCTAGGAACTTAATTTCCATCCTACCCTGCATGCTAGTAGGGAAATAGTTTTCAAAGAAGACCTTCTTAAACTGTTCCCATGTAACAACTTCTGTTCTAGCCCCACCCTGGTGAGCTTCCCACAAGTAGTTGGCTTCCCCCCTTCATCATGTATATCGCAAAAGAAGTCTTCTGCACCTCACTTACGTTTATTATCACAAACGCCTTTTCAATCTCTTTCACCCGTGTCTAGGCTTCTAATGGGTCCGTCGTTCCTCGGAACTCAGGAGGACCCACACTCTTAAATTCCTTAAAAGTAGATGTTCTTACTACCCCAGGAGCTACAGGAATACCACCCCCCACTTGGTTAAATGTAGCCGTTAATAAATTAACGAACTCTTGTATAGGGTTATTAGGACCCCCTGATTCTCATTATGAGACTCGACCTCTTGGTTACGTTGTCTCCTTCTTGGCGGCATAGTTCTGATTAAATAAATAAAGCTTGGTTATTATCTATTTAACTACTTGGTTATCATTCTCAATCAACAACAACCACTCATACCATAACAAGCACATTAAATAAAAACTTCATTATATAAATATGCTTTCATAGTCAAAACTATTTACATCATGTTCCCTTAGCAAAAAGCTATTACATACTATCCCGCGATTGCCTTCTACAAAAATTGGGATTTACAAAAAGACTACCCTTTAATTACATAAAAGAGGGCTTTACGTCACTACTACATACAAAAAGATCTAATGATCTACTAACATTATTGAACGACATTTTCATATTTCTAATTTGCCAGAATCGACACTATATCTCGACTTATGGTATGTCGAGTCTGCCCGGAATTAATAGAATAACAAGCAATTTTCAGCTTGAAATCCTCATGTGCACATCCATGGATGTATGACATCCTAGCTATCTTCTGGTCTTTTTCAACCAATTTCTTTCAAAGCTCTACGACCTTTTCCTTATAGTCACGTGCCTTATCTGTCATAAGCACCTTCTCATTGTGCTTCCGACTCAAAATCCGCCTCTGCAGATTCCTTCGCCTCATATAGGGCGGTTATCTCCTCATTCTGCGCCTCTACCACAGTGCGTAGATGCACATTCCTATCCAACACTTCCAGATACAATGATCTCATTACATCCGGAGGTGTTGGCTCCTGAGTAGGTACCACCCTGTTAATCGATGTCACCTCCATTTCCTCCTCCACATCTAGCATCTCATTCAGATATGATGCTAACCCCATCGTCTCCTCGGAGTATTCCTTCTTAGAGATTGACTCCTCTATGTCGGAGTCTTCTAGGACCACTATCGGTACCTCCGCCAATGGCATTGGTACTATCTCCACTTGGTTTATTGACTCTTCACTCACAACGTGAATGTCTCTATACATCATGCTATCGATTGACATCTACAATAACACATAACAAATTGATTAGTACATAATACACAATAGTATAGGCACAAATCACATTTAATTTATTTAAGATTAATTTCCATCTTTTAATTCTTTTGATACTGAGTTATCTTAATACCTTAATAATTCAATGGACTTGAATTTCATTCTTCGGACTTTACCTTCCTTACGAGATTATTAGCCTAAGGTTCTTCCCCCCTTAAGTTTTATAACCTATAGCTTTGATACCAACCTGTGACGCCCCCAAATTCGGGTATCTTCCAACCCGACATATGGTGCTCCACTGTACTAATATCCATTCCATAATTCCATTGAAATACAACAAAATGAATGTAATTACCATCTTCTTATTATAATCAAAGTATAATCCTTCCCAGGTTCATAAACTGATTACATCATTCGTTGTTCATAATGTATAATATATACAAATATACTAGTCTATTACACGATGGTTAAGTATCCATCTTAGCTTTGCCCTTATCTCGTTTGGAATTCTCAGCACGTTCATCCTTAACTACAGTTATATTATTCACGCAAGACGTGAGCATGACAACTCAACAAGTTTTAACAAAGGATAATAGTAATACCACATTCGTGAATTATATAACAATTCATACATAACTGAACAAATAGTTATGAAGTATCATGAAACAACAATACTTTAACAGTTCATAACATCAATTCCCAATGTATAGAGTAGATTAGGAATTCTGAACCGGTAGATAGAGCATGAACAGTAACTTTCAGTTTTCATACTTTAAAAGGACATCATAGCACTAAGGCTGTACATCCGCATTACTTACGAGCACTTCTAGGTGATCAGCCTATAGTACTTTATGTTGATCAACACTCATTCATTAAACGTATTTACGTTTAATATTTGGCAAACTCGCATGCCCGTCGAAATATCGATGAAAAATACTTTTGTTTATTCACCGACAAACCTTACCTTCACATCCGTACCAATTACTTGGCATAGGAGAGCGTTAACATTTGTATATAGAATGATATGAATATCAATCAATCTATATCATATGAGCAGTCGAATCGAAATAAATTTGGCATTGACCCTTTCTTTAAAATTAGTCATGCAATTTAGTACAATGAATCACATAAAACTTGGCTAACTTGAAAGTCAGACAAGCGTTAAGAAAACATGCCTTTCAGTGTCTTCAAATAACTTAATCGACTGACCATAACCTTTACAGAATCTACATGATATATTCACATAGCATACTGTAATTAGCTATCAAACAACTATTCACATTATTCCTACAAACTTCTTTCTCTTCTATGTCTTTGTTAACTTAATATCATTAATAAAGTCAACTCGACTTATTACCCTTCGTCCCAGCTTATAACCAACTTACGTGATTAACCGAACTCTAACATTGTTGATAAAGTACCAACTTTGTTCATCATTAATAACTCATTAACATATATTCAATTCCTAAGTTCAATACCATATACCTTAGTATAGGTAGTATAGGAATAGTTTTAATACACTTATGAAGTGTAAAAACATTACTCCTTTAGGTCCCTGAACAATTGAAGTTCAAAACCTAAGTCACTATCAAAAACCACTTCACTGCTAAGCGGGCGCTGGCTTCCTTAGTATTAGGCCAAATACGGCGCCAGCTTAGCAAAGGTTTAGCTTCCGATCTCGGCAACATTGCCATGAGACTCTATACTAACAAAGGATACAAGCAGTTGCCATTTAACAAGATGAAACTCTTGATCGTGCTTTGGCTTACTGCCGACATTTAACACTATGTTTGGTGTCAGCGCAGCACCTCCTCATACCGTGATTTCAACAGTTTTAAATTTTTTTGTGAAATTCTCGGGGCCGTAACTTCTACGTTATAAGCCCGATTTGGTCCATTCAAAATCCTACACGTCATAAATGACATACTCTATGCGTTCATATAAGAATTCGACACTTTCGAATCCGTTAACTCAAAATTCACCATTGAGTTCATTTTCTAAGCATTCAGAAACGTTAATGAGCGCTCAATGCCGCTTTTCTTCGCTTTTTTTTAAGCCTAATCCGACATTTCTTGAACCCACAACTCTTAATCACCCTATCTCACGTGTTGACATTGAAAACCAACGTTTTCAAGTCTCACAGAAACTTTCGACTACCAATATGGAATTTCAACGTTTTCGACGTTTAACGTCTATTTCCGTAAAATTCGCCATAACTTCGTTACTAATGTTCTCTAAACCAAATCACATGGAATACTCCATGGATTTCATATCTATATCCTAACCAAGCAAGATGCACATATTAACGTATTGATGGAGTTCAATTGTTCATTAGCAATCAATATTTTTATGGTTTGAAACTATATTGAACCTTATGATTTCTATGAATTCATGACTTATAGAGATTGAATCTATGGTAAGTCATTCTTATTCCACCATACAAACCATACCCCACCCATCTATGATTCTCCATTAAAAGAAAACCAAAAGTGATGAAAGTAGAAGTAAGGAATATTACCATTAAGAACTCTTAGTGTTCTTGATGAACTTCTAATGAAAAAGCTTCAAGGTAGAAGAAAGGTTTAAGTCTAGCTCTCTTTCTCTCTCAAATATATAGGTTGAGCCTTGGAAAAACATCAAATAGCCAACTCTAGCTTCCTATTTATAAGCAAATGAAATGTAGGGCAATCTAGACAATACACTCTCCACCTCCTTACTATTCACACTTGGTAACCAAGTAAAATGCTTGGTGACCAAGCATTTAGCTTGACTTACACACCAAGGGGCAGGCCCACCCTTGCCCATGGGTCATCCCCATGGGTTGCCCCATGGGGTTTGCCCATTCGATGACCCACTGGTTCGATCCAAGGTTCGGTTTTCATGCATTGGGCTTAAGTAATTTATCATTGGGCCTTGACTTGGGCTTAACACAATAATCCCTTGGGCTTGCTCATTCAAATGATTGGACTAAACATAATCCAACTCAAATGAATTGACATTAAGTCTTAACTTAATTCTACAATACGAATCGTATTCTATACGTATAATTCATGTATTCTCCCCGTATAATACTCGTACAATAATCGTATTTTACCCCGTATTAACTCTTCATATTATACCTAGATACTAAATAGTATCACAATTGTATAACACTCGCTTTAACCATAACGCAATTCCTTCTACGCATATCATTTCCTTCTCGGAAATCAATATACTCCACCCTTAGGTTTTAAGTCCGCAGGCGAAAACTTCGTTTACCATAAATGAAATATTTTTAGATATTTCATCTTATCTCGATATTCTATCATTACGCACTTCTTAGAATTTCAAAATAATTCCCCGAACAGAAACGAATGAATAGTGTTTTTACGGAAATTTCTTGGAAAACATTTATTTTCATCTCGGAAATTCTAAACAATTAATTCTAGCACGTAGCCAGATTACTAACTACATATCCACATTCTAGGTCATAGAACGACCTTCACACAGCTTACTGACAACATAAATCAATTAAATTCATTTAATTCACATAGTCAAATAAAAATTTAATTTTCATAAAAATCTGATTTTCTCGGGCGTTACAATACTTACGAACAACGAACAATGTAATCGGTTTATGAACCTGGAAAGGATTTCACTTTGATTGTAATAAGAAGATAGTAATTACATTCATTATGTTGTGTTTTTCAATGGAATGATTGTATAGTTATGAGTACCGTGTAGCACTATATGTCGGGTTGGAAGATACCCAAATTTAGGGGTGTCACAACATCATAGTTGGTATCAAAGCTTCGGGATATGATCCCTAGCTGAGATGTGAGACAAGAACTAGGAGGGGAGAGACGGGGAATTCCTTCACTAGTATGACCTACCTAAGTTTATTTGGTATTTAATTGGTCGATCAGAGTATAGGGATAATATGTGGCATGTCAATTAAACCTTATTTTGTGGCAGTGTTTGAAAATGGCATCTAAAAATATCAAGATACGCAATGAAGCACATGAGACCATTGAGTCACCAACGATCAATATCCAGGATAATGTGCAACAGGAAGAAAATAATCCTCAGGTGGAAATACTGGCAACTCTCGGATGGTCACTGCTAAGCAGTTCAAGGAGCTGGGACCACCGGAATTTTTGGGAGAGCCAAAACCACTTAAGGCAGAGACGTGGATAAAGCAGATCTCCAAGATATTTGATGTCTTGGGATGCTCCGAGGAGCAAAATGTTCCCTTTGCCACCTTCATGTTGAGAGGAGAGGCGATTCATCGGTGGGAATCAAGAAAATTTACTCACTTTCGTCCTTCAAAATATCTTGGGAAAAGTTCCAAGAACTGTTCAACGACAAGTACTTTCCCGAAAGTTTCGTCACATGAAGGAGGTGGACTTTATCAAGTTGGAGCAAAATAATATGACCGTGTCGCAGTACGAGGCTAAGTTTTCCGAGTTGTCCAGGTTTGCATCCCATTTGGTTGATAATGAGGAGAAAATGATGTGAATGTTTCTACGAGGTTTGAGACCCAAAATATGTCTATACCTCATTTCTCACAAACTGTGTTTGTATTCAGATGTTGTAAATATGGCTCAGTTATTATAATGCGATAATGAGTCAACCCAACCAAGAGAGAGCCGCCGACATGTCGATAATACCAGTGGTAGCAGTCATTGAAGCTGTGACAACAAACGTGGAGGGAATCAACATGCAAGAAATGGTAACCACTTCGGTGGTAATCATGGCCAAGATAATAGAAGTGGAAATTTCAAGAAGAGGAGATTCAATAATGATGGAAACACGTCAGCACCAGCACTTGTTGTTAAGGAAGGAGAACGACCGCCAGTCGTATGTTACAATTGCGGAGGGGAGGGACACATCAGTCCAAACTGTACGTAGAAGTCCAAAGCATGTTATAAATATGGAAGAGAATGTCACCTAGCCCAATTTTGTCGTGCACCAAATTCAAGTCCAGCTAGGATAGAGGCATCAAAGGGTGTCCCAGACCAGACAAAACTGGTAGTTCAAGGGAGAGTGTTTGTCGGTACCTCCCAAAAATTGAGGAATCCGAACGAGGTGATCATGGGTAAGCTAATCATAAACGCTAGCGAAGTCTATACCTTATTTGATACCAGTTCTACCCATTCTTTTATTTCTCCTACTTGCGCTCAACGTTTAAATTTAACTTCGGAGAAATTAGACTTTGATTTATCTGTTAAAACTCCGTTAGGAGAAACCTTCATTACATCCACTATTTATAAGTCTTGTTTGATTCAAATTGGTAATCGCACGTTACCTGTCGATCTTATCTCTTTAAAAATACTTGTATTCGATGTGATTTTAGGAATTGATTGGTTGACTACTCATTATGCTAAAATTGATTATTTTCGTAAGGTTGTTAGCTTTCATATTCCTAACTGACCTATTATGCGAATTCAAGAAACAAAACTATTAAAGTCAATCAATGTCATCTCAAGCCATAAAGGTGATCGGCCTTTATAACTGAACGACCAAGTCAATAGGAATTGAATGGTCAAGAAAAAAAAACATGAACATAGCAATTATACCTGGACCGAATGGTAATGAAGGTGATCGGCCTTTCATACCTGATGAACACATGCATTATTTGCACAGAAAGCTATTCAATAATTCATAGACATGGTAATCAGAAATGATTAGCTATAATTATAATTGAAAGAAAGATCTACTCGAGGTCGAGTTGAGAGAACACTTGCACAATAATTAGGAGTTCAAGTTTAGGAACTTGCATGTATCATCGACTACTGCTACACAGTTTATATCGCTTTATCCGATGACCTAATATTAGTAATATAGATCTCCAATATTAGAATAATATCATCACAATATAATATTGTTATATATATATATATATTAAAATAATCCTAAACACATAACATTATCAGTCCACAAACTACTTAAGACTCGGTATCAAGTCAAACTATTGCAGTCTAAGTTGAACCCGACTCAATTCTAACATCCTAACGGTCTACTCGGACAATTTTCGAGTTTAAGTTCAATTAAACTCTGCCTAAACACTTAAAAATTATCTTAGATAGTTTTATTATCAGTCAAAATAATTTTTCATAAGCTCGTAATAATTTTCAAATAAATATTATCATTTATCATGAATTTTCAATCATTAATATTATATTTATATGATTTAAATACTTTAATCTCATATATTATAAGTTTTTCTTGAACATGTAAGTCAAATACCAATCCAGCAACCCAGATTTGGAATCCAACAAGTTGGATTCAAAATCCAATATCTAGATGGCCAATCCAGCAAACTAAACTGCAATCCAGCAAACTGGATTAAACATATTTTCAATTCAGTAAACTGTTTTTCAATCTAGTCAGCTGGATTCATCTGATTTTTCAATCCAGCAAACTGTATATCAAATCCTTTTTACTAAAACACCAAATCAGCTTATTATTTTTCTATCCTTTGTCCAAACACATATACATATATTTCATACACAAAAAGTATTTTTCCATAATTTTCTAACTTCCTTTAGTATTTTTTCAAAAATTATTTTTAGTGTGTAGCTTAAGAAATTAGCCCTATCATGCTTAACTCCATAAAATCCCATCTCTTGACACAATCTTGTACATGTTAACGTGAGCCTCCAGTTTAAATTTCTTGGCCATCGGAGTTATAGAACTCCGGTTATAGCGATTTTTGTCCGAAAAACCCAAATATTGAAATGGTCATTACTTGGTCATTTTAAGTTAGAATGAGCTCATTTTTAGAAAGTAGGTACTTTATACCATATATTTTCATGTCCCAAAATTCCGGAAGTTTTCTCACAAATTAAGCTGTCGAAACAGCCCTTGGAAAGTTCTTGGCAGTTTAGTTTTATCATTTTTCGGTTTTTTACTCCTTTGCAAAAATCAGTCCACACAAAAATCTACAACACCTTTTCCAGTGATTCCACTTGGATTAGTTAGAAAACTCATAGATCTAACTCTAGGACTTGACCACACTCAAAAATTCGCAATATAATAGGAGATATGGTCATTTGAATTTTATGTTTCGTTTTCACAAAAATCTAATTTTTAACTCTTGTTGATTTCTATGAAAACTTCTATGTTCTCACATAATAACCAACATAACTCATCATAATACCTACTAATACTTCATATACCCATGAATCTACCATAATACATGATCTATTTCATCAAACTAGCATCAAACACAAGATTAAACACAATCAAGCCTACGAAAAATTAGGTTCTCTACATTTTGAAAAACCTAGTTTCCATTTTATACTTTAGATCTAACTTCTAACACACAAGATGGATAGATCCACACATAACACATTCTAAATCATGTAGATCTAAGATTTTTGAGTTTTGAAACCTTAGATCTTTATTCCATCTAAATAACTTAAATAAAAGGATAACTTAGGTTTGGTTTTATACCTTTGATTTCTTGACATATCTTTTTCTTCCAAACTATATGATGGATCTTGGATGGCATGGAAGATCAAAACTCTCTTCCTTCTTCCTTCCTCTTCACCGAACTCTCTCACTCTCTCTCTCTTGCCTCTCTCTTTCTTTTTGTTAGCAAATTTAAAAGTAAGAAATGAAATAGAAAGGTAATATATATTTTTAATTTTTGTTGGGGAAAATGTATAGATATAAGATATGTAAGTATATTATTTGTCCAATACTTTTCCCCTTCTTTCTCTTACTCATCTCCTTGAGGTTTCTTGCACTTTTGGCTACAATAAGTGGTTTAATAAAAGAATGACACATGGGGAGTTAGTAGGAGTTGTTGAACAACTAAAGTAAACAAATAATTACCACACATGCTCAATCTCTTCTCCCTCTCTTATGACGAATATAGTTCTTTCCCAAAATTTCCTACCTTTAACTCAAGTATGATTAGTTTCTAACCATAGTTATTCTACTAGTACATATCCCATTATTTTAGGCTACTAAATTAAATCCCTATTGGGCTTCTCTAATTAAAATATTTAGGCCATGTGAATAACCATGGGTACAACATATCAGATATATTAGATAGATTTTGAGCACATGGGATAAGCTAGCTTGATGAGTCACCAAGATTTAGTGTGATCTCTTACTTAAATTTTAAGAAAAGGATATTTTGGTCATTTCGCACCCACTAAGGGTATTTTTGTCTTTTCCCCTATAACTTAAAGGGTATTTTGGACTTTTCCCATATATCCCACAACATTTAACACTTAAGCATTTAAACTTAACTTTTGAATTCCCAAATTAGGGTTTTGAATATTCGAATTAGGGTTTTGAATTCCCGGAACTAAAATTAGGATTTTCGAACGTATCGTTAGGGTTTCTAACAGTTTGTTAGAGTTTTCTAACTTAAACATCACGTTTTTAACCTAACTTTAGGGTTTACTAAAGTTATAACTTATCCAATAAATTCCTTGATTTTAAATCACAGCTGTACACATAAAATATTTGATTGGGGTTTAATAACTGAACGTTGACGTTCTAAATATATACTTAGGGTTTGTCACCGATATAGTTTATTTAGTCAACCCTTGATTCTTAACCACATTCTGAACACATAAAAATTTACTGTTCACATATAAGATCACATATACCGACTCGTATAAACTTAGATACTTAACCTTGATAATTCTTCATAAGAATTTTAAATCCACCAAAATCTTATACCTCATTACTAGACTATCACTTATAGTCTACCAAATTATTCAAGTCTTGTCCAAAATTTTTGAAATTCTTAAAATTTATTTACAAAACTGACAAATCCATACTCTTATTTTCAGTCTAGGTTTTAATATTGAACCTTAAATCAATCAATTATAATTTTAAAAATTTTCTAAATTCTCGGGTTATCACATTTACTGTGCATGGCGCTGCGGCGCGAGTATTATGCCTTCGAGTGGCACTACAACGCGACTTTACAGTGGCCACTCCCTTCGTCCCGCCGCTGCGACGGGACTTATATAACTCTGTCTAGCGCTGCGGCGCCAGACCTCAGTCCCATAAAACGTTTGACAGTTAACTTTTCTATGAACTTCCCGGGCTCATAACTTCTTTGTTATAAGTCCGAATTGGCTCGTTCAAAAGCCCTTAGCTCACAATTTACATACTCTAAGTGTTCATGCAAGAATCTTACATTTTTGAATCTGTTAACTCAAAATTCACTTTTAATTTCATTATCGAGCTTTCGTTTATCGTTCGTGAGCGTTCAATACTCGTTTTCTTTGTTCTAAGTTAGAATTCAACGATTCTTGAGTCCACAACTATTAAATACCTTATCTCACGTGTTGACATTAAAAACCAACATTTCCAAGTCATACAACAACTTTTGACTACTAATCCGAGATTTCTACATTTTTGACGTTTAACGTCTAATTCTGTAAAATTCGCCATAACTTCGTTACTCGTGTTCTCTATGCCAAATCAAATAAAAAAATTCCATTGAGTACTCATCTATATCCTAACCAAGAAAGATTCACATACTCTATCAATGATGGTTTTCAATTTGTCCATCAACAACCAAGTTAACGTTCAATGGTTTCGACGGTTTAAATTTATGTAAACCTTTACGATTTCTACTTAAACATGACTTACAAATGTTTTAATCATTAAAAGCCATTCTTATTCCTCCATAAGAGGCATGATCCACCAATCTACGATTCTCTATGAAAAGGAAATCAAAAAGATTGAAAGCTAACGTTTACGAAATTTTACCTTTTCGTTCTTCACATTCTTGATAAAACTCCTTATTTTTTGCTTCAAAGTAGGATGATTACTTATTTCTAGCTCTCTTTCTCTCTCTTAATATAAGTTGGCTTATATTTGTAAAACCTCAAATGAACTAGCCAAGCTTGTATTTATAGGAAAATCAAATGGAGGGCATAATGGTTATCCTCCCCAACCTCCTTACTATTCATAACTTAGCCAAAAAGTAATCACTTTACTTGGTGGACAAGTTGCCGACCCACAAGGTCCATGGGTTATCCCTGTTGGAAGAGTGCATATTGTGATTTAATGTTTAAAGTAAATGCTCATAATTATATGTAAAGTCCTTCTAAGAATGTATGTACAAGGACTTAGTGATAGATCAAATTGTTAGGTTGATCTAAGCTTTTAATGTTTATCATTCTATAAATGAATGTATAGATAAAGAGATTAAAGATGTTAGGATGATCTATAAAATGTAATAGATAGGCTTCAATAAAATTGCAGTCTATTGAGCTGATCAAGAACTTAAAGAAGCTAAGGCAGAATCGTAGAGTATAGAGGATCGTAGTATGTCTATCTTGAAGGGCCTCTCCAGAGATCGTAGTGTGGTCCAGACGTTTACCGAAGCCAAATCAGAGATCCCGGTGTGCTCTCGGAAATGTAGAGTCTGTAAGACAAGCAAGTGAAGATCGTAGTGTGCCAGCCCTTAAGAGAAATCGTAGTGTTCTCGTTTGGTTGCCTTCAGAACTAAGGTGGCAAAACACCATGATAAGAATCGTAGAGTATCATCCGTTGTGTCGGTCAGGTCAGGCCCGATCATTTGTTCAAAGATAAAATCTTAACAAATGTGGAATGGGTTACAGATGTTGAAGTAATCACCAGTCCCAATGGCATGAAAATATCCTTAGTATGCAACAAAAAGACGTATTAAAGAAGCTAAGGAAAGGACCATGCGACAGAGGAAAACACCTTTTCAGGTGTTAGGTGAGAAAGCAATCTGCTATGTCAGTGGGCCAGAATGCATTTCAGAAGATATGCAGAAAAGTCTCCATCAAAGTTCAAAAATGTCAAATGCATTAAATGCTTCAACAGATGGATTCAACGGGCAGATTTCAAAGATCACATATATGCAAGACAACTGTAGATGATAGTAGCAAGCAAGCAATTGAATAAAAAGAAAGAATACTCAATGCTCAACTCTACGATCTGTAAAAAAGAGAAAGCTTGCACAGTTACCCAATTCTTTCGAACAAGAGCTTAATGACAACTGAGTAGCACCAACCAAGAACACAACAACTACCAATCAACTGAAGTAAGAGTTCCAAGTCAGAAGGACTTGAAGAGTTCTAAGTGAACTATGAAGAGCCAAGTCTGCTGGACTTGAAGAGTTCAAGAGTGAACTAAGAAGTACCTAGACTGCTGGTCTAGAAGGAATCTGTAAGATTCAGAAAAGTGTAAAATACATCCTTAGTGGATTTCCTACTCGAGGAGTAGAAGAGTGGACTAGGAGCTTTAAGTGCTCTGAACCACTTAATACTTCTGTGTCTATTGCATTCTTGTTATAACTGCTATAACTGTTATAACTGTCTCACTCTCATTAACTCACTATATCTAAAAGGGAGATCAAACAAACATTAATTTCGATGTGTTTAAATCATTATCAAAATTGACAAAGTAAAATGAACAGATTTTTAAATATCTATTCAACCCCCCCTTCTAGATAACTATTGTGCCTCCGGGAACTAACAATTGGTATCAGATCAGGTTCTATTCTATAGCCTACAAAGCTTAAGTAGATCCAATGGCACACTTACCAAGCGAATCAAAGACTTGAGGAGGCAGCAAGCCACATATGTGAAACAAAGACAAGTTCTCCAACTGGAAAGTTCGGATGCAAGCATACATGGATTCAATAGACAAAGATCTATTTGAAACTGTTCAGAATGGGTCCTACGTTCCTACAAATCTAACACCAACTACAGACGATCCAAATAGAATACAGATCAAAGTCAAAGGAGAATGGACAGAAAACGAGAAGAGATTTGTTTAACTCGATAAAAAGGCCAAAAACATCTTATTCCAATCCTTAGTTGATTATCTGTTCAAAAACATGGTCAACAGCAAAAGAGCAAAGGAGTTTTGGGAAGCATTGCTCATCATGCATGAAGGAACAGAAGAAGTCAAAGAAAACAAACAATCCCTCTTGACTCAACAATATGAGATGTTTGCACACGTTCAAGGAGAAAACGTCACTGCCACCTACGAGAGATTTAATGTTTTGTTCAACTCTCTATGAGCCTATGGAAAGATCTATCCAAACAAAGATCTAATCATAAAGTTCATGAGAGCCTTACCAAGCAAGTGAGATGCCAAAACCACTGCCATTACAGAGTCGAAGAATCTACATGAAATAACTGTTCAACACTTATATGGCAACCTTCTTATATACGAACTGGAGCTGACTCAATGAGCAGAAACTCTATCTGAAGGAAGAAAGAAGGATAAATGTGTTGCTCTCAAAGTAACTGAAAACACACCTCCAAAGTCAACACTGAAGTTGACTCTGGCTATGATGAAGATGAAGATGATGATGAGGACTTTACAATGCTGGTGAAGAGACTCAGAAGGTTCATGCGTCAAGGCAAAACCAAAGAAGTTAAAGAAAGTCAAAATCACAAGGTGAGCGTGAACAAATGAATGATCTATGCTATAATTGCAAGAAACCTGGCCACTTCATTGCTAACTGCAACAAACCTCTCAGAGAAGAACTAAAGAAGAAATCACATTCAAAGAAGGAATACAAAGGCAACAAAAGGCCTCAGAAGAAAGACAAAGGCCTTGTAGCTGGAGGATCGTGGAGTAACTCAGACAATGATTCAACTCCAGAATCTGGAGATGATGAAGATCCTCAAATGGCAAATCTTTGCCTGATGGCCAAGAACGCAAAGGACAAACATAACTCCAACATACATGAAGTAAGTATAGATGAGGTATTTGACTTCAACTCTCCTGATGTAGACATTGATGACTTAAGAACTGCACTGCATGGCATAACATCTGATCTGCATCAATATATGAAATGGTTTAGAGTTCTGACTAAGGACTATTCACTTCTTCAAAAGGAGAAAGAAAAAGTTCAAGAAGAACTAGAAATAACCCTTCTAAGTACTGATTCTCTCTCCAAGTTTGAAGCTGAGAATAAGCTCTTAAAATAGACCAATGAGCTCAATACAAAAAGGGAGTCAAGTCTAACATCTAAAATTGAGGAACTAGAAAAGACAATCTCTACATAGAATAAATCCTCTTCATCCATAGACTCCCTAATCTCTAGCCAGAGAAGTATCTCTGACAGAACAGGTTTGGGCTTTGGCTAATCTGCCTCAGAGCCATGTGCGGAAAAAGTAAAAGAAACTAGCACTAGTAATGCTTCAAGTTTTAGTAGAGGCATTATATTTGTGAAATCCTCACAGAAGAATGAGCCAGTTAAACCCTGCTCTACTGAGTTAATCCATATTCCAAGAAGTAAGGGATCCCATGATGGCCTGGGTTTCAGAAAAGAGAGGAGTAACCCAGCCACTACTCACCAACCTCGAAGGATCGTAGAGTCAAGTAAGACCAACTCTACGAACCAACTAGGAAGGTACAGTAGAGGTAAAGGTACACTCCTCACAATTCATGAAACATAAGGACACATGGAAGAAGGAAAATCAGCTTACCAGAAGAACGACTAAAGATCCATAATAGTCCAAATGGAGGAAGAATTCTCACAAACACACAAACATGCATCATATTAGATGTTTTATGTGCTATAAAGTTGGCCACAAGACTGTAAAGTGCCATTTTAATTCCATGCATATGAGACCCAAAATCAAGCAGATTTGGGTCCCCAAGGGTCCTAACAAAGTAGGACCCATGTAAGTATGGGTACCAAAATAAAGGTTTAATGTTACCACAGGAAAAGAGCTCCACGATCACAACCTGGTATCTAGACAGTGGATGCTCAAGGCACATGACTGGGAACAAAGGCCTTCTATCTAACTATAAAGAGAAGGAGGGTCCCTCAATCATCTTTGGAGAAAATGGCTCTGGCAAGACAAGAGTATATGGCTCAGCTGGAAATGGTGTAGTATCCTTCAGTAAAATGGCCTATGTGGAAGGACTACAACATAATCTTCTAAGCAAAAGGCAACTCTGCGACAAGGGTCATCAAGTAACATTCCTTTACAATTAATGTCAAGTTCGAGACCTAAAGACATCTACTGTAAAGTTAACCGGAACAAGAGAAGGAAATGTCTACACAGTAAATCTTGGTCAACTAAGCTCAGACGAGACAATATGCCTTCTGGCTAAAGCATCTGAAGAAATGACCTGGTTATGGCATCGAAGACTGTCTCATCTCAACTTCAAGAGCATGCCCAAACTAGCCTCAAAAGATCTAGTTGCAGCTTTCCTAAGTTCAGCTTCGTTAAAGAAAGGTCATGCAATGCCTATCAGCTTGGAAAGCAGACCAGAAGCTCATTCAAAAGCAAAACTGCCAACTCAATTGACAAGCCCCTACAGTTGCTCCACATGGATTTATTTGGGCCAATTCCAACAATAAACCTCAGAGGAAAGAGATACTCACTGGTCATAGTCGACGATTACAGCAGATTCACATGGGTATTCTTTTTAACCTCAAAGGATGAAACAAGCTCCCAACTGATCAAGATGTTCAGACTAGTGATGAACGAGAAAGTGGAGAAAATTAAGGCCATAAGGAGTGATCATGGCAGAGAATTCGACTTCTCAGAAATGGACCGATTCTTCACAGACAATGGCATCAGTCATAACTTCTTAGCTCCACGAACTCCTCAACAAAATGGAGTAGCTGAAAGAAAGAACATGATTTAATAGAGGCCAGAAGAACTATACTAGCAGCAGCCCATCTACTTGAATACTTCTGGGTAGAAGCTGTCAACACTGCATGCTACACTCAGAACAGATCACTCATACACTCTACGATTAAGAAGACCCCCTATTAAATATGGAAAGGAAGAAAGCCAAGTGTCAGCTACTTTCATGTATTCGGCTGTGCATGATAAATTCTTAACAATGGAAAGCAGTATTTAACAAAGTTTCAGCCCAAGTCAGATGAAGGAATCTTTCTTGGATATGCCACAGACAGTAAAGCCTACAAGGTGTTCAACAAGAAGACACTAAGTGTTGAAGTCTCGATTCACATCATCTTTGATGAGACAGACATAGAAAAACAATGTTGCAAGACACTATGACCGACAGTTCAGACACTACGAACGAGGTTGTCGAGCTCAACACTACAGTCGTAGTTCCAGATAGTGAAATCGTTAAGCAAGGAAATGAGATCGTAGAGAGGCTTATGCAAGACAACGAACCTCCACACCAAGAAGCAGATATAGATCTTGAAGACCTTAGACAAGAAGGCATCAGGACAGATGTCCCAACAGGAAGCAGATGGTCAAGAGATCACACTCAAGACTTAATCATTGGGGATCCTAGTGCAAGAGTCAAAACAAGAGCTGCCACCCAAAATGAATGTTTCTATCTAAGCTTCCTGTCACAAATGGAACCTAAAAAGATAGAGGATGCCTTGGAAGACTCCAGCTGGATAGAAGCCATGCAGGAAGAACTTAATCAATTTGAAAGAAGCAAAGTATAGAGATTGGTACCAAGACCAAAGAATCATCCTGTCATTAGAACCAAGTGGGTCTTCAGAAACAAGATGGATGAAGATTGAGTAATAACGAGGAATAAGGCAAGACTAGTGGCCAAGGGCTACTCTCAAGAAGAAGGCATTGACTATGATGAGACATTTGCACCTGTTGCCAGACTAGAAGCCATCAGAATATTTCTTACCTTTGCTACTTACATGAAATTCAAGGTCTTTCAGATGGATGTCAAAAGTGCATTCTTGAATAGTGAACTTCAAGAAGAAGTCTACGTAGAGCAACCTCTAGGTTTCATCAATCCAACTATCTCTAATTATGTCTATAGATTAGACAAAGCCCTATATGGTCTTAAACAAGTACCTAGAGCATGGTATGAAACACTAACTAACTTTCTTATTGAAAATGGGTTCACTAGAGGTAGAGTAGATACCACACTATTTCTTAGAAAGCATAAAGACAATGTCTTATTAGTTTAAATATACGTTGATGACATTATTTTTGGATCTACTGATGAAAAGTTATGCAAGAGATTCTCCAAACTTATGCAGAGCAAGTTTGAAATGAGCATGATGGGTGAGCTGAATTTCTTCCTTGGACTGCAAAGAAAGCAAACTGATGAAGGAATCTTCATAAACCAATCTAAGTACATTAAAGATTTACTTAAGAAGTATGGCATGGAATCAGCCTCTCCCATAAAAACCCCAATTGTTCCTGCAACCAAGCTTGACAAAGATGAAAAAGGTAAAAGTATTGATATAACTCAATATCGAGGTATGATAGGCTCTCTTTTATATCTAACTGCCAGTAGACCAGACATAATGTTTACAACATGCATATATTCTAGATTTTAGGCTAATCCTAAAGAATCACATTTAACTGCTATAAAGAGGATTTTTAGGTATCTCAAAGGAACACCTCACTTGGGGCTTTGGTACCCCCAAGGAGTCCTCATTTGAATTATGAGGCTATACAGATGCTGATTTTATAGGCTGCAAAATAGATAGAAAGAGTACCAGTGGCACCTGTCAGTTAATAGGAAATAGACTTATGTCCTGGTTCAGCAAGAAACAAAACTCGAAGATTCTACCTCAATCAGAAAGTTTAATACATTGTCACCGCAAAAAAACAAGTGTTTCGAGATCTTATGGATAAAAAATTAGCTAGCAGACTATGGGTTTGAATTCAAATCCATACCTGTTCACTGTGATAACACAAGTGCTATAGAAATAACTCATAATCCTGTCATGCATTCTAGGACCAAGGATTTAGAAATAAGGTTTCATTTCATTAGGGATCATGTGCAAAATGGAACCATATCCTTACAATATATCCCTACTGAAAATCAACTTGCTGATGTCTTTATGAAACCTTTAGATGAATCCAGGTTCAACAAATTAATAAGTGAGCTAGGCATGCTTAATTTACAACCATGAAATCTATGCTCTAGTTTGTGCTAACCATACAGATATAAAAGGCTATGTTCGAAATCATAGACATGATAAAAGGAAGACCACGATCGTAGAGCTGTAGTGACATGAAAGACAACGATCGTAGTGCAGACTCAACGATCGCAGCACAGACTCAATAATGGAATAACAAAGGAGCCTCCTATGATGACAAAAGTCTAACCAAACAAAGCAATCTCTCTGATAAGCATCTCAGGGACAAACCTAACCCTTGATTCATTCCATGAGGTTAGCCCTTCCTGAGCTAACTTAAACCGAGAAGAATACCAAGTCAAAAGTACATCGCAAGGACCCGCATGACTCGATTTATCATCGAATAAACTCAACGATTCTTTGAAAGCGACTCGACGATTACAAGGACTACCTTAACGACTGTAGTCCTCCCAAAGGACACGTCAGATGTTAAGGGCAAATCAATATAATCCTCCTCAGTCAAATTCGTAGAAGCTAAGCAGAATTTGACACCTGCCCCATTAACCAAAATAGAGAGAGGAAAGTTACAAGTATAATTTGAAAAAGCCTTTTCAGAAGCTCAAAAGCTTATTTCTCTTTTTCTCTCTACAAGCAGAAACCCTAACTCTCAAGAAAGCTTAATCAACCATACTCCTTACAAAGAAATCAATGGAAGCCTCCAACGTCATCTCAGGATACAGACTCTGTTTCGATGAGTTCAAAATAGCTAAACCCAAATTTCACAAAACTCTGTCATTAATAAAGAAGGCTAGTCTCAAAGAGGCTCTGGGTATGGCCACATTGATCTACCCTAATCTAGTAAGAGAATTCTACAGAAATGGTGTGTTCGAAAACAACGACATCACTACGAAAGTCAGGGACGTGGAAATCAAGCTGAAGGCTGATGATATCAACCTAGCCCTAGGTTTCAAATATGAAGGGTTTTCATTCATAGATGGCATAGATTTCCATGAGGGACTTAAATTGATGCGTCACAAGAAATTCCCCACTGTCAAAGGATACAAGAAAAAGGAGTTTCCTTAGAGGTACGAATTTTTGGCTGATTTTGTTAGAAAATGCATATACTGCAAGAGCTCAGGCCACGATTCTATAAACGAAGTACAACTCAAGCTAATGACAACCATCAGTTGTGGGATACAACTTAACTATGGAGCCCTATTTCTTGAATGGATTAGGAAGTGGATTCTCAGTTCGAAGAAGTCAAAGAGCTGTGGGAAGATGCTCTACGGGCGATTCATCAGTATCATCCTACAGTTTGCTTTGGGCGATAAGATAGAGGATGATGAAGGAGAATCAATCAATCCAAACAGACAAATGACTCAACAACTATTTTAGAACTGGAAAAGAAATCCAACTAAAAATATATGAATGATGTCTGAGTCCAGTGGAAGGACAACTGATGCAAAGGAGTCAGGGATTCCATGGAATATGTCTGTTATTAGGGAGACTAAAGAAGATGAAGAAGAAACTAATAATGAAGAACCCTTTTCCCCGGTCAGAAAAAGCAAGGGCAAGAGGAAGCTAAAGGTTCGAATGGCAGAAGAACCCCAAGGACCTACCACTGATAAACCTGTCGAGTCCTCTGACATTGAGGCTCTGAGAATCCTAAGAAGAAAAGAATAGCATGCTGAGGTAGATGAAGACAGAGCCACCATCTCACAGCTACTGAAGAAGAATAAAAATAGTTACAAATCTAAGAAACCATTTGTCTCCTCGATCGTAGAGTCTCTACCGATCATAAAAACCAGATTGGATGCTTCTCCCGTGAGAAGTTCTTTTTGTAGACTCTGTTGATCAACAGCCTCAGAATCAAGCTAAAGGAAGAGTTGAGGCTGTGGCTTAACCTAAAAAGTCCAGAAGAAAATTTGTCAAGAAATACATCCTTGTCAATAAAAAGGCATTAAAGGACGAAGATAAAAGGATAGCTGTTGAGAAGGAGCTATCCGAAGCTGGACAAGAAAACACTACTCAAGTTGAGGGGGAGCTACTTAAAGCTCTCACCCTAGAAGGTGCTCGAACTGAGGGGGAGCCACTGGCAATACAAATGGATGATCATGTTGAGGGGGAGCCTCATGAAATCCCCATGACAGAAGCGGCTGCTCCTACAATAAATGAGAGAAAACCAGAGAAAGAACGAAAAGAAGTCATTGATGTAGTGGAATCTTTGCATGAGGATAGAGAAGAGGATGAAGATGAAGAGGTCGAGATCATCGCTGTGGGATATGATGGGTACAGGAAAGCTATCTACGATCAGCTATTCTCTTATCTACCCATGATGCCTTTCCATCAAGCTCAAATTCTACAATCCTGGAATCACATGTTTTGGAGTTTCAAAGACTATCCAGCCATCTCTGTGCTGGCTCATGGATTCCCAAACAGCTTCAACTTTGCCAAATAACTAATCTCAAATGGTCCCTTTTCAAAAGATGTGCATGAGGTAGTATCTATCTTAATCTTTTTCAGAGTAAATCACTATCCACCATCTTTTTTCAGCCAATTTTATGAATTTCCAAGCTGTTTGGAAGTTGTTCTTAATCCACTAACTCAATTCCCAGTTACAGAATCTCAAAATTATGTAACTGATGAACTAAATATGCCCAACTTCATATTGATCCCAACTCCTCTCATCTCTACGATTACTGACTCTAGCCCATCGTAAAGTCCCTAGCTCAAATCGTAGAGCCACCTACTCCAGACACCCAAACACAGGCCCCTCCATAAGATATTCCTTCCTCATCCACAAATGAATACTTCAACCTTGATCTTGCCCTCTACTCATTACAAGATCATTATAAGAGAACACCCCCTCCTTCACAAATTCCCCAACTCAATGAATTTCTTTCAGAACTGCCCACCAAAACTGATTTGTTAGAAATGTCCAAGAAAGTGATCAAGGAAATCGATGATAGTCTTAAAGAACACACTAAAATCATTCAAAAGAGATTAACAACAATGATCAATGCTGCAAATAGTCTCCCAAGCACCCTAAACTCTGAGCTCACTTAAAAACTTAAGTAGATCATCAAGGAAATGATTAAGAGCATAAAGGACAGGGATGACATCCACTTTCTTGCAGCTAAAAGAAGCAGGGATGTTGTTCTTGTCTTACAGTCCACCCAATAAGCTCAGAATAAACTTATGACGGAAAGCTTCCTCAATCTCCAAACTGTCATAAAAGAATTCCAACAATTTTACGTCAGCCAAGGACAACAGACTAACAATATTCTAGTCATCCTTCAACAGAGGGAAGCTCGATCTGATGCTCTGATCAAAGAAAATCGAGAGGACATTGCTCAAATTCAAAGTCAACTCAACGAGCTTGTCCAAGGAATGATTCGCCTCTTAGAAGACATTTGAACCCTTGATGCTGACATAAAGGGGGAGAATAAAGGGAAAAGAGATCAAGGTAGAGGCAGAGGCAGAGGCACCTTTTTTGCTCAATCTTCCAAGAATCTTCCTCCAAGGCAGTATCACTAATAGACTCCATGATCTGGCCATCATACTCAACGATCTGATCATGAGCCAATCATCATGGCCCAACCATTAAGGAGTCCAGGGCCAACTCCTAGCTCACAAGAAGTGACCACCACAGGCCTAAGAATGGCAATTGGAGATCTTACATTCATGAATAGGCATGATCACAATCCAAGATTAATTCCAAGTAAGCTGGAAGATCTAGCCAGGAGAGTCGAAGCAAGCAGGAAAAGGAGAACTGAGGAGTATGCAAATCCTCCACGAGGAAAAAGGCCGAAAAAATAGAGATAAGTTGAATTTTAATTCTTATTGATGTAGTCAAACTTAAATGTAATATCTATCTTCAAACATCAATAAATTCATGCTTAGTCTCTAGAAATTTCAGTTGCTCACTGAAATATTAAGTCATATTTACTTTGCTGTAACTGCATATAGAATTTGATAATCATGACAAAAAATCTCCTTGGTTATGTCAACATCAAATAGGGGGAGATTGTTGGAAGAGTGCATATTGTGATTTGATGTTTAAAGTAAATGCTCATGATTATATATAAAGTCCTTCTAGGAATGTATGTACAAGGACGTAGTGATAGATCAAATTGTTAGGTTGATCTAAGCTTTTAATGTTTATCATTCTGTAATTGAATGTATAGATAAAGAGATCAAAGATGTTAGGATGATATATAAAATGTAATAGATAGGCTTCAATAAAATCGCAGTCAATTGAGCTGATCAAGAACTTGTAGAAGCCAAGGCAGAATCATAGAGTATTAAGGATCGTAGTATGTCCGTCTTGAAGGGACTCTCCAGAGATCGTAGTGTGATCCAAACGTTTGCTGAAGCCAACTCAGAGATCGTAGTGTGGTCCATACGTTTGCCGAAGCCAACTCAGAGATCGTAGTGTGCTCTCAGAAACATAGAGTCTGTAAGATAAATAAGTAAAGATCGTAGTGTGCTAGCCCTTAAGAGAAATCATAGTGTTCTCGTTTGGTTGCATTCAGCACCAAGGTGGCAAAACACCACGATAAGAATCATAGAGTATCATCTGGCTGTGTCAGAAGTTATGGGACCTGATCATTTGTTCAAAGATAAAATCTTAACAAATGTGGAATAGGTTACAGACGTTGAAGTAATCACCAGTCCCAATGGCATGACAATATCCTTAGTATGCAACAAAAAGACGTATTGAAGAAGCTAAAGAAAGGACCATGGGACAAAGGAAAACATCTTTTCAAGTGTTAGGTGAGAAAGCAGTCTACTATGTCAGTGGGCCAGAATGCATTTCAGAAGATATGCAGAAAAGTCTCCATCAAAGTTTAGAAACATCAAATGCATTAAATACTTCAACGGATGGATTCAACGGGAATATTTCAAAGATCTGAGAAAAAGAGAAAGCTTGCACAGTTACTCAGTTATTTTGAACAAGAGCCTAATGACAACTAAGTAGCACCAACCAAGAACACAACAACTACTAATCAACTAAAGTAAGAGTTCCAAGTCAGAAGGACTTGAAGAGTTCTAAGTGAACCGTGAAGAGCAAAGTCTGCTGGACTTGAAGAGTTCAAGAGTGAACTAAGAAGTTCCTAGACTGCTGGTCTAGAAGGAATCTGTAAGATTTAGAAAGTGTAAAAGACATCCTTAGTGGATTTCCTACTCAAGGAGTAGAAGAGTGGACTAGGAGCTTTAAGTGCTCTGAACCACTTAAAACTGATGTGTCTATTGCATTCTTGCTATAACTGCTATAACTGTTATAACTATCTCACTCTCATTAACTCACTATATCTAAAAGGGTGATCAAACAAACATTAATTTCGATGTGTTTAAATCATTATCAAAATTGACAAAGTAAAATGAATAGATTTTTAAAAATCTATTCAACCCCCCCTTGTAGATAACTATTGTGCCTTCGGGAACTAACAATCACCATGGGTTGCCCCATGGGTGTTACCCATCACATGACCCATTGGTTCGATCCGCGGTTCGGTTTCATGGATTGAACTTGATTAATCTTAACATTGGGCCTTAACTTGTGCTTGATTACATAATTTATTGGGCTTGATATAATCCAAGTCCAGTTGGATTATACAAAGTCCTTAAACTCAAGGTCCATTAAGAACCAATAGTATTCTACGCGTATAACTCACGTATTCTCTTCGTATAGTATTCGTACGATATTCGTATTGTACGTCATATTAAATCTTCGTACTATACTCGTATACTAAATAGTATCATACTCGTATATCGTACGTATAATAATCTTAATCATTATACGTATTTCATTTCCTTCTTGGAAATCATTTTTTTCCTAACCCTTAGGTTTTAAGTCCGTAGGCGAAAACTTCATTTGCCATAACTGAAATATTATTAAATATTCCGTCTCATCTTCGTATTCTATCATTACGCGTTTCTCAGAATTTCAAACTTAATTCCCGAGCAGAAACGTATGAATAGTGTTTTTATAAAAATTTCTCGAAAAACTTTTATTTTCGTCTTGGAAATTTAAAATAATTAATTCTAGCACATAGCCAGAATCCTAACCACATCTGCACATTCTAGGTCATAGAACGACCTTCACATAGCTTACTCACATAAATAATGAATTAAATTCATTTAATTCACATAATCAAATAAAAATTTAATTCTCATATAAATCCAATTTTCTTTGGCATTATAGTCAAGGCGGAGCATCAAGTGCCAAAAGGTCCATTGAAACCACTTGAAATTCTAGGATGGAAGTGGGAGCACATTACCATGGATTTCAAGTCATCGTCTTCCCAAGGTTTCTCAAGGCATAGATGCGATTTGGGTCATTGTTGATAGATTGACCAAGTCTGCTCATTTCTTACTGATACGAGAAACTTATACACTTGAACGTCTTTCTCGTACATACATAAATGAAATTGTAAGATTTCATGGTATGCCATTATCCATAGTTTCTGATCGAGACCCAAGATTTATTTCATGATTTTGGGTTAGTTTGCAAAAAGCTATGGGCACAGATTTATTGATTGGCCTCGCAGATATCATCCTCAAACGGACGTGTAATCGAAGAGACTATTCAAACTCTTGAGGATTTATTAAGACTCTGTGTCCTTGACTTCAAAGGAAGTTGGGACAAGTTCTTACCATTGGTGGAGTTTTCCTACAACAATAGTTATCAAGCAATTATTGGCATGGCTCCATTTGAGGCGTTGTATGGAAGAAAGTGTCATTCTCCAGTATGTTGGGATGATGTGGGTGAAGGAACGTTGTTGGGACCGGAGTTGGTACGTATGACTGTGGAAAATATTCAAACGATTCGAAAATGTATACAAACCTCACAAGATCGACAAAAGAGTTATGCTGATCTTCATCGAAAGGACGTGGAATTCAATATTGGGGATAATGTGTTATTACGTATTGCTCATGGAAAGGAGTTACGAGATTTGGAAAGATAGGAAAGCTCAATCCTTGAATCATTGGCCCATTTGTAATCCTCGATCGAGTAGGAACTGTGGCCTATAGACTCGCCTTACCGCCAAGTATGTCACGTGTTCATAATATTTTTCACATATCTATGTTACGTAAATATGTGAAAGACCTGAACCACATTATTGAATTAGAATCGGACGAGATAGCAGAAGATTTAACGTATGAAGAGGTACTTGTTAAAATCTTAGATAAGAAGGATCATATTCTACGCTCCAAGGTTATACGTCAAGTTAAAGTTTTGTGGAGGAACCACGATGTGGAGGAAATAACCTAGGAGTTATAATCTGAAATGAAATCAAGGTATCCTCACCTCTTTGACATATCAGGTACGTACCCTAATTTCGAGGACGAAATTCCATAAGAAAAGGAGGTTGTAAGACCCCAACTTTTATGAATAAAGAATAATTTTTCTCAAAATATATTTTTGAATATTATGGTGTGGATATGATATAATGTTATAGTTGTGGGTAATATTTGAAAATTTTGCAAAGTAAGCAAGTTGATATAAAATATTCGTTGTGTCAGGGAACATTCGATTGGTCGGGGAATATTCGTTTTAATAGAAAATATTGGTACGACAACACAATCATTGGTGGACCCCACAACAGAAATATTATCGTAGTTAGAAAATGACAGAATTATCTTTTTATAAAAATAACGGCGAAAGTCTTACCATTGAACTACCCGGTGGTAAAAGTACAGTAATGCTCGTGGTTGCATAATAGCACACGATATTGATTATTACGTGAGAAGTCACTCAGTTATACTCAATTATTGCTACAGTAATTGCTGCATAATATCTCTCATATTATTGATTCAATTATTGTCACAATATTATTATTTTATATTATTAAATCAATAATTGAGACAACAAAGTTATTCATATTATTATTTACAATATTGACGATGTCTAAAAAGTTCTATCGAGGAGAGCTTTGGTCACCTCATTGTGCGTCAATAGGGAGAAATCTTTATCGGAAAGCCCCCTCTTTCTTATGAATGATCTAGTTGTTAAATATTGTGAGTTATAATATTAATGATGAATAATTGTTAATAGATTAAAAATGTGTTTATTAAAGATAAATAATTTATGGTAAATATTTATTCAATTTTTGATATAAATATAGGGATTGTTATGAGGCATTTTTTGTAAGCTTGACTTAGTATTCCATAGGAAAATTTACTAATTTTATGGACCGTCGATGGTGGGTTTAATAGATAACCAATTTGGACCATTGATGGTGGTTTTAATAGTAAATCAATCTGGACCGTCGGTGGTGGTTTTAATAGTAAATCAATCTGGACCATTGTTGGTGGTTTTAAAAGTAAATCAATCTGGACCGTCGGTGGGAGTTTTAAAAGTAAATCAATTTGGACCGTCGGTGGTAGTTTTAAAAGTAAATTAATCTGGACCGTCAGTTATGGTTTTAATAGTAATCAATATGAACTGTCCGTTCTAATAGTAAATCATTCTAGATCGTTCACGAATCAGTTACTATTTAGTCCATTCTCATATAAATAGAAGCTTAATTCTTCTTTCATTCTCACCAATTCACTAAGATTCACAAGAGACACTATAGAGAGAGAAACTATAGAGAGTAAGAAGAAGAGTATTCTTCTACTTCACTATTGTAGTATCCAGCCTTCTACTAAAGTAAGGAGTATTATTTCTTTCGTATTCATAAGGAATACTATTTTTCGTATTCATCCTTTAATATATTCGAAATAACTTTGCTCACGCGGATTACGCATCGTGACGGTGAAAATCCATTCTGAGCTTCATATGTTATTTCTTTTCATATTCAGAATCCAAACTTACTATGGTAAGTATTGCTTCTATAATCCTTGAAATTAGTAGAATATCCTTGAGTTTTGCACTCCATCTAGTATCGTTTCATTGAAATATTGATTTGAACTTTCTTATTAAATATCAATATTTTCACCCGGAGTACTATTCATGGGTTACTATTCATCCAGTTACTATTCAATAGAATATTATTCACTCGGGTATTCGGGGCACTTTTCATGTCGGGGTACTATTCATGGGTTACTATTCACCTAATTACTATTCACTTAAATATTATTCACTCGGGTATTCAAGACACTTTTCATGTTGGGGTACTATTCACCAAAAAATTTATTGCCTTTCTGTCCAAATTATTTTTGATACATGGATATTATTCTTGAATTTTACTCAATAAAGCAGTATCATGTTGATAATTTGGACATTATTGAATTCTGGATGAATTAAATTATAATTCTTTAAAACGTTATCCTTTGCTTTCTTTTAGTTGAATTCTTATATCATTGTCATCATCCTCATGCTTATATTGTGATGAAAGTCATCTTTGGCTTACGTGCATAGATGGACTATTGAGTGGTATTCTTATGACCAGGGATATTTCGGTATGATAATGACCATTGATGATTACATGAATATTCTTGGCCCGTAGTGTAGGAATAATTTATGGACGTGATACTAATGAGTATCCTTAGCCCGTAGTGCAGAGATGATTCGATAATGTGATTTATTTATTAAGCTAAGTCCTAGCAATAAAGTTATTGATAAACTTTTTAAATCATAGAAGATAGTAGATATCATGCTCTACTTGACTCTTCTAATGGATTGCTTGTTCCACTGTAGTTAAACTTGTTGTCTATTATATTCTATCAGTTTAACTTTGTTGAAGGCTAATGATAACTTATTTTGCATTATCTTAGTCATAATATTTCTTACTGGGCTAGTTGAGCTCACCCTTTTACTTCCATTGTTCTCTTCAGGAAATGAGAACGTAGCCGGAACTAGTCGGGGAACGGAGTGATGGTTCGAGATGGTGTTATAGTAGTCCTCACTATTTTATAAAATAGTGTGACAATAAATGTAACGAGGACTCCATTTGAGTTTGGATATTGTCTAGAAGACAATATTCGTATAAAAACTCTCAGCTCATGTTGTATAATTAAGTTTGTATTTGTATTCAGTAGAAAGTATTCGGCAACCCAGGATGGGTGATGTATACCTATTTTAGGGGCGTCACATATTTTCCAAAAATCATTTATCTTTAATAAACACATTTTTTAATCTATTAAGAATTATTCATTATTTATAACTCAGAATATTTAACAACCAGATCATTCCCAAGAAAGAGGGGGCTTTCTGATAAGGATTTCTCCCTATTAGCGCAATTAGGTGACCAAACCTCTCCTCGACAGAACTTTCTAGACATCGTCAATATTGCAAATAATAATATGAATAACTTTATCGTCTCAATTATTGCTTTAATAATATAAAATATTCATACTATGACAATAATTGAATCAATAATACGAGAGATATTATTGTAGACACTCAAAATTTTCTGCACTCCTATTACTGACATTGTAGGAGGGTAGATTCATCTTTTGGAGATAACCCTGAAAGACAGCCTACAACCATACCGGATACTACCGGAAGTTCAACTCCAACCCAGAACACAAACCGGGAACATCGGCTCCAAACCCGAAACACACACCAGGAATGTCGTTTCCAATCTCGGAGATAACCCTGAGATATGCAGATCAAAAGACCAAAGAACAACACCGAGAGGATAACCTTAGTCTCTCAGAATAACACCGCTGACAATTCGGTTCCATCCCAGAGACAACACTGGGAGTAGCAACCCCATCCTTGGTCATAGCCCCGAGGAGTGCCATTGCAGTTCCAACGATAACCCCGAAAATGCTTGTTTCAAACACATGCAATCAGCTTCAATACCTTCAGATGACAGTGAGGCATACAAACAAGCAGTCCAATCACAGATGTAACCCTGGGCAACGTTTGGTTTCCGTTTAAATCGGCGATAACCCCGGTGAGGATTTAACACGTCATCTTACTGTCTCGAAAAGATGATATCAAAGGATACCAACAAGTGGTCTAATCTCAGCTATAACCCTGAACAATGTCTACTTTCAACTCAAACCGGCAATAACCCCGGTGAGGAGTCACACATCATCTTGTTCATTCGACAAATGGCATGTCGTCTCAACACTTCATACATACATACATCCAACAATGTCCCACAAGAACCGATGATTGACAATCCTGAGTGACTATTATGTGTGATAGTACTTTGGATAGAATTTGAAGCTTGAAGACCATGGGCATAGACCCCTCTTCCTGACTTTGTATAACCTCTAATCCATGTCATTACGTAACTCTGGACACAAGCGATCCAAAGAAGTACAGATATACTTCATTTGGATGCTCGAATTGAAGTTCTGCAAGTTCGACCGGACATTACAGTGCACGAGTGCACGTACTACGAGATGACGGGACCCGCGAAGCCTAGGCCCTCCACGACCAAATTTAGGTGGAATACAATGTGCATGTGCAGTACACCTACTGACCATCGATCTATATATACAAGACTGGGGGTCAGCCATTTGAAGAGAGAGAAAGGAGGAGAAAGGCGATGAAGACCTGTCCATTTTACTCTGCATACACATCTTTCGAGTGTTTCCTCTTCTTTAAACACTAGTTAGCTCACATATAGCTACTTTTTTTATCCCAAGGAGCCGAGTGTTTATCCATTTAAAGTCAAAGAAGTCTACTTTGGCATTACCCATCGTAAGTTTTCTTACATTCTATAAAGCCTCTTTCTCCTATTATCACACACTGTTGTACACGTTGATAGTCGTGTGAGTGTGTTTGCCCGGACTTCGGTCCGTGGTTTTCATTTTTGTCTATATATATATACTAATATATGTATATATTTTGTATATATGGACTAACATTATCAAGTTATGCCTCGATTGAGCCTAGACTTCGGTCTGGAGTGTTTATTTGCTTATATATATATATATATATATATATATATATATATTATATATAAACTGTGGTCAGACTCTGTCTGATGAGCCTGGATTTCACATCTGGAGCGTTTAATTGCTTTTGTATATATATATTTATATATATATATATATAATTGTTGTCAGACATATCTGATGAGCCTGGATTTTACATCCGGTGCATTTACTCGCTTTTATATATATATACATATATATAATTGATGTCGGACATATCCGATGAGCCTGGATTCACATCCAATGCGTTTACTGCTTTTATATATATATATATATATATATATATATATATATATATATATATTTGTACATATATATATATATATTTACATTTTTTTCAGCTCGAGTTTACTCATGGGCCATTTACTGACTTTTATTTATATTCCGTCCTGGCTGGAGTTCACTTCATGGCAGTTGATCATTTTTAAAGCTTTATTTACTTTTTGTCCACCCTGGAATTCACTACGTGGTGGTTGATCATGTTCATATATATATATATATATATATATATATATATATATATATATATATATATATATTTATAGCTTTTATATATATATATAACTACTTACTGCTTTCCATACAAATTGTAGTATCATGTGAGCCTAGGAATCATGTGATCACAGGTTCAATCTACTGAATCTAGATTCGGTTCCCATGATGGACATTTTCTGGCTGTAAGCAGCTTGTACATTATTTTATAGTGTCTGAGTTTCCTTGGATGCTTGTCATGCCCATAAGGAGTTTGGCACTGCAGTATATTATTTTCTCGAGGATGTTTCGCATCTCGAAAATAAAAGCAAACAAACGGGACATTTAGTAATAAAATGGAAGTATGAAAAGGTCTCAATTCCTATTGAACACAGGGTTTGAAAAATCCTTTTTTACAAAACGTCATTGCTATATTGTGGTTAAAACTGAATTTTTCTAATAAAATTCAAACCCTTGTATATATGTGCGAACGAGGCCTCGCACTACTTTTAAATAATTGCACATTAATCCACACACACACACACACACATTCATATAACAATTTCTTTGAAGAGTGGCGGTCACCGTGGTAACACGGATGTCGGGGGATGCCTAACACCTTCCCTCCGCATAATCAAGCCCCCGAACCCTTAATGAATCTCGGTTTCACAGACCCGTTTAGAAGTGTCAAAACACTGTGTCAATGTGCAAACCTTTTCGGTTGCATTGGTGAAACTAGTTAAGTACACCAACTGGCGACTCTTAAAGTCAATCCTCAACATTATACACGTCGGACCTTTTTCACTTGTTTTTTCAAACAAATCTCACATTAACATGAGAACACCAAAAGACAAGTAACGAAAAGGGACACTCAAAAATCCCGACGTCGACAGGTGGCGACTCTGCTGGGGACTCCACTAAGAGGGTTTAAGCTACTATTACAAGCTTTTCAAAATTGTTATATGTTGTGTGTGATTGTTGCATTTAACATTTCTGATAAATGTGTATGAATGCATCTTACTTACTGCACTGCTAAATATCTATCTGTGATATTAGTGTTTCGCACATGTCATCATTTTGCATAAACGGTGAGACATGTTGTATGTGAATGTATGTTGTGTGGTCCCTCCTCCAGGAGGCTATCCTGTCGGTGATTGATTACTGGACCCATGGGAAGAATAATTCCCCGGGGCTTGGGAAAGGCACCACTCAGATTCGCTCCAGTTGAAAGACCGGATTAACTTCCCGTCGAGTAGATTGCGATGATCTGGGAACCTTCATGCCGAAAAGCCGCGAGAGTAACCCTAAGATAGGTCAACCTCTGATAAACCAAACGCGGAGGAAAGTCTCTTCATGCTCTCCATTTTCAATTACTTGTAAAAGCATTTACTTGTAATTTTATTCCATGTTCATCCATATGTAATGTAAAATATGAAGAATACCTGTGCATGACATGTTATCAATTAACAAACCGGTTTTCCAGGACAAATTCCTAAAACGGACATGTTATGAGAACATTTACATTACCCTAAGACTAAACTACGTAAGTCTTTTGTAGGGAAGCAATTGGGCATGTTACCCATTCAAAATCCAAAAAGGCCACAAGCCTCCAGCCAATCATGTCTTCTTTCGAACAGTCTAATCCTGTTTCCCGAGAAGAATTTGACGGATTGAGTAAGTAAATCACAGACTTGGCTGTTCTACTAAAAGAATTACACCAGTCTACTCAGGGTATGAAGATACCTACACATACAGAATCCTCTACACAAGGAGTTTAAGGTCTGGAAAAAACAATTCCAGAACATCAGTTGGATACAACTAACAAAGACCCTGAAGGCACCCATCTCAAAGGAGATCCAGACACCGGTGACATTAGGAAGAAGGTCCTTCAAATGGAAGAAACCATCCGTGTTCTCAAAGGGATTGGAACTCATGGCAGTGTTTCATATACAAACCTTTGCATATTCCCCGGTGTTCATTATCCAGAGAAATTTAAAACCCCTGATTTTGAGAAATATGATGGATTAGGGGATCCTATACACATTTAAAGGTGTTCATTGGAGAACTCGGATCTTATGCTGAGAATGAAAAGCTTCGAATGCAGCTGTTTCAGAAAAGTCTAACTGGAGAAGCCCGTTCATGGTATACCAGATTAAACAACTCTAAGATCCATAGTTGGGAAGAGCTGGCCCATGCCTTCCTCACTCAATATAGTTTTCAATCTCAGATGGCTCCTGACCGGTACCAAATTACCAAGGTCAAGAAACAGTCTAATGAGTCATTCAGAGAGTATGCTCAAAGGTGGAGGCGCTTTGCTGCTCAAGTTATTCCTTCCATGATAGAATCAGAAATGGTCATAACTTTCATAGATATACAGGAAGCTCCTTTCTATGAAAGAGTTCTAGCTGGTATTGGCAAACCATTTTCGAAATGATCAAACACTATGAGATAAATTTGAAATGGGATTAAAGTCCCAAGACAATTCAAGACCTAGCCACTCTTAAAGTCATTCTTTGAGCACATCCAAATCCGGATCTTATGGAAACAACCCCCGGAGGGTCCATAAAAAGAAAGAGGAGGATGTTTTCTTGATACTACAAGGACAAAAAGACAATCCAAGCATGCCTATGCAGAGGAGAAATTACTCCCTTTTTCCAGCACAATCTTCAAACCCTCCATTGCCTAAAAGTGGAGAAGTAAAGTGACCTCGAACGTTCACACCCTTAGGGGACTCGCTCGAGAACATTCTTGCTCTTCTGACTGCCCAGAAGAAAATTATGCATCTTCTTCCACCAGCCAACCCTGATGGGAAGGGTTTTAATGCTAGTTAAAAGTGTGCTTACCATGCCGGGGCACCCATACATGATACTCAAGATTGTTGGGCCTTGAAACATAAGATCCAAGATCTAATAGACAACGGTGAGATCATGGTCACCAAACCAGATCAACCTCATGTGCAAGAAAACCCTCTTCCTCAACACAAAGAAGAAGACGTCAACATGATCAGTTGGAGCACTGTACAAGGTTCCAATGGCGAATCATCCCAACCCATCAAAGACGGTGTTGACAAATGGGATTATGCAAAGTTCCAATTTTCCATGGAACAAAAAATGAAAGCTCTTTGCAAACAAATTGAGTAATTGGCAGAACTGGTGACCCACCAACACCAAGTCACACGCCAATTAATCAGGCAGGAGCATGCCTATCTCCTTCCATTTGTTATGAATTCTTCATCAACACCTTCAGAAAGCGAAGCTACGGAGGATAAGGTTGCAAAGCGAGCAAGTGTTAAAGCCCGCCGGGATTTCGCCAATCAAAGGGAATTCACCTATCTAGGCCAATCTATGGAGGAGATACTTCAAATATTGATCAACGAAGGAAGAATCACATTCCTTCTCCCTCCAATCAATCCCCGCTCAGGGCGGTGTAATCCTGATGAAATGTGTCAATATCATTTACATTCTCGCGGTCACAACACAGAAGAATGTTGGGCACTCCTCCATGTCATTCAGAATCTTATTGATAGCGGTATCCTGCAAGTAGCAGATGATTACACTGTGCAACTTAAGGGTGGGAATGCATGCCCTACCCAATGGAAGGGATCAGTAGCAGTTATATCCGAGGTGGATGAAAAACAGTCAAAGTATTTCCCATATAACCTATTCAACTCAAAGGAGCTGACAATCCTTTGAAAATGGCCGCACTAGAGCCAATTCCTTTACCTTGCAGACTACAACATCCTGTTGTCAGCTTACACAAAGTTCCATGGAATTATGGAGAAGCTGAAGGATCCACGTCTCATACTACTGCTATAGTGTTAAAAGAGATTCCACTGTACCTTCCTCAACGGGTTATCAAGCCTGCTTGCGAAACAAATGGGAAATTGCCCATGGAGAAGATTGAAAAATTTCTCCGTACTATGGGTCACAATGAAGCCAAAGTGGTTTTAAGCTTGCAAGAAGCTCCACACCAGATTTCAATTCTGGACTTGGTTTTCTCTTTTGAAGATCATCGGAAGGTCTTATTGAAGGTTTTAAAAGAAGCCTATTTGCCAAAATCAGTGGATGTGGAAAAATTTCAACACTTAGTTGATCACATTTTCAACAACAATGTGATATCCTTCACTGATGACGACATACCTCCCGAAGGGACCGGTTATTGCAAGCCATTGCACATCGCAGTGTTATCTTCTGGGTATATACTAGCAGAAGTTTTGATAGATAGAGGCTCATCTCTCAATATATGTCCTTATGCCACCTTGGTGAAGATGAATATCAATCTCAAACGAATCCAAAGTAGCCATACGATCATCAGAGCTTTTGATGGATCTTGGAAAAATTCACTTGGAAAGATTGAATTGCCAATTGAGATTGGTCCTAATACATTCAACGTATCCTTCCACGTCCTCAAGATAGATTCAGGATACAACCTGCTATTGGGGAGACCATGGATACACATGGCTGGAGTTGTTCCCTCCACCTTACATCAACAACTCAAATACATCATCAATAACAGTCTAGTCACTATCAATGCTGAGCTAGAATGTCCTAGACCAGGTACTCTACCAATTATCAGCTTCAATTCAGAAGTTGAGCCGACCAGTTTCCATACTCTGGAAGTGAGTAACATGCAATACCATTCTATTGGTGCGCCACTTCCTATACCCAAGATTTCTGACGAGGTTATGTTAGCAACTCAAGAAATGATGTTATTGGGTTATCAACCTGGACAAGGGCTTGGTAAGGATCAACATGGTATTAATCACCCTATCCAAATTTCCAATCAAATTGGGACAGCCGAGCTAGGCTATTCTGCTAGTTCCAAGCACAGGAACCCTCATAAGCACAAGTAGGTTCCTCAAACTTCTGTTGCACGGCGATTCTCTACACCTTTACCACATGGGTTGATACAGTCTCCAGTAAAGGTACCAGCCCATGTGGTGGCTATGTTGTTTTCGAAGCCAGTGCCAATCAAAGCTAAAGAGGTGTTGATTCCTAATCTCGAGGCAGAAGAAAAGGAACGGAAACGTAAACATGACCTTGCCTTGATGATGGCAGGCATTCACGTCATTGTTCATGATGAACATACAAACAGATACACCCCAGACGATGATTGTCTAGATGTCATGGTTATCATTCGGGAGAAGGAGGACACTGACGATCCCTCCATCATCGCAATCCTTCAGACTTTGCCTCGATAATTGGAGCAAAGACTCCATGCATTGGTCGACGAGGGTAAATGGGCAGAAAATCCCTCTGCCCTGTAGATAACTTTAATTGCTTGCTTTCCTTTACAGCACTAGCAGTTATTTTATCACGTACATGCTAACACTTTTGTATGATTGAACATTTGAATATATTAAGTGAAAGCATATTTTGTTTCAAGACTCTGAATTTAGATGTGCCTATACTTGCTGATGAGATGCCTTCTCTCCACAAGGGCTGTAATTTGATGCAAAGTTGGACTCAGACTTGATGGACATCTAAGAAGACATTGATACAACTCAAGAGATTAAGGAATGGGTCACCAATAAACCCAAACCCAATCTTGATCAAACCACTCCTTTCAATCTTGGAACATTAGACAACCCTAAGCTAATCCAGATTGGTTCAGACCTTACCACAAATCAACGAAATGACATGGTTGTACTGTTTACCCAATTCTAGGATGTGTTTGCATGGTCTCATGAAGACATGGTGAGACATCGTTCTTCATCGCCTTCCCATTAAAGAAGGATTCAAGCCAGTTTGGCAAAAGCTCAGGCGATTGAAACCTGAATGGAGTTTAAAAGTTAAAGAAGAAATTGTGAAACAATTTCAAGCTGGCATCATCATGGTGTCTACATATCCGAAGTGGATATCCAACATTTTTCCCGTGCCTAAACCAGGGGGAAAGGTACGAGTCTGCGTGGATTATCAAGATTTGAACAAAGCTTGCCTTCAAGATAGCTTTCTCGTGCCATTTATCCACATTCTTATTGATAATAATGTTCAATATGGCATGTACTCCTTTGCTGATTGCTTTGCGGGGTACCATCAAATTATGGTCGCTGAGGAAGATCGTGAGAAAATCGCTTTCATCACACCTTGGGGAACCTTTTGCTACAGACAGTTGTCATTCGGCCTCATCAACGTCGGGTCAACCTACCAGCTAGCCATGATGTCTCTTTTCAATGATTTAATGCACAAGGACATAGAGATCTATGTGGATGACATCATTGTCAAATCCCAAAAGGAGGATGACCATTTAGACCATCTCAAAAAGCTATTCAACAGGTTGCGTAAGTACAACCTGAAGTAGAATCCCGCCAAGTGCGCCTTTGGTGTTAAGTCAGACAAGTTGCTAGGCTTCCTAGTCAGCCACAAAGGGATTGAACTGGATCCTACCAAAATCCAGGCCATCAAGGAAATGCCCATTCCTCAGACAGAGAAGGAAATACGGGGATTTTTGGGAAGGATCAATTTCATTAGCCGATTCATTTCTCAACTCATAGTAACCTGTGAGCTAATCTTCAAATTGTTAAGGAAGAACTCCTCCATGAAATGGAATGATGAGTGTCAAAAAGCCTTCCTTACAATTAAGGAGCAACTGGTCAACGCTCTTGTTTTGGTACCTCCTAGGGATGATGTTCCCCTGTTCATGTACCTATCCATAAATGAGAATGCCATGGGCTGTATGCTGGGGTAGAAAGACAATAGAGGCCAAGAGCGATTTATCTATTACCTTAGCAAAAGATTCACCATCAGTGAACAAAAGTACACTCTGATCGAGAAGACTTATTGTGCTTTAGCATGGGCTTCCATGAGATTACAGCATTATCTCCATGGTCACACAACCCATCTCATATCCCGTGTGGATCCTCTTAAGTATGTGTTCAGCAAACCCATACTGAATTGTCGACTGTCCAGATGGCAGTTGATCCTACAACAATTTGACATCGTCTACGTGACGTAAAAGTTTGTCAAAGGTCAAGGAATTGCGGATCAATCGCCGTAGCCCCCTGCTGTGGGATTACAAACCCTTAGAAACATACTTTCCGATGAAGGGGTAATGATGATCCAAATACAACATCGAGACGATACATGCCGCTCATGGAAAATGTATTTTGATGGAGTCATAACTCGTAAGGCTCGAGCCGGAGAAGTTTTAATATCCTCAGTGACGGGAGCGGATCCGTCAATCGTTAAATTACGCTTTATCAAAGACCAACAACACACGGTGAGTATGAAGGTCAGATCACGGACTCAAACTTGCCTGCTCAATGGGCATTTGGCGGTTAACTGTCTTTGGGGATTCCGAATTGGTAATCAAGCAATCCACAGGAATCTATCAAACCAAAGAATTACATTTGCTGCCTTACCATAGGCAAGTGCTACATATGGCTTTGGGGTTCGAAGAAATCTCCTTTCTACACATTCCTCGTAATAAGAATGACTTTGCAGACGCATTAGCAATGCTAGCCTCCTTGGTTTACATACCTGATAAGGAAAACATGCCAACCATCACGATTGCTATGCAGAAAGCCCCAGTCTATGGGAATTACATTGGAGAAGTATCAGATGAATTGCCTCTCATCCATAACCCTTGGTATCAACATATCAAGGAGTATCTATGAGATGGATCCACACCCGCTGAGGCGAGCCTAACTGAGAAGAGGAAGATTCATCAACTTGCTATGAAATTCTACCTGAGCGGAGATGCACTCTATAAGAGAGATGCAGGATTAGGTCTCCTCAGATGTCTAGACAAAGACCAAGCTCAGAGACTCATGGATGAGATCCATGGTGGAGTATGTGGCGCTCACATGAGCGGACCCCTACTTGTCATGAAAATTCTCACAACGGGACATTATTGGCTTACACTCAAAGCTGACTGTGATGATCACATCAAGAGATGCTTTCAATGTCAGATCCATGGGAATGCTATCCACGCCCCTCCAAGGGAATTCCATAATATGAGTTTGCCATGGCCCTTCTCAATGTGGGGAATGGACGTGATCGGGCCCATTGAGCCCAAAGCCAGTAATAGACATCGATTCATATTCACCATGATCGACTACTTCACCAAATGGGTCGAAGCAGCTTCCTTCCCCAGGGCTACTAAAGAAGTCATCATTTCGTTCATCAAAAACAATGTTGTTTGTCGATATGGACAACCCGAGGTCATTGTGTCAGACAATGCTAAAAACCTCAACAACCAAATGATGGAGGAATTATGCAGAAAATTCCACATCAAACATCTCAACTCTATCATCTACTGACCAAAGATGAATGGTGTTGTTGAAGCGGCTAATAAAAACATCAAGAAGATCATGCAAAAAATGTCCTCCAATCACAAAGGATGGCCTGACCTCTTGCCCCTAACTTTATTAGCCTACAGAACTTCAATGCGTGTTTTCACTGGGGAAACCCCCTACTCTTTAGTCTATGGGATGAAAGCAGTGCTCCCCATAGAAGTGGAATGGAATCCCTCAGAGTATTGATGGATGCTCAGTTGGATGAAGATCAATGGGTACAAGACAGGTATCACCAATTGTCTCTGATAGACGAAAGGCGAACCGCAGCTATCTTCCATGTTCAATTATATCAGCAAAGGATCGCACGATCCTACAACAGAAAAGTCCGACAACGGCGATTCAAATAACATGACTTGGTTTTGAAGAAGATCATAGACAACCAAGATCTATATAAGGGAAAATTCGCTCCTAACTGGGAAGGCCCATTTATTGTCAAGGAAGTATTGACAAGAGGTGCTCTCAGGTTGTAGGAAATGGATGGCGATGAATTTCCACAGCTTATCAACTCAGACATCGTGAAACAGTACTATGTCTGAAGTTACCATCAAACAAACATCCTGGTTTTGATCCTCAAATCACCAGTCATTCTGGTTTTGAACCCCCTCTCCTTTTTACAAACTCTTCGGCCCCCTCAGGGAAACATACACTTCAAACCAGCAGCCTAGTTTCCATACAATTCAAACCAGCAGCCTAGTTTCCTTTCACTTCAAACCAGCAGTCTGGTTTCCTTTTATTTCAAACTTTTCACGCTTCTTCTGAAGACGAGACTAAACTTTTCACATTTCTCCTGAAGACGAGACTAAACTTTTCACACTTCTCCTGAAGACGAGACTAAACTTTTCACACTTCTCCTGAAGACGAGACTAAACTTTTCACACTTCTCCTGAAGACGGGATTAAACTTTTCTACGCTTGCAGTTTTTCCTGAAGACGGGATCAAACTTTTTCCACACTTGCAGTTTATCCCCATTATGGGATTAAACTTTCTTCTCCCCGCAGTATAGCCTGCACATGGGATCTACGCTTCTCTTTAGCTGCGATTCGTCCTGAGGGGTGAACTACGTCGACCTGATCTCCCTATACCCAGGGGTACGTAGGCAACCATATTCTATATGGCTCGGTCGCAACAACAAAAAACAACAAAAACATTTCTACCCTTTCTTCACAAAAATAACAAAAATACTTCTACACCATTCTGCCTGTCACATTCAGCATTGAACCTCCTACACTAGGTTCGAACTACGCAGACTTGATCTCCTCTTCAACAGGAGTACATAGGCATCCATTCATGGTGCACTCTAACCCCTACCAGAACAAACATACTTGTCACATGGTACTGGTATCAATCTTCAATTTGCCCCACTTCATCGGTTTCAGATCAAAGGGATGTAATTATCCAACCTCTTCTCACAAATAGAAGATTCGGTGACCATCTAAGCTGCGATCGTTCCTCAAAGAGCAATACCAACCCATAAGAGATGGGATTAACTAGACTTCTCACAAATAGAAGTACTGGAGACCATCTATGGTGCGGTCAATCTCAGTAAGGAAGAAACTACCATCTTCTCCACTTTTTCCATACGGATACTAGTCCCAAGACACCAAAGATGGTAGGGATTTTTAGTAATCAATGATCCATTCTGAAGGACCTTACGATGTCTCAGTGTCCATTTGTCAAGGATAGGTTCAGAATGCATCAAGATCAAAGGCCCTAGAGAAACAGGAAAACATTAAGCAAGTATCAAGGCATGACTAAAAGGGAAGTGAATCAAAATATATTTCCCTGCCATACATAATACTGTTTGATATATACATATGTGTTGTACATGACAAAAATGGCTAAGCTTAGTTGCGCAGGTGAAAATACAAAGCTATCTACAGATCTCAGATATATCGCGACTATCGATCTAACATTGCATCCCTCTCAAGAAGGCGGAGGTAACGCCGCAAGCTCTCGCCTAAGGGTATCTACACGAGCTAGCGTGATCGTAGGCTAACTGCATGGTGGTGGAATGCTCATCAATTTAGGCACTCATGTCAAGAAGACCGACCATCCCGGGATCTCACCGGCGTCTTTTGTCTACAATGGCCACATCCTTGGCAGATAAGGCGGCATCCCACTCCACTATCAATGCATCCCTGGCTGATCTAGCCTCATCCCTCTCTAACAGAGCGGTATCTCTCTCATCAAGAGATGTCAACATCGTGGCCCTAGCTTGATCTCTATCATAGGTAATCAGATGTAAGATCTGCTCCAAATGTCGTGGTCGAATCTTCGAGTAACAGTGATGGCACTCGGTGGGAAAATCCATCACAAATCTTTGTGACCAAAATGAGCCAAGTCATCGATGGGAATGACAGCCTCCTCATCGTCAGAATCACTCTCCTGTACTATGGATACTGCCACAGCTAATGCAGTCTCTATCTCCATCCATGCAGAATACTCTGCAGAACAACTGGATGACTGACAAAAAATATAGCTGACTCTCGCTGATCCCAATAGGTATACAACTTGGATCTGTACTCCACTGACAAAGGATGTGATGCAAAGCACTAAATCACTGCCCCCTCATACGGATGGAAGTCCTGAAACTGGTCAAACTGACACATCACGGCCAGTGGGTGGTAAGTAATCATGCCCCTTAAACCAGCCAGAGGGAGGTAATCCATGACCGGAACATGAGTAATGAAGTTGTAGGGTGAGCTAAGCCCTAAACACGGTAATATATCAAAAGGATCTCCAATCTCTGCCAAGAAAGCGGACCAAGATGCAGTATCTGTACACCCCGCATACTGAAAGGAGTACGACATGGCTATCTCATGGGTGAAACAAAATCCATGATGTCTAAATGTGCCAATCGGTCTCAAGTGTGACATGAACCACACATATAACGCGGTCGAGCTACTGTGAACACTCACGGGATAGGTGCATCAAGATGTAAGTCACCTCAAGGTCTCTGTAATGATCATCAGAATGATGGTGTGACCCTCCCTGAGAGCTCTCACCGCCGTAATGACGCCGATATCCAGCTCATCCATGTACCGTGGCATGTATACGTAAGACAATATGCACAGAAGCAGTACATCTACTGTGGCTGAATGCCAATGATCCTCCAGTGTGGTGAAATCCCTGGAATGTCATGCATAGCTGTCCTCAGAGCCAAACCTATCAATCAGGAAACACTGGGATATCACATGGCCGGATGTAATCTCATCCTGCACTACTCTGCGCCTCAATCTTGTGAGAGTCATGAACTGTCTACTCATATCTCCCGTCACCATGTGCACGCAAGGTCTGTCCAACGGCAGCATCGTCAATCGTGCATACTCCTCCAAAGTAGGAGTTAACTCTCGGGTCCCAAAGTGGAATACCTGTCTGTCCGGTGCCCAGTGCTCTAGCATGCCCTCTACAAATCCTGGAGGAACCTGAAACATCAGTAGGGTCATAGTATGCTACAGCAAATCATCTACGATCACCATGTCTGATGGTGATATACTATCATACCATGATCGTATACCAGCTACCACCGCAAATGGTGGGGTATGATCAATACGGCTAACTGTCGAAGAAGACATCTGTACGGGTCGTGTCATAAGACCATCCAGGGGTCAATGCTGAATATCTTTGGACATACATACATATGTATAACATAATAACATGCATGATATAATAGATGGCAATATGATATAGGGAATGGAAAACTGTACATACATTCCTAAGTATGTCATCATCTAATACATCTCTATACAACTAAAATGCAGGGAAATGGGGTGAAGCTACACAACATCTAACAGAGGCATATCAAAAGATATGGCGAGAATGGGCCGAAGCTACCCAGCAGCTAACAAAGGCCTATCAAAAGAAAAACATCAGAAAAATTCAATAGTGTCGATATCTACATCATCGGTGCTGTTGACCTGATGTAACTCCTCCTGAGTCACTGGATCTCTATCTACAGGGATGTCAGGCCAATACAAAAGAGGATCTGTGCCAGCAAAACCAAATGGGTCATCCGAGGGACCAGCGCCAGAGCTGGAAGGATCAAAAGTATCTACCTCTGCAGGATCTCTGCCCAAATGCCGAATGAAAAGATGTGACCGATCCAGCTGCTGAGTAAATCTCTCAATCTGTGTCACATGAGCCGGATCTTTGACACATGCTAGCCAATCCATCATCACGGATCCTGGAACCATATCCCCCATAAACTATGTGGCGCGGGTCTGAGCTCCAATCGTGCGAGGGATCCACCAATGCTGGAACATCTCCTGAGAACAGGGAACCTCTGACAATGTAAAATAGTCAATCCCCATTAATGGGATGTCAGTGATGGGTGACTGCCAATAATGCCTAGCAGGAGGAAAGATCACCATACGGATCTCTCCTATAGTGCTCCTGATAGCACGCTCTCCTAAATAGAGATCCCATCCTCCATCTGTGAAGAGAGGAATCCTATGAGTGGATATGACGTACTCTACTCCAGTCAGGTACCCATCCTCAAAGCTAACTCCCAAATGTTCTCTAGAGTAGGGAATCCACGTGATGACATCAGCTGTCAATAGCTCCAGCTGTAGGCGACAATGAGTGTAACCCTCAGCAACAAGGACCTCTACCAGTATGGAGTGATGCCATCTCCGTCCTCGTGGATAGGTATCTAAACCTAACACGCTCACATGACACAAATAAAGAAGCGTCTCATAGGCCCAAAACTGCCAACACAAAGCCAAACATCTCCTGTTAGTCAACACTCTTAACCTATACATGGGAAAAGATAAGAGAAACACTCACCAGCAGAAATGGGTAGAATCCTAACCACGCCTCGATCAAGCCCTGCGATCGCATGCACATTCCCCTAAGGAAGTAGGAAAAGGTGTAGGAACCCCAATCATACTCTCCTATACGGTCCACATGTCGAGTGGCGCTAATCAAAGCGAAGGACACCGTAAAGGAATTATCTGCTATGAAGCTGCCACTAATGATCATCAGGAATAATCACCGAATAATACGATCCATGATTCTCACATCATCGGGTATGGGCTTACTCAACAGCCCACTCATAACATCTACGCTCAAAGGACCGGTACGAACAGTCCTACCCTTGAGCGCCTCCGCCTGAACTCCCAACAAGGATCTGACGGCAGTAAGGGTGATATCCGCCGTGCAAGGCACCAGCTCCCCTCTAAACTCCATACCTGTGATAAACCACCAATCCATCAGCATCATCATCACCTCACAATCCAAAGAAATGGAGTGATCTGAAATCGTGGAACCATCGCTGCATACAATGCCCCGAGGTAACCCTGTGGACAAATGACGTGGTAGAATGGAGAAGAACGTCCCGAATACCCAACCATGGACAATCGCTCTATAGTCATCATACAAGGCCTGATACATAGTGTGGATGCTAAACTAGTTCCCTCGAGGTTGTGTAAAGCCAGGAACCTACATCAAATGTAGATCAAACATCAGACTCCTTGACTCCTCATCAATAGGAAATAAGGAAGATTAAAGATCTAACTTTATACCTCATTTGCGTGTAGGTATACTGAAGGATGCCTACTCAAGTCACCTAGAAGATCTGGGTTCGCCACTTGAATACCTGGCAACTCCCTACAGGGAACACATACAACAAGAGCAGGAACCTCGAATGATACATCCTCCTCAACATTCGGCACCTCAACCCAAATAGGACGTACCACCGCCTTCGCCAAACGACGAGGCTGTCTCATAGAACGACGCTGAGCCTCTTCAAAAGCCCTCCTACGTACACCAAAAGTGGTCCTGCGGGAACTGCTCAACTGATCTGGATCCATAATATCTGGACTGCAAGTCTCCAAATTACCTTAGAAAGGGTGTGGTAATTTCATACCTGAAGTCTTTTCCAAAATGTATTCTATGATTACATGCATACATGCATTGTTTTAACATACATCTACTATATAGTTAAAAATGCATAACTACCCAATGCCTACATTTTAGGAAAATTTTGCCATAGCCCCCTTTGTAAATTGGACTATCTACACGCACATATGCATGACTAGATGGCCATTAAGTAGCACACCTGTACACAGTCATATACATCCTGAATGCATTTATCACATCACAGTAAAAATCTGTAAGTGTACTCTAATTACCAGGATTATTTTACTTTATGCCTTTACTCATTTGTCCTCAGATAGGATAAGAAATGACAGTAAAAGGTGCCAATTTAACTGCTTCAAAAGTAAAATTTTTCCACATCATTATGTTCAGTATGGTTTAATACTAGCATTTACTATGTTGAATATTTTTTATCAAGTCATATCAGCATGCATATTCACTACTATGTGTCTAAATGCATTTCATGCGATAAGTCATTTTCCAATGTATGTAAATTGAAAAAAAATACATGCATGTGTTACCAGGACAGTGAAGAACGCTTGTACGGTGACAGAATATACAGAAAGTTGCCCGAACTCAGCAGATCTGCAGAAGAGCTCTTAGATTTCCTTCACTGCACAACTTGAAAATGACTTATGAAAGCAACCAACCACCTATACATAGGCACGGCTGGCCGTAAGTCAACCTGCGGATCCTGCAAGTACACCTGCGGCCCCCCTACATGGGTCCCACACCTCCGGCTCACTCCAGTTAGAATTACAAAGGAGGTCTCACAAGCTGAAAAGGCCAAATCAGGAATAAAAATGCTACGCGATTGAGGGGAACAGCCTGAAATCCTGGTTTCTTGTCGGTCAGAGTTAAACTTCGGTCGCCTCAATGGTATTCGCCTGAATGCAAGGTATACTATACCAATGAGCTCAGCTTTCGTAAACCATGCTCGGCAATACCCCCACAAAGGTCTGATGCCGTCATTTGCAAGGTTATAACCCTAAACCTCCCCGGCGGGGGTTACAACGCCGAAGTTATCAAATATCTACGTCTCCCCGGCGAGGGTCATAACGCACATCCTTCAAGCGTCTACGTCTCCCCGGCGGGGGTTACAATGCAATGCTAACATTGACACATACATCAATGAAGGTTAAGCAGCCTTGACAATGCACCCAGTAAGGATTCATCCGGTGATACACATATCAGTGAAGATCAGGCAACCCTGATAACAACCAACTGTTGGTAGTAACTCCGACAGTATAAGGGAACATGTTATACACATCCTCAAATAGACAAAGCTTTATTCCCACAGATCTCTTCCACACAAGAGGTACCTCTATGGAATATAAGTCAGTGTCTAGGATTCAAGACTTTTGTGGTAGTCCCAACGTCAACATCCTTGAAGACTTGGATCGCATGTTCAAGCCATTACTGATTGTCATCCCAACAGGATTACTTGACAATCATCCATGCATTCTACATGCACTTGCATCATGTTGCTGCATATAGCATCATGTTTATCTTGCTTGCATTTCAAGTGTCTAGGATTCTTTATCCTATCTATGCCTTGCATTGCATGAATATGATAAAGAGGGGCATCTGTAGACACTCGAAATTTTTTGCACTCCTATTACTGACATTACAGGAGGGTAGATTCGTCTTTTGGAGATAACCCTGAAGATAGCCTACAACCATACCGGATACAACCGGAAGTTCAACTCCAACCCGGAACAGAAACCGGGAACATCAGCTCCAAACCCGGAACACACACCGGGAATGTCGTTTCCAATCTCGGAGATAACCCCGAGATATCCAGATCAAAAGACTGGAAACAACACCGGAGAGGACAGTTCTATCTCGGCGATAACACCGCGACGTTCAGTTCCAGTCCCAGAGACAACACTGGGAGTAGAAACCTCATCCTTGGTGATAGCCCCGAGGAATGCCATTGTAGTTCCGGCGATAACCCCAGATATGCTTGTTTCAAACACATGCGATCAGCTTCAATACCTTCAGATGATAGTGAGGCATACAAACAAGCAGTCTAATCTCAGATGTAACCCTGAGCAACGTCTGCTTTCCACTTAAACCCATGATAACCCCCTGAGGTCAACACATCATCTTACCGCTCTCAACAAGATGATATCACAACATACTAACAAGTGGTCCAATCTCAGCTATAACCCTTAGCAATGTCTACTTTCAACTCAAACCGGCGATAACAAGTGGTACATATATACTTCGTTTGGATGCTCGGATTGAAGTTCTACAAGTTCGAGCGGACATTACAGTGTATGAGTGCACGTACTACGAGATGATGGGACCCGCGAAACCTGGGCCCACCACGACCAACCGCAGGTGGAACTGCGGCTACCGCAGGTACACCTGCAGCCATCAGTCTATATATACAAGGCTGAGGGTCAGCCATTTGAAGAGAGAGAGAGAGAAGGAAAAAGGCGAGGAAGCCCTGTCCATTTTACTCTGCATATACATCTTTCGAGTGTTTCCTCTTCTTTAAACACTAGTTAGCTCACATATAGCTACTTTTTATCCAGCAGGAGCTGAGTGTTTATCCATTTAAAGTCAAAGAAGTCTACTTTGGTAGCCCACTGTAAGCCTTACATTCTATAAAGCCTCTTTCTCCTATTATCACACACTGTTGTACACATTGATAGTCATTTGAGTGTGTTTGCCTGGACATCGGTCCGTGGTTTTCATTTCTGTCTGTATATATATACTAATATATGTATATATTTCGTATATATGGACTAACATTATCGAGTTATGCCTCGATTGAGCCTAGACTTCGGTCTGGAGCGTTTATTTGCTTTTATATATATATATATATGTATATATATAAACTGTGGTCAGACTCTGTCTGATGAGCCTGGATTTCACATCCGGAGCATTTAATTGCTTTTGTTTATATATATATTTATATATATATAATTGTTGTCAGACATATCTGATGAGCCTGGATTTTACATCCGGTGCCTTTACTCGTTTATATATATATATATATATATACATATATATAATTGCTGTCGAACATATCCGATGAGTCTGGATTCACATCTAGTGCGTTTACTGCTTTTATATATATATATTTGTACATATATATATATATATATATATATATATATTTATATTTCTGTCAGGCTTGGAGTTTACTTCGTGGCCATTTACAGCTTTATTTATATTCCGTCCTGCCTGGAGTTCACTTCGTGGTAGTTGATCGTTTTTAAAGCTTTATTTACTTTTTGTCCCGCCTGGAGTTCACTTCGTGGCGGTTGATCATGTTCATATATATATATATTTACAGCTTTTATATATATATATATATATATATATATATATATATCTACATCGCTTTCCATACAAATTGCAGATCATGTGAGCTTAGAATCATGTGATCACAGTGTTCATCTCATCAATCTAGATTCGCCCCATGATGGATAATTTACGCTATAAGCGACTTGTACATTATTTTACAATGTCTCAATTTCCTTGGATGGTCATTATGCCCATAAGGAGTTTAACGCACTATCAGATATTATTTTTTCGAGGATGCTTCGCATCTCGAAAATAAAAGCAAACAAGCCGGACATTTAGTAATAAAATGGAAGTATGAAAAGGTCTCAATTCTTATTGAGCACAGGGTTTGAAAAATCCTTTTTTACAAAATGTCATTGCTATATTGTGGTTAAAACTGAATTTTTCAAATAAAATTTAAACCCTTGTTTATAGGTGTGAACGAGGCCCCGCACTACTTTCAAATAATTGCACATTGATCCATACACATAAACATTCATTTAACAATTTCTTTGAAGAGTGGCGGTCACTGTGGTAACACGGATGTCGGGGGGTGCCTAACACCTTCCCTCCGCATAATCAAGCCCCCAAACCCTTAATGAATCTCGGTTTCACACACCCGTTTAGCAGTGTCAAAACACTAGGTCAATGTGCAAACCTTTTCGGTTGCGTTAGTGCAACCAGTTAAATACACCAACTGGCGACTCTTAAAGTCAATCGTCGACATTATACATGTTTGGACCTCTTTTTCATTTGTTTTTCAAACAAATCTCACATTAATATGAGAACACCAAAAGACAAGTAACGAAAAGGACACTCAAAAATCCCGGCGTCGACAATTATGTAGCAATTACTATAGCAATAATTGAGTATAAGCGAGTGACTTCTCAGTAAGCATCAATAATCAATCACAGTATTACTATTATGCAACCATAGTATTCACATACTTTACCATCGGGTAGTTCAGCAGTTTAACGAAGAAACTTTATTTGTTATTTTATATAAAAGATAATTCTTTTGTTTTCTAACTACGACAATACTTCCGTTGTGGGGTCCACCAATGATTATGCCGTTATACGAATATTCCTTGTTAAAATGAATATTCCCCGACCAATCGAATATTTTATAACAACTTGCTTACTTTGCAAAATTTATAAATATTACCCACAACTATAACATTCTATCATATCCACACCATAATATTTAAAAATATATTTCGACAAAAAATATTCTTTATTCATAAAAGTTGGGGTCTTACAACAAAATTTCATAAGAAGAGGAGGTTGTAAGACCCCAACTTTTATGAATAAAGATGAATTTTTCTCAAAATATATATTTCAATAATATGGTGTGAATTTGATATAATGCTATAGTTGTGGGTAATATTTATAAAATTTGCAAAGTAAGCAAGTTGTTATAAAATATTCGATTGGTCGGGGAATATTCATTTTAACAGGGAATATTCATACGACAGCACAATCATTGGTGAACCCCACAGCGGAATTATTGTCGGAGTTAGAAAATAACAGAAATATCTTTTTATAAAAAATAACGCCGAAAGTTTTACCGTTAACTATTGAAATACCCAGTGATAAAAGTACAATAATACGCGTGGTTGCATAGTAGCACACTGTATTGATTATTGATGCTTACGTGAGAAGTCAATCAGTTTTACTCAATTATTGCTACAGTAATTGATGCATAGTATCTCACGTTATTGATTCAATTATTGTCATAATATTTTATATTATAAAATCATTAATTGAGATGATAAGTTATTCATATTATTATTTGCATTATTAACAATGCTTAGAAAGTTCTTTCGAGGAAAGGGGTTTGGTCACCTAATTGCGCACCAATAGGGAGAAATCCATATCGAAAATCCCCTCATTCCCGGGAATGATCTGGTTGTTAATACTACAAGTTATATTATTGATGAATAAATGTTGTTAAAAATATTGAGGGGATCTTTATGAAGTATTTGTTGTAAATTTTGCTTATTATATGGACCCCCATTTACCCATTTTCAAAACCGCTTGTAGAAGTTATCTCGAGCTTTTGTTTTTTGTAACGATCGAGAAATTCGGATTTATTGTAAAATAATTTTATTCAATTAAATAATGAATAAAATTATATTATTTGTTATTATTATGTGTTAGTAAGATGAATGTTGTTCTATAACCTAGAAACGTCGGAATTTTATAGTATTTCGACTACGTGAAGGAATTAAAATGTTTGAATTTCAAAGACGAAAATAAAAGTTTTCCGATAAATTTTCTAAAAAACACTATTTATTGATCTTTGCTCGGGAATTATTTTTGAACTTCCTAGAAATACGTAACGATAGAATATTGAGGTAAGAGGGATTATGTAATAATAATTTATGTATGAAAAATGTAGTTTTTCGCATGCGGACTTAATTCGAGAACGTTAGGGAAAATAAAACGTTAAGGAGCTAAAGTGTTGATCGTATAATATATAGGTATTATGCGAAGAAATGAATACTGAGTATTATACGTGTGTATATGAATGATGGTTTATCGTTATATTATGAATGAGTATACGAGTTAGAATACAAGAATAATACGTAAACAATATGTTATAAGGCTTTAAGCCAAATGAAATGGAATTGTAGGATTGTGTGGCAATTTGTAAAGTCCAATAGAAGTTAATGTGCAAGCCCAAGTGTAAGTAATGGTAAAGTCCAATTAAGTTTGTTAATACAAGCCCAAGTGTAGGATAAGTTAATTAAACCAAGGCCCAAACTATTAATTCAATGGGTTAGGGTGACCTATGGGCAACCCATGATCATATGGTTAATCTTGGTGACCAAGAAAAGAGTGTAATGGCCAAGTAATTAATTTGATGAGCAAGTTAACTTAGTGCATAGGTAATGAACAAAAAGAAGACGTGGGATTGGTGTATTTACTAATATATCCTAACCTTGGTTTTTCTATAAATAAGAAAGCTTGGATTTCATTGTTGTTTGTTAATTTTCATCCAACAACTTTCAACTTAATTGTTAGAGAGAATAAGTAAGAATAAGTTAGACTTGCATTAAGTAGAAAAGAAGAAGACAAGCTTGATCATCAAAGGTAATAATCCTATGTTATTAATCTTCCATCTCTACAATTGTAGGTTGATAAGAGAAGTATTAATTGATAGACATGTATGCTATGAAATGATAAGAATAAATAATCTAAGGACTTAAGTCTTAATAAGCCGTGAATAAGCACTTTATTCATAGATAAGTTATAAACTAAGGAAGAACTTGTAAGACTTGTAACATGTTTACATGAATGAAGTTTGTATGATAAAAGGATGTAAGGATGATGGTTAAAAGACTTAATCTATCATAAGTCGTATGAAATGGAATCATAAGTAGTTTATACTTTTATAGGTTATAAACTCATGAAGAACAAGTATTAACTTATCATGTAAATAATTTGATCTAATATGTATGTTAAGATGATAGTATGATGGATAGAATCCATTTGAAATGATAAACAAATCATAAGTAACGAAGTTATGTCGGAATTCACACGATTGGACGATAATCGTCGAATTCGTGAAATTCTCGGATTTGAAGATAAATTTTGATATTGAGCTTGGAAACGTTAGTTTTCGATGGAGACAAGTCTTATTTGGCATTATAGAGTTGTGGACTTGAATATGATTTAATTCTGACTTAGAACGAAGAAACGAATGTTGAACGTTCACGAACGTTGAACGTTCACGAACGTTTATCATTTTCATTAAAAATGAACTCATAGGTGAATTTTGAGTTAACAAAGTCGAAAATGTAAAATTCTTATATGAACATGTAGAGTATGTGATTTGTGAGCTAATGGATTTTTAACGAGCCAATTCGAACTTATAACGAAGAAGTTACTAGCCCGGGAATCTCATTTAAGAAAATTTTTAGTCAAATTTTTCTATACCTCAGAGCCGGCGCCGCAGCGCCACTCAAGGCATTGTCCTTGGCGCTGCAGCGCCGCTTGACTAGCACCCATTGTAAAGTGGCACCACATCACGATTAAATTTAATCGGGACTCATGGCTTGTATAGCCGAGTCCCACCTTACATGTAGAGTGGCGCCACACGTAGCGACACGAGAGAGAAGGAAGAAGTGGCGTCGTAGCGCCAAGACTGAGAGAACCCTACTGGAAACTCGCGCCGCAACATGAGTTGTAGAACAATAGTTGGCGCCGTAGCGCCAGCCTTAGGGTTTTCACAGTGAAGAAAGGTTATGAAGATAAAAAGAAAGGTAGTTGGTTAATGATGAAGTACAACATTAATTAACTTAATGTAGCATTGTTTAAAGTATTTTAAACCTTAAAGCATGATCACTAAATGTTGAAGATAATCAATCAAACTTAAACGTAATGGAAATGTAAACTATAAATGGCAAGCCGGAACCAATGGTAACAAATATAATACATGATTGGATTGAGAAGAGGGGTAAGATTCATTATGAACCATGTATGTTTATTCACGACTTAACGTGTTATGTATGTGATCATCTATTGTAGAGACTTTAAAGACTTAAAGTGAACATGTAATAATAATAGCATACACTAAAGGCAAGTGTTCTAACCCTTGTGTATGTTCAATCTAGATAAGCTTTGTGATTCATGTATTCCTACGCATGAATTGATGTATGATGAAGTCAAAGCCAATTCTTTCGGCTAGACTTACGATATGTTGGATTTCTTCTAATCTATTGAAGTATGGTCAATGATTTACCAAACTATTTTGGTGAAGAGTGAGTATGCTAAACAAATGTTTTGTCGTCAAACGACAGGCACATGAGATTGCCACCACTTAAACGTACATACGTTTAAAGAATGTAGTGTTGATCAACATAAAGTACTATAGGATGATAACCTAGATATGCTCGTAAGTAATGCCAGACTTACGGACTTAGTGTCGAGTTATCCTTTTTAAAGAAAGTATGAAATGCTCAAGGTCTTGGACCAGAATTGATGTTTTACTGAATGTTATCATTGTAAAACATTTTAAAGTAAAGAGAAGTGCTATTTTGAATTATCTATAGTACTTCATAACTATTGTTCAGTTATTGAAGATATATGATTAGTATGATTCAAGCATATTGTTAAATGAAATTATTGTACTTGTTGAACTAGTTATGCTTACTCTTGTTTGAACCATATGAATGCAACTAAGACCGAACGGACCGAAGGATCCGGCAATGATAAAGGAAAGGCTAAGGCGAACCTATAGATTATCTATGTAATAGTATAGGTTTGTAATGATAATATTTGATATTATGACAAGAACAAATGTAGCGGTTATAATCTCAGATGACAGTGAGGCATACAAACAAGCAGTCTAATCTCAGATGTAACCCTGAGCAACGTCTGCTTTCCACTTAAACCGGCGATAACCCCGGTGAGGAGTCAACACATCATCTTACTGTCTCAACAAGATGATATCACAACATACTAACAAGTGGTTCAATCTCAGCTATAACCCTTAGCAATGTCTACTTTCAACTCAAACCGGCGATAACAAGTGGTACATATATACTTCGTTTGGATGCTCGGATTGAAGTTCTACAAGTTCGAGCGGACATTACAGTGTATGAGTGCATCGTCTTGTGAGATGACGGACCCATGAAACTGGGCCCACTCACGACCAACCGCAGTGGGCTCACATCGCCAGCAGTACACACTGCAACCATCGATCTATATATAAGGTGAGGGTCGACCATTTGAAGAGAGAGAGAGAGAAGGAAAAAGGCGAGGAAGCCCTGTCCATTTTACTCTGCATATACATCTTTCGAGTGTTTCCTCTTCTTTAAACACTAGTTAGCTCACATATAGCTACTTTTTATCCAGCAGGAGCTGAGTGTTTATCCATTTAAAGTCAAAGAAGTCTACTTTGGTAGCCCACTATAAGCCTTCTTACATTCTATAAAGCCTCTTTCTCCTATTATCACACACTGTTGTACACGTTGATAGTCATTTGAGTGTGTTTGCCTGGACATCGGTCCGTGGTTTTCATTTCTGTCTGTATATATATACTAATATATGTATATATTTCGTATATATGGACTAACATTATCGAGTTATGCCTCGATTGAGCCTGAACTTGATGCGAGCGCGTATTTACTTTTTTATATATATATATATATAAATCGTGGTCGAACTGTCCTCGATGAGCCTGGATTTCACATCCGGAGCATTTAATTGCTTTTGTATATATATATATATAATTGTTGTCAGACATATCTGACGAGCCTGGATTTTACATCCGGTGCATTTACTCGTTTATATATATATATACATATATATAATTGCTGTCGAACATATCCGATGAGTCTGGATTCACATCTAGTGCTCTATCTTTTTATATATATATATATTTGTACATATATATATATATATATATATATATATATATTTATATTTCCACAGCTTGAGTTTACTTTGTGGCCATTTACGACTTTATTTATATTCCGTCCTGCCTGGAGTTCACTTCGTGGCAGTTGATCGTTTTTAAAGCTTTATTTACTTTTTGTCCCGTCTGGAGTTCACTTCGTGGCGGTTGATCATGTTTATATATATATATTTACAGCTTTTATATATATATATATATATATATATATATATATATATATAAATCGCTATCGCTTTCCATACAAATTGCAGTATCATGTGAGCCTAGGAATCATGTGATCACAGGTTCAGTCTACTGAATCTAGATTCGGTTCCCATGATGGATATTTTCTGGCTATAAGTAGCTTGTACATTATTTTACAATGTCTGAATTTCCTTGGATGGCTGTCATGCCCATAAGGAGTTTGGCACTGCTGTATATTATTTTTTCGAGGATGCTTCGCATCTCGAAAATAAAAGCAAACAAGCCGGACATTTAGTAATAAAATGGAAGTATGAAAAGGTCTAAATTCTTATTGAGCACAGGGTTTGAAAAATCCTTTTTTACAAAACGTCATAGCTATATTGTGGTTAAAACTGAATTTTTCAAATAAAATTTAAACCCTTGTTTATAGGTATGAACGAGGCCCCGCACTACTTTCAAATAATTGCACATTGATCCACACACATAAACATTCATTTAACAATTTCTTTGAAGAGTGGCGGTCACTGTGGTAACACGGATGTCGGGGGGTGCCTAACACCTTCCCTCCGCATAATCAAGCCCCCAAACCCTTAATGAATCTCGGTTTCACACACCCGTTTAGCAGTGTCAAAACACTAGGTCAATGTGCAAACCTTTTCGGTTGCGTTAGTGCAACCAGTTAAATACACCAACTGGCGACTCTTAAAGTCAATCGTCGACATTATACATGTCGGACCTTTTTCATTTGTTTTTTCAAACAAATCTCACATTAATATGAGAACACCAAAAGACAAGTAACGAAAAGGGACAATCAAAAATCCCGACGTCGACAATTATGTAGCAATTACTATAGCAATAATTGAGTATAAATGAGTGACTTCTCAAGTAAGCATCAATAATCAATCAGGTGTGCTAATAACCACCACGTATTCTTGTACTTTACCACGGGGTAGTTCAACGGTTTAACGATAAAACTTTATTTATTTTTTATAAAAGATAATTCTTTTGTTTTTTAACTACGACAATACTTAGTTGTTAGGGTCCACCAATGATTATGCCGTTATCTGAATATTCCTTGTTAAAATGAATATTCCATCGAACATTTATAACAACTTGCTTACTTTTGCAAAATTTATAAATATTACCCACAACTATAACATTCTATCATATCCACACCATAATATTTAAAATATATTTTAAACAAAAAATATTCTTTATTCATAAAAGTTGGGGTCTTATAACAAAATTTCATAAGAAGTGGAGGTTGTAAGACCTCAACTTTATGAATAAAGATGAATTTTTCTCAAAATATATTTTTCAATATTATGGTGTGATTTGATATAATGCTATAGTTGTGGGTAATATTTATAAAATTTGCAAAAGTAAGCAAGTTGTTATAAAATATTCGATTGGCTCTGGGAATATTCATTTTAACAGGAATATTCATACGACAAAGACAATCATCATTGAACCCTACAATGAATTATTGTCGAGTTAGAAAATAATGTAAATATCTTTTATAAAAAAATAACGCCGAAAGTTTTACCGTTAACTATTGAAATACCCAGTGATAAAAGTACAATAATACGCGTGGTTGCATAGTAGCACACTGTATTGATTATTGATGCTTACGTTAGAAGTCAATCAGTTTTACTCAATTATTGCTACAAGATAATGATGCATAATATCTCACGTTATCGATTCAATTATTGTCATAATATTTTATATTATAAAATCATTAATTGAGATGATAAGTTATTCATATTATTATTTGCATTATTAACAATGTTTAGAAAGTTCTGTCGAGGAAAGGGGTTTGGTCACCTAATTGCGCACCAATAGGGAGAAATCCATATCGGAAATCCCCTCATTCCCGGGAATGATCTGGTTGTTAATACTACAAGTTATATTATTGATGAATAAATGTTGTTAAAAATATTGAGGGGATCTTTATGAAGTATTTGTTGTAAATTTTGCTTATTATATGGACCCCCCATTTACCCATTTTCAAAACTGTCGGTAGAAGTTATCTCAGTTTTGTTTTTGTAACGATCGAGAAATTCGGATATTTATTGTAAAATAATTTTATTCAATTAAATAATGAATAAAATTATATTATTTGTTATTATTATATGTTAGTAAGATGAATGTTATTCTATAACCTAGAAACGTCGGAATTTCATAGTATTTCGACTACGTGAAGGAATTAAAGTGTTTGAATTTCAAAGATGAAAATAAAAGTTTTCCGATAAATTTTCTAAAAAACACTATTTATTGATCTTTGCTCGGGAATTATTTTTGAACTTCCTAGAAATACGTAACGATAGAATATTGAGGTAAGAGGGATTATGTAATAATAATTTATGTATGAAAAATGTAGTTTTTTCGCATGCGGACTTAATTCAAGAACGTTAGGGAAAATAAAACGTTAAGGAGCTAAAGTGTTGATCGTATAATATATAGGTATTGTACGAAGAAATGAATTCGAGTATTATACGTGTGTGTATGAATGATGGTTTATCGTATATTATGAATGAGTATACGAGTTAGAATACAAGAATAATATGCAAACAATATGTTATAAGGCTTTAAGCCAAATGAAATGGAATTGTAGGATTGTGTGGCAATTTGTAAAGTCCAATAGAAGTTAATGTGCAAGCCCAAGTGTAAGTAATGGTAAAGTCCAATTAAGTTTGTTAATACAAGCCCAAGTGTAGGATAAGTTAATTAAACCTAAGGCCCAAACTATTAATTCAATGGGTTAGGGTGACCTATGGGGCAACCCATGATCATATGGTTAATCTTGGTGACCAAGAAAAGAGTGTAATGGCCAAGTAATTAATTTGATGAGCAAGTTAACTTAGTGCATAGGTAATGAACAGTAAAGACGTGGGATTGGTGTATTTACTAATATATCCTAACCTTGGTTTTTCTATAAATAAGAAAGCTTGGATTTCATTGTTGTTTATTAATTTTCATCCAACAACTTTAAACTTAATTGTTAGAGAGAATAAGTAAGAATAAGTTAGACTTGCATTAAGTAGAAAAGAAGAAGACAAGCTTGATCATCAAAGGTAATAATCCTATGTTATTAATCTTCCATCTCTACAATTGTAGGTTGATAAGAGAAGTATTAATTGATAGACATGTATGCTATGAAATGATAAGAATAAATAATCTAAGGACTTAAGTCTTAATAAGCCGTGAATAAGCACTTTATTCATAGATAAGTTATAAACTAAGGAAGAACTTGTAAGACTTGTAACATGTTTACATGAATGAAGTTTGTATGATAAAAGGATGTAAGGATGATGGTTAGAAGACTTAATCTATCATAAGTCGTATGAAATGGAATCATAAGTAGTTTATACTTTTATAAGTTATAAACTCATGAAGAACAAGTATTAACTTATCATGTAAATAAGTTGATGTAATATGTATGTTAAGATGATTGTATGATGGATAGAATCCATTTGAAATGATAAACAAATCATAAGTAACGAAGTTATGTCGGAATTCACACGATTGATTTATAATCGTCAATTAAATGAAATTCTCATTTGAAGATAAATTTTGATATTGAGCTTGGAAACGTTAGTTTTCGATGGAGACAAGTCTTATTTGGCATTATAGAGTTGTGGACTTGAATATGATTTAATTCTGACTTAGAACGAAGAAACGAATGTTGAACGTTCACGAACGTTGAACGTTCACGAACGTTTATCATTTTCATTAAAAATGAACTCATAGGTGAATTTTGAGTTAACAAAGTCAAAAATGTAAAATTCTTATATGAACATGTAGATTATGTGATTTGTGAGCTAATGGATTTTTAACGAGCCAATTCAAACTTATAACGAAGAAGTTACTAGCACTGGAATCTCATTTAAGAAAATTTTTAGTCAAATTTTTCTATACCTCGAGGCCATTATGTAGCACTACTCAAGGCATTGTCCTTGGCCGCAGCCAGTTTGACTAGCACCCATTGTAAAGTGGCACCACAAAGATCTATTAAATTTAATCGGGACTCATGTACAACGCCGAGTCCGGACCTTACACACTGGAGAGTGGCGCCACAGCGCGACACAGAGAGGAAGAAGTGGCGTCGTAGCGCCAAGACTGAGAGAACCCTACTGGAAACTCGCGCCGCAACATGAGTTGTAGAACAATAGTTGGCGCCGTAGCGCCAGCCTTAGGGTTTTCATAGTGAAGAAAGGTTATGAAGATAAAAAGAAAGGTAGTTGGTTAATGATGAAGTACAACATTAATTAACTTAATGTAGCATTGTTTAAAGTATTTTAAACCTTAAAGCATGATCACTAAATGTTGAAGATAATCAATCAAACTTAAACGTAATGGAAATGTAAACTGTAAATGGCAAGCCAGAACCAATGGTAACAAATATAATACATGATTGGATTGAGAAGAAGGGTAAGATTCATTAGGAACCATGTATGTTTATTCACGACTTAACGTGTTATGTATGTGATCATCTATTGTAGAGACTTTAAAGACTTAAAGTGAACATGTAATAATAATAGCATACACTAAAGGTAAGTGTTCTAACCCTTGTGTATGTTCAATATAGACAAGCTTTGTGATTCATGTATTCCTACGCATGAATTGATGTATGATGAAGTCAAAGCCAATTCTTTCGGCTAGACTTACGATATGTTGGATTTCTTCTAATCTATTGAAGTATGGTCAATGATTTACCAAACTATTTTGGTGAAGAGTGAGTATGCTAAACAAATGTTTTGTCGTCAAACGACAGGCACATGAGATTGCCACCACTTAAACGTACATACGTTTAAAGAATGTAGTGTTGATCAACATAAAGTACTATAGGATGATAACCTAGATATGCTCGTAAGTAATGCCAGACTTACGGACTTAGTGTCGAGTTATCCTTTTTAAAGAAAGTATGAAATGCTCAAGGTCTTGGACCAGAATTGATGTTTTACTGAATGTTATCATTGTAAAACATTTTAAAGTAAAGAGAAGTGCTATTTTGAATTATCTATAGTACTTCATAACTATTGTTCAGTTATTGAAGATATATGATTAGTATGATTCAAGCATATTGTTAAATGAAATTGTTGTACTTGTTGAGCTAGTTATGCTTACTCTTGTTTGAACCATATGAATGCAACTAAGACCGAACGGACCGAAGGATCCGGCAATGATAAAGGAAAGGCTAAGGCGAACCTATAGATTATCTATGTAATAGTATAGGTTTGTAATGATAATATTTGATATTATGACAAGAACAAATGTAGCGGTTATAAAGAACCTGGGGAATGGTATTTGTAGACAATTAAAATTTTTTGCCTACCTGTTACTAACATTACAGGAAGTGCAGAATCTTCTTGTAGAGATAACCCTAGACGACTGCTCAGCTTAATCCCAGAAATACCACTGGAAGTTTAGTTTCAACCCCGAAAAACACACTAGGAATATCATTTTCCCACCTCAGAGATAACCTCGGGGAAAGCAGTGCAACTACCAGAAATTCCACCGGAGAAGGCCGATTCATCTTGGAGATAACCCTGAGATGTTCAGTCTCAGTCCCGAAAACAACACCAAGAAAGACAATGTCAACCTTGGAGATAACCCCAAGGGGTGCAGTTGCAGTTTCGGAGATAACCCCGGAGATGCTCGTTTCATCCTATGCAGTCATCTTCAACCTCGGGACTCACACCGAGGCACTCAATTCCCAAATTCAGAGATAACCTCGGGAGGACAACCATACCTCAGAGACAACCCTGAGGGTATTCAACAATTTCAGCAGCCCAATCTCAGAGGTAACCCTAAGCAACGTCTGCTTTATCAGCCAAAACCGGAGATAACCCCGTTGAAGGGACAAGTTGTCAAATTGCCAGCTTAACCCCACATGGCGCCGTCTCAACAAACATCTCAGCATACATTCTACACAACAATGTCCCACAAGAACCAAGGAGTTGCAATCTCGAATGACTACTATGCAAGGCAGAACACCGGATAGAATTTAAAGCTTGAAGACACAAGACATGATTCCACAAGACATGATTCTATCTTCCTAACTTCGTACAACCTCTAATCCCATGTCATTGCATAGCTCTCAAAAATATCAGTCCAAAATAGGTCTTATACACCTCAATCGGATGCTCGGATTGAAGATCTCCAAGTTCGAATGGACATCGCGTTGCATGCGTAAACATACTTCGAGACGACGGGACCCACAGAGCCCGGGGCACCCCGGGTAGCCGCAGGTGCATCTGCAGTTGCCACATGTACACCTGCGACTCCCCCTCTATAAATAGAGGGCTTGGGGTGGCCATATTCAAGAGAAGAAAGGCAAGGAAGCCCTGTCCAATTTGCTCTATACACACCCTATATTGAGTGTTTTCTCATTTTAAACACTTGTTAGCTCACATATAGCTATATTTTTACCGGCGGGAGCTAAGTGTTCATCCACTTAAAGCTATAGAAGTCTTCTTTGGCAGTCCACTGTAAGCCTTCTTACACACTTTAAAGCCTTTCTCTTTATCTTTGCACACACTCTTCTTCACGTTGAGAGTCATGTTGTGTGTGTATGCACGACTTCTATCCGTGATTTTCATTTTTGTTTCTATATATATATATATATATATATATATATATATATATATGGACTAACATTTTCGAGTTATGCCTCGATTAAGCATGGACTCACGTCCTAGAGCATTTATTTGCTTGTATATATATATATACTTATATATATGAACCGTTGTCAAACTTTGTTCGATGAGCCTGGATTTTACATCCGGGGCGTTTACTACTTATATATATATATATATATATATATATATATATATATATATATATAAACTATTATCGAACTCTATTCGATGAGCCCTGGTTTTATATCCCGTATGCTTACTGGCTTTTATATATATATATATATATATATATATATATATATATATATATATATTTCTATTTCTATTTCACAGGTTCGAGTTTACTTAGTGTCCTTTTACCGCTTTATTTACATTCCGTCCCGCCTGGAGTTTACTTCATGGCGGTTGATCGTTTTTACTGTTTTCTTTACATTTAGTCCTGCCTGGAGTTTACTTCGTGGTGGTTGATCGCATTTATTGCTTTATTTACATTTCTGATCCCCGTGGAGGTGCTTTGTGGTGGTTGATCATATCTCTATATATATTTACCGCTTTTATATATTTACATTCTCGATCCCCCACTGAGGTACTTCGTGGTGGTTGATCATGTCTGTATATATATATATATTTACAACTTTTATATATATAATCTGCCATCGCTTTCATATAAACTACGATCATGTGAGCCTAGGAATCATGTGATCACAGATTCAAATCATTTGAATCTAGATTCGAGTTCCGTGACGGATATTTTCAAATTGTAGTGGCGACATTGTAAATTATTCACGGCATTTGAATTTCCTTAAATGGCTTTCATGCCCATAAGGATTTCGGCACTGCTATATATTATTTTCTCGAAGATGCTTCGCATATCGAAAATAAAAGCAATCAAGCCAAACATTTAATAATAAAACAGAAGTATCAAAGGACTCAATTACTATTGAGCATAGGGTTTGAAAAACCTCTTTTACAAAACCTCATTGCTATATCTTGTTTAAAACTGAATTTTTGTATAAATTCAAACCCTATGTATATAGTTACGAATGAGGTATAGCACTACTTTCAAATAACAACACATTGACCCACACACACAGACACACACACACATTTATATAATAGTTTCTTGAAAAGTGGTGGTCACCATGGTAACACGGAAGTCGGGGGGTGCCTAACACCTTCCCTCCACATAATCAATCCCCTGAACCCAAATGAATCTCGATTTCACAGATCCGTTTAGCAGTGTCACATCACTGGGTCAATGTGCAAACCTTTTCTCAGTTGCGTTGGTGCAACCAGTTAAAAACACCAATTGGCAACTCTTACAGTCAAATCGTCGACATATACATGTCGGACCTTTTCTACTTATTTTTTCAAACAAATCTCACATAACATGAGAACACCAAAGAACAAGAAAAGAAAAGGGATAAATAAAAATCCCGACGTTGACAGGTGGCGACTCTGCTGGGGACACCAGTAAGAGGGCTTAAGCCGTTATTACAAGCTTTTTAAAACTGTTATATGCTTGTGTGTGAATGTTGCATTTACATTTTTGATGAATGTGTACGAATGCATTTTACTTACTACACTATAATATATCTATCTGTGATATTAGTGCTTCGCATATGTCATCATTTCCATAAATAGTGAGACACGTTGTATGTTTATGTATGTTGTGTGGTTCCTCGGCCAGGAGGCTATCCTGTCGGTGTTTGATTACTGGACTCGTAGGAAGACTAATTCCAATGATGCTCAGGAAAGGCACCACCCAGATTTGCTCCAATTGAAAGACCGGATTAATTTCTCGTCGAGTAGATTGCGATGATCTGGGAACCTTCATGCCAAAAATCCGCGAGAGTAGCCTAAGATAGGTCAGCCTCTGATAAACCAAATGCGGAGGAAAGTCTCTCCATGCTTTCCATTTTTCAATTACTTATAAAGAAAATTACGTGTAATTTTATTCCATGTTCATCTCTATGTAATGGGAAATATGAAGAATATTTGCACATGCATATTAAGACTTGACATGCTATCAAATGACACCCGTTTTGCAGGATAATATTCCTAAAATGGACACATTTAAATAGCATGTAAACATTTATACATTCTCTAAGACTTTAATACATAAGTTTTTGCAGGGAAACAATTAGGCCTGTTACCCGCTCAAAATCCAAAAAGGCCACGAGCCTACATCCAATTATGTCTTCGTCTGACCAGTCTAATCCTACTCCTGTCTCTCGAGAAGAGTTTGACGAATTAAGAAAACAAATTACAGATTTGGTTGTTCTGCTTAAAGAATTACACCAATCTACTCAGCGTTCGTGAATACCCGTACATACAGAATCCTCTATACAAGGTGTAGATAAAACAAAACCTGAAATTTAGTTGGATACGACCAAAAAAACTCCTGAAAACACCAATCTCAAAGAAGATCTAGAGACCGGTGATATCAGGAAGAAATTCCTTCAAATAGAGGAAACCATTCGTTCTATCAAAGGAATTGGAGCACACGGGAGTGTTTCATATGCTGACCTTTGTATATTCCCTGGTGTTCATTTTCCATAGAAGTTCAAAACTCCAGACTTTGAAAAGTATGATGGGTTAGGGGATCCTTATACACATTTGAAGGTGTTCATTGGAGAACTTGGATCTTATGCAGAGAACGAGAAGCTCAGAATGTAGCTGTTCCAGAAGAGTCTGACTGGAGAAGCCAGATCGTGGTATACTAGATTAGATAACTCAAAGATCCATAGCTGGGAGGAACTAGTTCATACCTTCCTCACTCAGTACAACTTCCAATCTCAGATGGCTCCTGACGGTACCAGATTACCAAGGTCAAGAAACAGTCTAATGAGTCTTTAAAAGAGTATGGTCAAAGGTGGAGGCGCCTTGCTGCTAAAATTATTCCTTCCATGACAGAATCAGAAATGGTCATGACCTTTATAGACATACAAGAATCTCCTTTCTATGAAAGAGTCTTAGCTGGCATTGGCAAGCCATTTTATAAAATGATTAAACATGGAGAGATGGCTGAGATGAGATTGAAGTTAGGAAAGATTCAAGACCTAGCCACTCTTAAAGCAGTTGCTGAGCACATCCAGTCTGGAACTTATGGAAACAACCCACGAAGGGTCCATAAAAAGAAAGAGGAAGATGTTTCTTTGATACTACAAGGTCAAAAGGCAGTCAGAATATGCCTATTCAGAGGAGAAACTACTCCCTTTTGCAAGAACAGTCTTCAAACCCTCCATTTCCATACTCTTCTGACTACCCAGAAGAAAATTACACATCTTCTTCCACCAGCCAACCCAAATGGGAAGGGTTTCAATGCTACTCGGAAGTGTGCTTATCATGCCGGGGCACCGGAACATGACACTCAAGATTGATGGGCCTTGAAACACAAGATCCAGGACTTAATCGCCAATGGGGAGATTGTCGTGACTAAACCCGACTAACCTCATGTGCAAGACAATCCTCTTCCTCAACACAAAGAATGAAAGGTCAATATGATTAATTGGAGCAGTGGATAGAGTTCCAATTACATTGGTGAATCTTCCTAGACCAGCAAAGACGGTGCTGACAGATGGGATTATGCGCTGTTCCAGTTCATGATGGAGCAAAAGATTAAGGCTCTTTGCAAATAAGTAGATCAGTTGGCAGAACTGGTGATTCATTAACACCAAGTCACACGCCAATTAATCAGTCAGAAGAATGCTAGTCTCCTTCCTTTTTTCATGAATATTCCATCCTCGCCTTCAGAAAGTGAAACACTGGAGGATAAAGTTGCGAAAAGAGTAAGTGCCAAAGCCCATCGGGATTTTGCCATCAAAAGGGAATTTACATACATTGGCCAGCCAATGGAGGAGATATTTCAGATGTTTATCAATTAAGGAAGAATTACATCCCTTCTACCTCCAATCAATCCCCGTTCCAGACGGTTTAATTCTGAGGGAGTATGCCAATATCACTCCCACTCTCGCGGTCACATCACAGAAGAATACTGGGCACTCCGCCACCTCATTTAGAATTTAATTGACAGCGGTGTCCTGCAAATGGCAGATGATGACACTTTGCTACTCGATAATGGGAACACATGTCCTAAAAAATGGAAGGACGACGTAGCAGTTATATCCATTGAGGATGATGCGGCTGCTAAACCACTCACAATACAAGCAATTCAACTCAAAGGAGCTGACAATCCTTTGAAAGTGGCTGCACCAGAGCCAATTAACTTACCATTCAGACCACAGTATCCTGTTGTCAGCCTACACAAAGTCCCATGGAATTATGGGCAGGCTGAAGGATCTACAGCACATACAACTACTGCAGTGTCGAAGGAGAATCCACTATATCTTCCCCATCGGGTGATGAAGCCCACCATCAAATCAAATGGGAAATTTCCCATGGCGAGGATTGAAGAGTTCCTTCGTACCATGGGCCATAACGAAGCCAAAGTGGTTTTAAGCTTGAGAGAAGATCTAATACAAATTTCCATATTGGACTTGGTTTTCTCTTCCGAAGATCACAAGAAGATATTGCTAAGGGTCTTGGAAGAAGCCCATTTACCGAAATCTGTGGATGTGGAAAAATTCCAACATCTGGTTGATCACATTTTCAACAACAATGTGATATCTTTCACTGATGACGACATACTACTTTGAAGGGACCCACATTACAAGCCGCCGTTGCATATAGCGGTTTTGTCCTCCGGATACATGGTAGGAGGAGTCTTGATAGATGGAGGTTCATCTCAGAATATCTGTCCTTATGCTACCTTAGAGAAGATGAATATCAACCCCAAGAGGATCAAAAGTAGCCATACGGTTATAAAAGCTTTTAATGGGTCCTGATGAAACACCGTTGGAGTAATTGAATTACTAGTGGAGATTAGTCCACATACATTCAGTGTATCCTTTCACATGCTCAAAATAGCCACATGATACAACCTACTGTTGGGAAGACCATGGATTCATATGGCTAGAGTCATCCCTTCCACCCTTCATCAACAACTCAAGTACATTATCAATAATAGTCTAATCACTGTTAATGCTGAATAGGAATGTCCGGAACAAGGTTACATGCCACTAATAAGCTTCAATTCAGAAGTTGAGCCGGTCAGTTTCCATGCCTTGGAGGTGAGCAACACGCATTACCATCCCATTGGGGCACCACCTCTCACACCCAAGATTTCTGCTGAGGTTATGCCGGCCACTCAAGAGATGATGTCATTGGGTCATCAACCTAGACAAGGGTTGGGCAAAGATCAACAGGGTATTAAGCACCCGATTCAAGTACCCAGTCAAACAGGGACAGTTGGATTAGGCTATTCTTCTAGCTCCAGTCATAGGAATCCTTATAAGCACAAACAAATGCCTTCAACTTCAGCCACACAATGATTTTCTCCACCTATAAATCCTGAGTTTGTACAGTCTCCGGTAAAGGTGCCAGCCCATGTTATGGCTATGATATTTCCCAAACTGATACCGGTTAAAGCAAAAGTGGTCCTGATTCCTGATCCCAAAGTGGAAGAGAGGGAACAGAGACGTAAACAAGACATCGCCAGGATGATGTCAATCATACGAATCATTGTCCATGATGAGCATACAAATAGATACACCCCAGATGATGATTACCTAGATGTTATTGTCATCATTAGGGAGAAGGAGGATGATGACAGCCCCTCCATCACTACAGTCCATTAGGACTTTACCCTTAACAATTGGAGCAGCACTCAATGCATTGGTGGACGAGGGTAAAATGGGTAAAAATTCCATCTGCCCTGTAGATAACTTTAACTGCTTACTTTCTTGTACAGTATTAGAAGTTGTTTTATCAGTACATGCTAAAACTTTGTACGATTGAACAGTTTTATATATTAAGTGAAAGCATATTTTGTTTCAGGACTTTGAATTTAGATGTGCTCAGACTTCTGCATTATGAGGTGCCTTTTACGCACAAGGATCAGAATTTTGATGAAAAGTTGGACTCGGACTTGATGGAAATACAAAAGGACATTGAGATACCTTAGGAGATTAAGGAATGGGTCAAGACAAACCTAAACCTAACCTTGATCAAACCACATCTTTCAATCTCAAAACCATAGAAAACCCTAAGCTAATCCAGATTGGTTCAGACCTTACCCCAAACCAACAGAATGACATGTTACGCTACTAACCCAATTCCAGGATGTGTTTTCATGGTCTCATGAAGACATGGTGGGTTTGTCTACTGACATTATCCTTCATCGCCTTCGCATTAAAGAGGGGGATTCAAGCCAGTCAGGCAGAAGCTCAGGCAATTAAAACCTGAGTGGAGTTTAAACGTTAAAGAAGAAATTGTGAAACAATTTCAAGTGGGCATCATCATGGTGTCTATATACCCTGAATGGCTATCAAACATAGTCCCCGTGCCTAAACCAGGAGGAAAGGTGTGAGTTTGCGTGGATTACCGGGATCTGAACAAAGCTTGCCTTAAGGATAACTTTCTCGTACCATTCATCCACATTCTCATTGAGAATACTGCTCACTACGACATGTACTCCTTTGCTGATTGCTTCACGGGGTATCATCAGATTATGATTGCTGAGGAGGATCGTGAGAAAACTACTTTCATCACACCTCGGGGAACCTTTTGTTATAGACGGTTGTCATTTGGCCTCATCAATGCCGGAGCAACCTATTAGCAAGCTATAATGGCTCTTTTACACGACTTAATGCATAAAGAGATAGAGATCTACATGGACGACATCATTGTCAAATCCCGAAGGGAGGAAGACGACTTAGACCATCTTAGAAAGCTTTTCAACTGGTTGCATAAGTACAACTTGAGGTTGAATCCAGCCAAGTGCGCCTTTGGTGTTAAATCAGACAAGTTGCTAGGTTTCCTGGTCAGCCACAAAGGGATTAAGCTGGATCCCACCAAAATCCAGGCCATCAATGAAATGTCTGTTCCTTAGATAGAGAAGGAAATACGGGGATTTTTGGGAAGAATCAACTTCATTAGCAGGTTTATCTCTTAACTCATGGCAACCTGTGAGCCCATCTTCAAGCTGTTAAGGAAGAACTCCTCCATGAAATGGAATGATGAGTGTCAGAAAGCCTTCCTTACAATCAAAGAGCAGTTGGTTAAGGCTCATGTTTTGGTACCTCCAAGGGATGATGCTCCCCTATCATGTACTTTTCCATCAACGACAATGATATGGGTTGCATGTTGGGACCAAAAGACGATAGAGGCCAAGAGCAAGCTATCTACTACCTCAATAAAAGATTCAGCAACAGTGAACACAAGTACACTCTGATTGAGAAGACTTGTTATGCTTTAGCATGGGATTCCATGAGGTTACAACATTACCTCCATGGTCACACAACCCATCTCATATCCTGCATGGATCCTCTCAAATAAGTGTTCAGTAAGCCCATACTGAATTGTTGGTTGTCTAGATGGCAGTTGATTCTGCAATAATTTGGCATCGTCTACGTGACGTAAAAGTCCATTAAAGGACAAGGAATTGCAAACCCTTAGAAATATACTTCCCCAATGAAGGGTTCATGGCAATTCAGCAACACCATCAGTACGATACATGTCATACGTAGAAAATGTATTTTGATGGAGCTATTAACACAGAAGGTTCTAGAGCTGGAGCAGTTCTAGTGTCCGGTACAGGGGAGCAGTATCCCGTCACCGTTAAATTATAGTTTTTCAGCACCAACAACACAACTGAGTATGAAGGCTGTATCATGGGACTCAAACTTGCCCAATCAATGGGTATCAGATGGTTAACTGTCTTTGGGGATTCGAAATTGGTAATCAAACAAACCACAGGAATCTATCAAACCAAAGAGCTACATTTGCTACCTTACCATCGGCAAGTTTCATAGATGGCTTCAGAGTTTAAAGAAGTAAACTTCTTCCACATTCCTCGGAATAGGAATGATTTTGCGGATGCGCTAGAAACTTTGGCCTCCTTGATCAACGTAAAAGATAGGGAAAGCATGTCAAGCATTCCATTTGCCCTACAAAAGGCTCCAGCTTATGGGAATTACATTAGAGAAGTATCGGATGAGCTACCTCCCATCCAACACCCTTTGTATCAGCATATCAAGGAGTATCTATGAGATGGATCTACACCCACTGAGGCGAGCCCGACTGAAAAAAGGCGGATCCATCGAATGGCTATGAAATTCTACCTAAGCGGAGATGCACTCTACAAACGAGATACAGATTAGGTCTCCTTAGATGTCTGGACAGAGACCAAGCTCAGAGGCTCATGGATGAAATCCATGGTGGAGTATGTGGCCCACACATGAGTGGACCCTTACTTGTTAAGAAAATCCTCAAAATATGGCATTACTGGCTTATTCTCAAGGTTGACTATGATGATCACGTCAAGAGATGCTATCAATGCCAAATTCATGGGAATGCTATCAGCGCCCCTACAAGGGAACTCCACAATATGAGTTCGCCCTGGCCCTTCTCAATGTGGGGAATAGACGTGATCGGGCCCATCGAGCCCAAAGCCAGTAATGGGCATTAGTTTATCTTCACCATGATTGACTACTTCAACAAGTGGGTAGAAGTAGCCTCATTCCCCAGGGTTACCAAAGAAGTCATCATTGTTTTCATCAGAAATAATGTCATTTGTCGATATGGACAACCAGAGGTAATTGTGTCAAACAATGCTAAGAACCTCAATAACAAAATGATGGAGGAGTTATGCAGTAAATTCCACATCAAACACCTTAACTTCGTCATCTACCGTCCAAAGATGAATGGTTTTATTGAAGCGGCTAATAAAAACATCAAGAAAATCGTGCAAAAGATGTCCGCTAACCGTAAAGGATGGCCTGACTTGTTGCCTCTGACCTTATTAGCCTACAGAACTTCAATGCGTACTTCCACTGAGGCAACCCCCTACTCATTAGCCTATGGGATGGAAGCAGTGCTCCCCATAGAGGTGGAAATGGAATCAGTATTGATGGACGCTCAGCTGGATAAGACCAATGGGTACAAGACAGATATCACCAATTGTCTCTAATAGAAGAAAGGCGAATTGCAACTATCTTCCATGGTCAGTTATATCAATAGAGGATCGCCAGATCCTACAACAAAAAAGTCCAGCTACGGCAGTTTAAACAACATGACTTGGTTTTGAAGAAGATCATTGACAACCAAGATCAATATAGGGGAAAATTCGCTCCAAACTAGGAAGGCCTGTTTGTTCTGAAAGAGGAATTGACAAGAGGCGCTCTCAGAATACAGGAAATGGATGGCGATGAATTTCCACAAATCATCAAATCAGACACCATGAAATGGTATTATGTCTTATGTTACCATCAAGTAATCATCCTGGTTTTGGATCATCAGATCACCAGTCATTCAGGTTTTTTAACCCTTTCTTACATACAAAATCTTCTGCATACTCTTCTGCCCCTCAGGGAAACATACTCTTCAAGCCAGCAGCCTGGTTTCACTTTATTTCAAACCTTTCATATAATTTCGGTTATCCCAGCAGGGATTGAACCTTTCACACCTGCAGTTTCTCCTGAACATAGGATCAAACTTTTTCACGTTTGTAGTTTATCTTGAACTTAGGATCAAACTTTTTCACACCTGTAGTTTGTCCCAAAGATGGGATCAAACTTTCTTTCCCCCGTAGCTTAGCCTGCACATGGGATTCAAACTTTTCTTCGGCTGCAAATCGTCCGGAGGGGCGAACTACATCGACCAGATCTCCCTGATACCCGAGAGTACGTAGGCAACCATATTCTATATGGCCCGATTGCAATAAAAAAAAATAAAAACATTTCTACCCTTTCTCTACAAAAACAAAAACACTTCTACCCTTCTCTACTTAAACAAAAATAACAAAAACATTTCTACACCCTACACCATTCAGCATTGAACCTCTTACACTAGGTTCGAACTATGCAGACCTGATCTCCTCTTCAATAGGAGTACGTAGGAAGACATTTATGGTTCGGTCTAGGAGTACTGGCGACCATCTATGGTGTGGTCAATCTCAGAGAGGAAAATCTACACTCCTCTCCACATCTACATATAGAAACTAGTCCCAAGACACCAACGATGGTAGGGATACACACAGATCAATGATCCATTCTGAAAGTTCTTGTGACGTCTCAATGTCCACACATCAAGGATGAGTTCAAAATGCATCAAGATCACAAGCCCTGAAGAAACAGGCAAATATTAAGGCACACCTAAAAGGGAAGTGAATTAAAATATATTTCCCTGCCATATATAATGTTGGTTGATATATATAAATGTGTTGTACATGACAAAATGGCTAAGCTAGTCTGTGTAGGAAAATATAAGTCTATCAACGGATCTGTATGTATGCGGACTATTAGATCTAATATAGCATCTCTCTCCGAAGAAGGAGGTAACGCTGTAAGCTCCTGCCCAATGGTATCTACACGAGCTAGCAGAACTGAGGCCAACTGCATGGTGGCATGATGCTCATCAATGTATGCACTTATATCTAAGGATGCCACCGTGAGGATCTCATCAAGCACTATCTCAGGATTTTGCCACATCCCGGGCAGATAAAGCATCATCCCGCTCTACAATCAATGCATCTCTGGTTGATCTGGCCTCATCTCTCTCCAACAAAGCGGCATCTCTCCCATGAAGAGTTGTCAACATCAAGGCCCTAGCCTGATCTCTCTCAAAGGTCATCAGATGTAGACTCTACTCCAGATACTGTGCTGAATGTTGAAGCAAAGTAGCACTAGTACTGGGAGAATCCATCAAAACTGCTAGCAACCCATTAGTTAAATCCTCCTCAGTGGGAATATAAGTCTCCTCCATAAGCTCTCCATTGTCGGAATCAATCCCTGCACTGTGGATACTGCCATAGTCAATGTCGTCTCTGTCTCTATCTATGTGGAATACTCTGCAGAACTACCCGGATGGCTAACAGAAAACTCAGCTAGCTCACGCTGATCCCAACAGGCGTACAACCGGGATCTATCCTCTGCTGATAAGTGGCGAGAAGCTAAGCGCTGACTTAATGCCCCTTAAAAGGATGGAAGTCCTAGAACTGGTCAAACTGACACATCATGGCCAGTGGGTGGTAAGTAGCCATGCCCCTCAAACCAGCTAAAGGGAGATAATCCATGCCAAAAGCATGAGTGATCAAGTTGTAGGGTGAGCTGAGCCCTGTACACATTAATATATCAAACGGATCTCCTATCCATGCCAGGAAAACGGACCAAGATGCAGGATTTATACACTCCGCAGGCTGAAAGGAGTACGACATAGCTATCTTATGGGTGAAACCATACCCATGTCGTCTAAAAGTGCCTATCGGTCTAAAGTGTGACATAAACCACACGTACAACATGACCGAGCTGCCTGTGAATACCCCTGTAGGGTAAGTGCTGCAATATGCGGTTGACCTCAGCGTCTCTACGATGATCATCGGTACAATGGTGTAACCCTCCTTGAGAGCTCTCACTACCATGATGAAGCCAATATCTAGCTCATCCATGTACCGTGGCATGTATACATATGATAATACGCACAGTAGCAAGACATCTACTCTGGCCGAGTGCCAATGATCCTCTGGCATGGTAAAATCCCCGAAGTACCATGTATACTATCCTCAGAGCCAAATCTGTCCATCAGAAAATGCTGGGATACAACATGACCGGATGTGATCTCATCCTGCACAACTCTACGCCTCAGCCCGGTGAGAGTCATAAATATCACCATGTCATTGATGGCCATCTCATGTCAAGAAGGTCCTGGCCCAATGGCAAGGCTGTCAACCATGCATACTCCTCCGGGTAGGAGTCAACCGTGGATGCTAAAATGGAAGACCTGTCTCTCCGAGATGCAATGCTCCAAAGATACCTCTACATGAAGCCTTCACGGAACCTAAAACATCAGGAGAGTCATAGTATGCTGTAATAACTGATCGGCAGTCACCCTGTCTAAAGGTGACATACTATCATACCACGATCTTAGATGGGATGCCACCAATACTGGTGGGGTATGATCAATACGGCTAACTATTGAAGAAGACATATGTACGGGCCATGTCATAAGACCATCCAGGGGTCAATGCTGAATATCTCTGGATATACATATATATGCATAACATAATACATGCATGATGAACAATAGATAACAATATGATATAAGGAATGGAAAACTATACATACATTCCTAAGTATATCATCATCTAATACATCTCTGTACATCTAGAAATACACGGAAATGGGGCACAGATGCCCTACATCTAATAGAGGCCTATCAAAGATATAGCGAGACATGGGGGAAAGCCACCTAATGTCTAACGAGAATATACATCAGAAGAAGACAATGGTGTCAATGTCTACATCATCAATCATGTCCACCTGATGTAACTCCTCCTGAGTCACTGGATCTCTATCTATACGGATGTCATAGCTATACAAGGGAGGATCTGCACCGATAAAGCCATATGGTCACCTGAGGGGCCAACGCAAGAGCTGGAAGGATCAAAAGTATTTGCCTCTGAAGGATCTCTGCCCAAGTGCCAGATAAAGAAATGTGCCCGGTCTAACTGCCGGGTCAAACTGTCAATTTGTGTCAAATGAGTCAGATATCAAACACAGGCTAACCAATCCATCATCATCACGGATACAGGAACCATATCCCCCATGAACTGAGTGGCGCGGGTCTGGGCTACAATGGTACGAAGGAACCACCAATGTTGGAATATCTCATGAGTGTAGGGACCCTCTGATAAAGTAAAATCGTCAACACCCAACAATGGGATATCAATGACGGGTGACTGCGAAACAGGCCAATAATGCCTGGTAGGAGGTAAGATCGGTGTACGAATCTCTCCTGTGGTGCTCCTGATAGCACGCTCTCCTAAATAGAGCTCCCATCCTCCATCTGTAAAGAGAGGAATCCTACAGGTGGAAATCACGTACTCGACACCAGTCGGGTACCCATCCTCAAATCCAATGCTCAAATGTTCCCATAAATAGGGAATCTATGTGATAACATCAGCTGTCAATAACTCCAGTTGTAGGCGGCTATGAGTGAAACCATCAGCTATAGGGACCTCCGCAAGTATGGAATGATGCCATCATCGTCCTCATGGGTAGGTATCTAATCCTAACACACTCATCAGACATAAACATAGGAGCCTCTCATAGGCCTAGAACTACCAACACAAAGGCAAACATCTGCTGTCAGTCAACACTCTTAACCTGTACATGGGAAATTACAAGAGAAATACTCACCAACAGAAATGGGAAAAATTCTAGCCAAGCCTCTGTCAAGCCCTGCGAACGCATACACATTCTCCTGAGGAAATAGGCAAAGTTGTAGGAACCCCAACCATACTCTCCAATATGGTCCATGTGTCGTGTGGCGCTGATTAAAGCAAATGACACCGTAGAAGAGTTACTATTGCCAAAGAATGCGATCCCTGACTCTCACATCATCAGGTATGGGCTCACTAAATAGCTAGCTCATAACACCTATGCTCAAAGAACTCAGACGAATAGTCCCCGCCTTGAGCACCTCTACCGAACTCCTAGCAGAGGATCTCATGGCGCCGGGGTAATATCCTCTCAGATAAGGCAATCGTGCCTCCAAACTCCATACCTGTGATAAATCGCCAATCCATCGGTGTCATCAACACCTCAGAATCCAACAAATTGAGTGACTGAGTCTGGTGAAACCAGCGCTCAGACAATGTCCTGAGGTAACCTCAAGGACAACGACGGGGAAGGATGGAAAAGGATGCCCGAAATCCCCAATCATGTACGATCGCTCTATAGTCAGGATGTAGAGCCTGGAACATGCAGTAAATGCTGAACCAATTACCTCTAGGCTGTGTAAAGCCAGGAACCTACATCACAAAGCAGATCAACATCAGAACCCTTTACTCCTCATCAATACGAAAGAAGGAAGATCAAAATTTAGCTTTGTAGCTCGTTTACATGCAAATAAATTGAGGGGTGTTGACCAAATCACCCAAAAGCTCTGGGTTCACTACCTGAATAGTCGGGAAGTCCCTACGGGGAATATATGCAGTAGGAGCGAGAGCCTCAACCGGTACATCCTCCTCCTTGTCCTCTACATTTGGTACATCAACCCGGATAGGACGTATCACCGCCTCCACCAAACGATAAGGTTGTCTCACAGAACGATGTCGAGGCACATCAGAAGCCCTCCTCCGTACACCAGAAGTGGTCCTGCGGGAACTACTCGGCTGATCCGGATCCATATATCTGGACAACAAGTCTCCAAATCACCTCAGAAAGGGTGTGGTAATTTCTAACCTGGAGTTTTTCAAAATGCAGTTTTATGACTACATGCATACATGCATTATTTTAACATACATCTACAGTAGAGTTAAAAATATATGATTACCCAATGCCTACATTTTGGAAAAAAATTTCCATAGTCCCCTTTGTAAAAAAGGACTATCCACATGCACATAGGCATGACTAGGTGGCCATTCAAGAAGACACACCGCCACAAATACCATATACATCCTACATGCATTAATACATCAAAGAAAAAAATCCATAAGGGTAGCCTAATTACCAGGATTATTTTGCTTTTTCACCTTTGCTCATTTGTCCTCAAATAGGATAAGAAATAGCAAAAAAGGTGTCAATTTAACTGTTTCAAAAGTCAAATTTTTTCACATTATTATGTTCAGCATGGTTTAATACTAACATTTACTATGTTGAATATTTTTTTATCAAGTTATTTCAGAATGCATAATAACTACTATGTGTTTAGATGCATTTCATGTGATATTTCATTTTTTAACGGATACAACTGGAAAAGAAGACATGCATACGTTACCAGGACAGTGTAGAATACTTGTACAAGGATAGAATTTGCAGAAAGTCATCCAAACTCAGCAGATCTAAAGAAGAGCTCTCAGATTTCCTTCGCGATGCAGCTTAAAAATGACTTGGGAAAGCAACCAGCCCATTTAAGGGCATTCACGGTTGGCCGCATGTCCACTTATGGCTATTATAGGTGTACCTGTGGCATCCCTATATGGGTCCCACCCCTTTAGCTCGGTTCAGTTCGAGTTGCAAAGGAGTTCTTATGTCAAAAGGCCAAATCAGAATAAAACGCTTACGCCGATTGAAAGCGTAATAGCCCAAATCCTTATTTTCACGGGCCAAACTATGGCTTTATATAACACTCATTGGTCTTTGCCCAAACACAGGGTACACTATATCGATGATCTCAGTTGTTGCAAATTACACTCAACAATACCTTGCGCAGGTCTGATGTCGTCAGTTCAGGGTCGTAGCCCTAAAACCTTTTCCCCAACCGATTTTCATACAACCGTTGATGCACACATCAATGAAGGTCAAGCAGCCTTTACATTATCCCCAGAAGGGATCTCAACCATTGATGTACACATCAATGAAGGTCAAGCAACCTTGACGATTTACCCAGCAGGGATCTTATCCGTTAATTTCATATGTCGGCGAGGGTCAGACAGCCCTAAAGATACAAACTGTTAGTAATAACTCTGACAGAAGTATGTCCTGGTGGTGCAAACCAGGAGAGATCATCCTCATCGAGGAGGACCGATGATGGAATATCTTATACACATCCTTAACAGACAAAGCTCTATCTCCACAGAATCTCTTGTACATGAGAGATGCATTTTCAAGATAAAGTCTGTATCAAGGATTCAAGACTTTGGCTATAACCCTAACATCAACAATCCTAGAGATTCTTGGTAGCTATGGATCACGCGTCCATGACAGTTCATTAGGTTGCTTTTATAGTGTTCCCCCAGTAGAAGCAATAGGGAGCCGACAATCATCCCATCATATTGGAGAACAATCCAATAAACCACATATATTTGCATCATGTTGTTATGTAGTGCATCATGATCATCTTGTTGAATTTCAAGTGTCTAGTATTCTTTATCCTATCTATGCCATAGCATTGCATGAATATGATAAAGAGGGGCATCTGTAGACACTCGAAATTTTCTGCATGCATGTTACTAACATTGAAGGAAGTACATAATCTTCTTTCAGAGATAACTCTGGAATACAACTCAGCTTAATCCTGGAAATACCACTGAAAGTTCAGTTTCAACCCCGGAAAACACACCGGGAGTATCATTTTCCCACCTCGGAGATAACCCCAGAGAAAACAGTGCAAATACTGGAAATTCCACTAGAGAAGGCCGATTCATCTTGGAGATAACCCCGAGATGTTCAATCTCAGTCTCGGAAATAACATTGGGAAAGACAATGTCAACCTTGGAGATAACCCCCAAGGGGTGCAGTTGCAGTTTCAGAGATAACCCCGGAGATTCTCGTTTCAACCCATGCAGCCAGCTTCAACCTCGGGACTCACACCGAGGAACTAAAATCCCAACCTCAAAGATAACCCCGGGAGGACAGGCACACCTCAGAGACAACCTTGAGGACATTCAACACTTGCAGCAGCCCAATCTCCGAGATAACCCTGAGTAACGTCTATTTTATCAGCCATAATTGGAGATAACCACGGTGAAGTGCAAAGTCGTCAAATTTCCACCTCAACCCCACATGGTGTCATCTCAAAAAACATCTCAACATACATTCTACACAACAATGTCCCACAAGAACCAAGGAGTTGCAATCCCGAGTGATCACTACGGAAGGCAGAACACCGGATAGAATTTGAAGCTTGAAGACACAGGACATGGTTCAATTTTCCTGACATCGTACAACCTCTAATCCCATGTCATTGTATAGCTCTCTATAACAGCAGTCTGAAACAGGTCTTATACATCTCAATCGGATGCTCGGATTGAAGTTCTGCAAGTTCAAGCGGACATCACATTGCACGCCTGCACATACTTTGAGACGGCAGGTACCCTCGAGCCCTGGACACCCCCTGTGCAAATGCAGTACATCTCATGGTCACGCTGCAGGAACACATGCGGCTCCCCCCTCTATAAATTAAGGGCTTGGGGTGGCCATATTCTAGAGAAGAAAGGCGAGAAAGCCCTGTCCAATTTGCTCTGTACACACTCTATATTTTTACCAGCGGGAGCTGAGTGTTCATCCACTTAAAGCTATAGAAGTCGTCTTTGGCAGTCCACTGTAAGCCTTCTTACACACTTTAAAGCGCTTTCTTCATCTTTGCACACACTCTTCTTCACGCTGAGAGTCGTGTTTGTGAGTGTATGCCCTGGACTTCATCCGTGGTTTTCATTTCTATTTGTATATATATACTTATATATATATATATATATATATATATATATATATATATATATATATGGAATAACATTATCGAGTTATGCCTCGATTGAGCCTCGGACTCACGCTCGAGCGCTCATGAGCCTCGAGTTTTATATCCAAATGTTTATCATTATATATATATATATATATATATATATATATATATATATATATACATTTACATGTGTTCGGAGTTTACTTCGTGGCCTTTTACTGCTTTATTTACATTCTGTCCCACTTGTAATTTACTTCGTGGCGGTTGATCATTTTTACTACTTTCTTTACATTTAGTCCCGCCTGGAGTTTACTTCGTGGCGGTTAATCATATTTATTGCTTTATTTACATTTCTGATCCCCCATGAAGATGCTTCATGGTGGTTGATCATGTCTCTATATATATATTTACCGTTTTTATATATTTACATTCCCGATCCCCCATGGAGGTGCTTTGTGGTGGTTGATCATGTCTATATATATATATATATATTTACAGCTTTTATATATATAACTACTTACTGCTTTTCATATAAACTGCAGCATCATGTGAGCCTATGAATCATGTGATCACAGATTCAGTTTACAGAATCTAGATTCGGTTCCCATGATGGACATTTTCAACTGTAAGCATCTTATAAATTATTCACAGTGTTTGAATTTCCTTAGATGGATTTCATGCCCATAAGGAGTTCTGCACTGCTATATATTATTTTCTCAAAGATGCTTCGCATCTCGAAAATAAAAGCAATCAAGCCGAACATTTAAATATAAAATGAAAGTATCAAAGGCCTCAATTACTATTAGGCATAGGTTTGAAAAACCTCTTTTACAAATGTGACAAACGAGATTTTAAAATTTAATTTTAATATTTATTGAATTAAATAAATATTTTTCCGAGGATTCAATTATTAGATTAAATAATTAATTGATGAAGTTGTGGTAGATTAACTTAATTATATGTGTTGTATTATTAAATTAACGTGGAGAACTGTTTTATTCAAAGTATGTAATTATGTGAGCTTATTGAATTAAAAGAAATATTTAATAAGCCTAATGCTATTTTAATTAATTTAATAATTAATTATAGAATTAATAATTTGACATAATTAATAAATAAGAAATTTAATTATGTGACTATGTGAATTAATGAGGAATTATTATATTTTACTTAAATTAAATAAGATATTCGATCAATTTCCTAAATAGGTGTGTCACGATTAAACTATATTATAAAGGATTAATCAAATTAAATGGGTATGAGCCTTTTAAGGCTAGCCAAACGGAGCCCTATTGGGAGTTGGGAGGAGTTAACCCATGATCAGATTAACTGACCACCACGCTGCAGTTAAGAATCGCATTAATCAGTCTTATTTTAGAAGACGTATTTTATTTATGAATTTTATCTAAGAGAGAATTCAGAGAGAATTTGGAGAAAAGTTGAGTGATTGAAGAAGAAAGTGATGAATCAGAGGAACCTGCCTTTGGGTAATCTCTTCAACCCAATTTCTATTTTACGTCATTAAAGATTTCATGAAAATGGCTCTCAAGTTCGGTTAAAATCTCTATAATTAGAAATGGTAGTGATTATGTGGATATATATGTGATAATATGTCATCATAGCATGTTTTACTATATATTGTATGATTCCATAATATCAGTGTGAGACCCCAGATTTTATAAATAAATATTTAAATTTCTCGAAATATTTTTTTGAATATTATGGTGTGGATTTGATATAATGTTATAGTTGTGGGTAGTATTTATAAATTTTGCAAAGTATGCAAGTTGTCATTTTATATTCGATTGGTCAGGGAATATTCTTTTTATCAGGGAATATCCGTATTTACTCAAGACAATCATCAGTGGACCCCACAATGTAATTAATGTCGGATTGAGAAAACGACAAAAATATTTTTATGAAAATAATAAAGGAAGTTTTACCGCTGATACCGCTTGAACTACTTTCGATAGTAAAGTACAAGAATACGCTGGGTTGCATAAGAGTATTACCAGTATTGATTATTAATGCTTACGTGATAAGTCACTCAGTTTTGTTTTATTGGTATTATTATTGTAATAAAACAGAAAAGCTTTTTATATAAAACAAAATACTTTTATAAAGTTATCTGTTTTATTAGACAATAATTAGACAATAATACAAAATACTTTTGGATAGTGTTTGTATAGTGTTTGCATAGTAATATCTTTTATAAAGTTATTCGTTTTATTAGATTATAAATAGAATACATTATATTTTATTTAAAAGATTTTGCTTTCAATATGGACCATCAGATTAAAGTAAATCAATCTGGACCGTTCATGAATTAGTTACTATACAGTCCATTCTTCTATAAATAGAAGCTCATTCCTTCATTATTTCTTACTTAATTCAATTAAACTCTGTAGAGATAAACCGTAGAGAGAAAGAAGAAAAGTATTCTGTTACTACTCATATATCCAAAGATTTCTTCTTCTTAAGGTAAGTGATATTATTTGTCAGACTTCGTAAGGGTATTATTTCTTTTGTATTCATGAAGAGAACATCTGTTATTCCATTCTTTATTATTTTGTTGGAATAACTTGTATACGCGGGCTACCCTATACTTGGTGAAATTCTTATGTTATTCCATTCTTTATTATTCTATTGGAATATCTTGTCTGTGAGTTTTACGACGGGACCGGTTCTCGTCTTTATTATTCTGGTTGAATATCCTGTCTGCATGCTTTTACGCCGGACCGGTTTCGCTTTTTATTATTCTCATTGAACATCCCGCTTGGTGCGCAATTTTGCCCGACCGGTTCCGTTATTTAGTATTCTGCTGGAATAACTCAGATATGTGAAGTAATCGCATGCATGGTGATTTCGTTGTTATTTTATTCTTTATTATTCTGTTGAACATCCCGCTTGTGCAAGTAATTTGGCCCCTAACCTAGTTCTCATTATCTATTATTCTCGTTGGAATAACCTGCTATCGCGCAGCACCGCATGCATGGTGATTTCTTTTGTTATTCCATTCTTTATTATACTCAAATGGTTAAAGTTTTGACTTCTATACTCCATGAAATTAGTGGAATATCCTTGATATTTGCGCTTCATCCAAAGATCTTTTCATGGAAATATTCTTCCTGAGCATTCTTGAATTTTACTCTACAAAGAAGTATCATGTTGACAATTTGACGTTATCGGTTCCCGACAAATTAATTCTTGAACTTGTTTTATTGAATTCTTATATCATTGTCATCACCCTCATGTTTATATTATGTTGAAAGTCATCTGTGGCCTCAGTAGTGCATAGATGGACTTGGTATGATTATGACCGTGGATTATTCTTGTATAATCATGACCGTAATGTTACAAATGATGAGGAAAAGTCCTCATCGCCCGTAATACATTGATGGACAGCTTTTTGTATGATTATGGATATGGATTCTCTTGCCAAGGTGCAAAGATGAATTGTTTTATGGCATGATCGGATCATTGATGAAAACACGATTATCTTTGGCCCGTAGTGCATGCATAATTCGTGGTCGTGATACTAAAGAATATCCTCGGCTTGTAGTGCAGGGATGATTTAATGATGTGGATTATTTATTGAGCTGAGTCTCAACAATAAAAGTGATGAAAAACTTTTTAAATCATAGAAGATAGTAGACTTTATTCTCTACTTGACTCTTCTAATGGATTGTTTGTTCCGCTGCAGTTAAACATGATGTCTATTATATTTTATCAGTTTAACATTGTTGAAGACTAATGATAATTTATTCTGCATTATCTTAGTCATAATATTTCTTCGGGCTAGTTGAGCTCACCCTTTCTTTCACTATTCTCTTCGTAAAATGAGAACATAGATTTTGACTAGTCTGGGGAACCAGAGTGATCGGTCCGGATGATAGTATTAGTAGTCCTCACTATTCCATTAAATAAAGTGACAATAAATGTAATGAGGACTTATTCGAGAGTGGATATTGTCTAAAGATGATTTGTATTAAAACTCACAACTCTCTTGTTGTATGTTAAAGATTGTATTTGTATTCGTACCATGTATTTGGCGACTTTTGTAATAGGTGATGTATACCTATTTTGGGGGCGCCATACTGGTATCAAAGCTTAGGAATATGATCCCCGGCTAAGATGTGAGACAAGAACTAATAGGGGAGAGACGGGGAATTCCTTCGCTAATATGACCTACCTAAGTTTATTTGGTATTTAATTGATCGATCAGAGTATAGAGATAATATGTGATATGTTAATTAACCCTTATTTTGTGGCAGTATTTGAAAATGGCATCCGAGAATGTTGAGAATATCAATGGAGGACAGGAGACCGTTGAGTCTCCACAGATCAATAATCAGGATAATGTGCGACAGGAAGGCGATAATCCTCGTATAAACAACAACACTGACCAAATGACGAACGAAGGTAAGTTTAGAAGCTTTTTAGAATTCATGCAACACCAGATGAGAGAGACTCCTATTCATAATGCAGGAGGAAACAATGGCAACCCATGGTTGGTCACCACTAAGCAGTTTAAGGAGCTGGGACCACCGGAGATTTTGGGAAAGCCAGAACCACTTAAGGCAGAGACATGGTTAAAGCAGATCACCAAGATATTTGATGTCTTGAGATGCTCAGAGGAGCAAAAGGTTCCCTTTGCTACCTTTATGTTGCGTGAAGAGGCAGACATCGGTAGGAATCAGAAACGCTCTCACCGACTGACGCACTCAAGATGTATTGGGAAAAGTTCCAAGAACTGTTCAACGACAAATACTTTCCCGAAAGTATTCGTCACATGAAAGAGGTGGAGTTTATCAAGTTAGAGCAAAACAATATGACCGTGTCGCAGTACGAAGCCAAGTTTGCCGAGTTGTCCCGATTTGCATCCCATTTGGTTGATAATGAGGAGAGAATGATGCAAATGTTTCTAAGAGGTTTGAAACCTGAGATACGTCAATATCTTATCTCTCATAAATTGTGTTTGTATTCAGATGTTGTTAATAGGGCTCAGTTATTGGAGCGCAATAATGAGTCAACCCAACCAAAAGAGAGCAGTCGGCAAAATGATAATACCGGTGATAACAATCATCAAAGCGGTGACAATAAGCATGGAGGGACTCAAAATGCCAGAAATGGTAACCACTTCGGTGGTAATCATGGCCAAAACAATAAGAATGGACATTTCAAGAAGAGAAGGTTCAACAATGACGTGAAGACGTCGACACCAGCACCCATTTCAAAGGAAGAAGAACGAGCATCGGTCGTATGTTTCAAATGCGGACATGAGGGACACATCCATCCAAACTGTACGCAGCAATCCAAAGCATGTTTTAATTGTAGAAGAGAAAGTCACCTAGCTCGATTTTGTGGTATGGTGAAGTCAAGTCCAGCTGGGATAGTGATGCCAAATGATGTCCCAGACAAGCCAAAGCCGGTAGTTTAAGAGAGAGCATTTTTTTGTCGTGACGAGGAACCTAAATAAAATTATCACGGGTATGTTAGTCATAAGCTCTTGCGAAGTCTATACCTGTTAGATACCTGCCTTCTACTCACTCTTTTTATTTCACCTAGTTGTGTTCAATGTTTGAAGTTAACTTCTATAAGTTAGATTTTGATATATATGTTTAAACTCAGTTGGGAGAAACCTTTGTTACCTCCACTATTTATAAATCTTGTTCAAATTAACACTTTCATGTTACCTGTCGATCCTATCTCTTTGAAAATACTTGCCTTTGATGTGATTTTTGGAAACGATTGGTTAACTACTCATCATGTTTTTCGTAAGGTTGGTAGCTTTCATACTCATATCCAACCTGCTATGCGAATTCAAAGTAACCAAACCACTAAAGTCAATCATTGTCATATCAAGCCATAAGTAAATAGCCCCGATCATTTCGTTGTTGACTTCCTTGTGTGGAATGCACCAAAGCCAGATTTTTTGTAGGCGACATCGTAAATAAAGATGGCAAGTTGATAAGTATCAATGTGACGTACTATCCAAGTCTTGGATGAGGGTCACAGATTTGAATGATATTTCTATCGTTAATAAATTTCTTGACGTATTCCTGAAGACTTCTTAGCCTACCCCTAGAGAGTGAAATCGATTTTTTTATTGACCCTAGTACAAAACCCATTTCTTAAAACCCTCAAATATTTCTTTACTTAAAACGAACGTATAATGTGTGACGCCCCCAAATCCAGGTACTTGAAACCCGAACTCGGTGCTTTACGATACCATTTCTATGAGCGGTATAATACAAATAATAATAACAATAATATAATTATTACATAGTTATCAGAGTCTATTCCCAAGTACGTAACCTTTAATACATTCATTACATGATAATAATAATAATATATATCATTTTTAACCTAATAGAATTACACTATTACATACAATATCACAAATCTTATTATGTTTGCTTTCCTTTCCCTTTGTTTCCGCATGAGCCTTCTACTTGTTCACACTTAGCTGAAAACATTTAAATTAAGCACGAATGAGCATTTGAGTGCCCAGCAAGTATTAATTATATATATATAAGCTGAAAGAATTTAAATGTTTTCTTTATACTATCCTTCTACAACAAGTCAATAGCTGTGAAGTAATCTGAACCGATAATAATAACATAACAACCTTCTTTCAAATTTTTGAAACTACGTACTGACTATATATAAGGTTAAGGTGACATACTATGAACATTGTTATCATTTTCGAAAAGGTTTAACAGAACTTCATCTGCAAACCGTCATAACTTACGGGCACGAGGGTGTACATCACATGGGCCCTGTATTGATCAATACTACATGCAAGAACGATGTTATCGTTCACTCTATCCGCCTTGGGCGCATAAAAGTTTTCCCATGTTCGGGATGTTCATACCTGTCGGGGTTCCAAACCAAAGGTTTTATCTTGCTCAACAATAATCTATACTTCAACATATATATATATATATATATATATATATATATATATATATATATATATATATACTGTAATTAAAAAAGGTGTATCAACATGTGATTAAATACAATGATTATCCATGTGGGGACACTTGTATAACCATTTATAGAAATTAACGAACAAAATATATATCTAAATTATCATATACTAACATGTTGATAATCAATGAGCGTATATCATATAGAGTTAATAATCTATACAGTAATAATATAATTCTGAAATATTCTTACTCATGTCCATTGCATAAAGAAAATGCAAAGGTAGGATACTTGCCTGATCTACTGCTTCCAATTCTCAACTTAGTTCTATCTTTTATATCACGACCTGTCATTAATCAGATCATTCGTTTGATTAGAACAATATACTATAACACATAGTACTGCATTTCGCAGTCAGCACATAACTTAATCACATTATCACACATGTTCAACATTCATTGGATCACAAACAATCATTAACACAATCAAAATATCTAAGTCCAGATCAACTTCTGAAACATGTCGGTGTACCGACAACCTTATCGGGTAATTATCAAGTCTAAGACTCTCTCCTGTAACTCAACATCTGTAACTATCAGTCATATTATTTTAAATGTCTTGATAATAATTTTAAAACATTTATTATAATTTATTATAAATTTTCAAACACCGAAATCATAATTAAATGATTTAAATATCAAACAATTCTAATATCATAATATTTAATTACTATTAAACTATTAATAAAACCATTGCCAAAATATCAAAGTTATTTATAATAATTCAAAATACTCTTAAAGTATTAATATTGCCTTTAAAAATTTTTTTAAAACATTTAAAATCATTTCTAAATAATTACCATTAATATAAAAAATATTAACGTATTATTTCTCCAAATATTAAAAAATCATTAATTATAATTTAAAATATTTTTAATTCATTTATATCCTTTTTAAATGATTTTTAAATACTTAAAATCATTTTAAAACTATTTATTAAATTCATTTATTAAATAACTAAATTATCATTAATAATAATTAATTAATGAATTCAACACAAAATATTAAAAGTCATTTGAAATAACTTAAAATATTTTCTTATACCATAATATAATTTTAAATGATTTTTCATATATTAAAATCATTTTTAAATAATTTATTTAATATTATAACTAAATAAATTAAATACTTTTAATATTTCAAAATATTAAATATTTATGAAATATATCAAAAATAATTAAAAACTAATTTTCAGACTTTAAAATATTTTTTTATAATTTATTTTGTATTTTTAGTAATTTAAAACTAATTTTCTATAATTATTTAATAAAAATGTGATTTTTATAAATAAACTGTCACTAAAGACCACCTATAGCGACAGAACCGTCGCTATAGGTGTTCTTCATGTTTTTGAGTTCAAACCCAGAAAACCTATCAGTCATTAAGAGCACCTGTTTGACCATAAATAATTCATAACTCATGATGTTTCTTGAACAGATAAACAATGAGATATTGTAGTTCTAGGTCAATACTACATGATCTAACAAGAAACATGACAAAACAAAGATTAAACAAGCGAGATCCGGGGCTTTAAAAATGTTAGTTACTGTTTCTTCATTTTCTTCAGGTTACCTGAAATGAAGAACAACCAAGTACGATTAGAGCTCTTAATCTAGCATCGTGGGCTTAGTCATGTAATATGAAGATTCCATCATGTATAATACGTGTCAAATGTTGGGCTTTACACGTAAACGCATAAATGAAATTAAATTTTAAAGCAATTTTCAAACCCTAAAACAGATCCATGCGAAAATCAATTAATTCGAGAGGTTTAGAGATTATACCATATAAAAAAAAACGAGAATCAAACCGATCAAGCGCTTCGACTCTCCAACGCAATACAAACCGATTACGCTTCTACTAGATCCACATCGAACGCCTTCACGAACCATTTAACGATTCTCGCAATAAGGACTTACAGTACTAGCCACCAAAAGGAATGGATTTTGAAACTGCTTTTCTCTAGTCTCTCTCTAAGAGCTGGCTAGGTTTTTCAATTATGATATCTTACCCTAAGTAGTCGCTATATATCATATATATAGTAGTTAAAAGGAATTAATCAAATCAAAACCTAATTTTATAAAATCGAATTTATATATATATATATATATATATCTCTTAATTAAGTCTTACTTAATTAATATACATATATACAAATTATCCTTTTAATTTAAATTGATTTAAATACTATTAATCATATTAATATATTTAAATCCTTAAAATTTAAATTAATTCCCTTTAAATAACGTTCTATGTGTGTGACCCATAGGTTATTATTACGCTGGCAATAATTTTAAAATCATATTATAAAATTATAAACAAAGGAGCGTGATCTAGTAATGTATCACCGCTATCCAAGTAATAATAAGATCGATGATTCGATGCAACCTTTTCGTGACCAATGTTTCAATGTAATTTAACCTTTTTAACCTTAATATCCTAGATTAAACTCGATTCATGGAATGTGTCATACTCTTCATAATTTAATCCGAGTTTTCTTGATCAATGAGTAGACTATATGAAACAAATCACTATTTGAGCACGGCCATGCATTTCATAGTCCTACTCAATCAAGAGGCCTATGGATATCACCCATAATATATAGGATGGTTAAATTCCATCTAGATCACTCATATTTCTCACACGATTAATGATGAACCCAATAATCACCTTTATAGTCCACCCTATTAAAGGTGACATTTGATGATATCAAAGTACATAAATTCTCGTAGTAATATAATATAACGATTTCGTGCCTGGAGGACCATTACATCATTGTCACTATGAGAATTGCTAATGACACTTCGCATAATGCTCCATATAGAATTCTCATGGTGGGTCTGGTTCCAAAGACATCGCTCTCAAACATGTACCTATGCATCGACTTAATATCTCATATATTTATGACCAATGAGATTTGGTCATCAAATATCCACATACTAGTCTCAATGCATCATTGTTGTCCCATCAACAATGATACTAATTAGGGACATTTAAGAACAAAGGATATTAATGGTAATATATTGTGATAACCCGAGATTTCAATAATTAAAATTTTACTTAATAATTTTTTTTTATTATTAATATTGACATCGATCGTTAATATTGTAGTGAGAATTTGTGAGACAAGTCTCAGAATTAGTCAATATATGTTTTGACCGAGAAAATAGAATAGAGTTGTGCTTAATGCCTTTAGAAAACCCTAACCCTAATTTTCTATCAGGATTCTAGAGAAAATACAATTAAAATAATTGTATTGTTGATTATGTGTTTAGATCGTATAGAAATGTTGATCAATGGTTGATCGGATAAGGTTTAATATTAATAAACCTTAATAAGGGATTTAAAACCCTAATCTTAAATTTAGAAAATAAATTGTACAATTAAAACCCTAATCAGACGGAAACCCTAATTTCAAAACCGGGAATTTTAAACCCTAATTAGGCAACCCTAATTTTTATTAGCATGCCTAAAGTGTTTGTAAACATAAATATGATTAGAAATCACTAATTATATTTTTGTAATTTAAATTTCTATTTTAGAAACCCTAATTTTATTTTAGAAAATATATTTTTCTAATTAAAACCCTAAATTTGCAAATTTTGGGAATTAGAATTTTTAGACCTAAAGGGTACAAAACCTAAACCCTAGATTGTCCAAACCCTAAACCCTAAGGGTTTGCAACAAATGAGAAATCTAGAAATAAAAGGAAATGACCTAAATGCCCTTTATGGGATTTTTATAAGATTGCTTGCAAAAATGGCCATGACTTTAGTTGTTGAGCTAACCCTTGACTTTATTTAGCCTACAAACACAAAGACATCACCTACTAGCCAGCACCAAATTCGCCCAAATGATCGATCTAGCAACTTAGCATTATATATAAGATTTAGAAAGAGAAAAGTGGCCAAAAGTTGCTAATTTTACTCTAGCTCTCACCATCTCTCTCTCTATCTCAAAGTCTAAATATTATAGTAGATTAGTCATCTATACAAAACTTAGATCACCCAAGATCGTAAATCAAAAGTCGAATTGAAAATCAAGCATAAAAGGTACAAAATCCTAAATTTTGAAATCCTTCAATTCCTTGTTAAATGTTGTAATTGATTGTTCAAAGATATGTAATAAGGTGTCAATTGAAGTTCGGGTTGATAAATCATGAACCCATAACATCAAAGTTCACGAATTTAGAGTTTTCAAAATCTGGAACTGAAAATTGTGTTTTTTCACCAAATGTCGATCTTATAGATCCGTAAGTGTTAAGTGTTTTCGATGTTTAAAACTTGTAACATGTAGCCCGATATGTGTTCTTTAAGTTGCAAAATAATCGCACCAAGATCTATTATAGATCGAAGATATAATCGGCCAAAACCCGCTGACCGGCTTGACCGAGTAAAAATCAAGTTACCTGTAGTGAAAAAACCGAACTCGACAAGATCTTTGAAGGTCCCTATCCGTCCGGCTGATTGTTGTTTATTGATGTTGTTGTATGTATATTGTAGATCGTAATATCGAGTCCAAGAACTCCGCTTTTATATTCCATAAACATCAAATGTGTTGATTTTATGGATGGTCAAACTAGACCACCCGAATCGATTATTACTTTACGAAAAACCTGTAAATGCTTAGAACAACTGCTCGACATACTTTGACCGGATTTGATCGAGCGATATGTTGTTTTTTTGACCGAGATCTTAATATCTCGCTTGTTAATCGTCATGAGTACTATAGTTATGAACCAAATAGCGAGCCATTTAATGACCGGAACATAGAATAATTTGTGCATGAAAGTGTCTCGTCGACCTTTCGGGTTTCGAAAACCCGTAAACCGTCTCGACGTTAAAGAAATGTGGAGACTTTGATCTTCTTGTTGTGATGTTGTTTAACCAAAGTGTTGGTTGAATGTTGTAGTGTGACATATTGTCTACATGTTCAAAGTTTTAGCAAGTCCGTAATACGCATGCATTGAAAATTTCAAGTGGTCAAAGAAGACCTCAGATCGCCGTACCGTCGTTGTTCTTTGAGGCCAAGAACACCTCTACAATGACACTACTCAAGTGTCGCTATAGACCTTTAGCTACGGAATAATTAATTTTATTTTCCTAATATTCCTAATTAATAAAAAAAATAGAAATAAATTCTAAAAATTAGTAAAATGGTTTTAAAAATTATTTTAAATTATAAAAATAATTTCTAATTAATTGAATATTTTTCTTTAATATTTATAATTATTTAAATATTAAAGGTATTTAATTTATTTAATTATTGTATTAAATAAATTAGAGAAAAATGATTTAATATTATGAAAAATCATTTTAAATAAGAAAATGTATTTAAAAATATTTTGAGTTATAAAATGTAACTTTTAATATTTTTGGAGAATTTTCATTAATAATTTAATATTAATGATAATATATTTATTTGATTATTAAATTAAATAAATAAGATAAAAATGATTTAAAAATCATTTTAATTGAAAATAAAGTGTTAGAAAATATTTTAAATTATAAAATATAATTTTCAATATTTTTAGAGAATTTTCATTAAATAAATTAATATTAATGATATTTGATTTATTTAATTATGATATTAAATAATGAATTAAAAATGATTTTATTGATTTAAAAATTATTTAACAATGAGAAAAATAGTTTTAAAATATTTTAAGTTATAATTAATGACTTTTAATATTTAGATGATAATTTCATTAATATTTATATATTAATGGTGGTGATTTAAAATGATTTTAATTACTTTAAAAATCATTTAAGTGGAATATTGTTGATTTAAAATATTTTAAGTTATTGATAATAACTTTAATATTTTGATAAGTATGTTATTAATATTTTAATATTATTAAATATTAATAATGATAAGATTATTTGATAATTAAATCATTTAAAAATGATTCCATGTTTGAAAAATTATTATAAATTGTAATAATTGCTTGATAATTATTAAAAGCTTCCGAAAAATATTATAATTGATAATTGACTTATCTAAATTAATATTGAAGCTTAGAGACCAAGTTTAATGGACAATCAATGTGTTAATTGTTTGATAGGTGACCGTAACACCGAGAATGTACCAAGTCCAACTAGACCGATATAGTTAGATCGGTTATGTGTTTATATAGGTTATAAACACCGATGTGGCTATGTGGTAATGTGCCTAGAGAAGTTTGACCAGTAAAATACAAAGTGTTATGTGTTATAAATGATTGTGCTAATTGTTAGAATCGATATTATTGGTTATAGGTCTTTCAAAAGCGTATAAGTATTTTGTGTAGTCAGTAATCACGGAAGAGGCAAGTTTCCTAACTCAACCTTGAGTTAAATTTATTCAATTATTATAGTGGTTAATTATTGCTAATTACACCACATCCGTGGAATTTATTGTTGATTATTCGCAGTTAAGTACATGCTTAATAATTCAAATTGAATTATTGATTCGTAAATATATTTTGTAGAATAACTATTGTTGGATATTTATATCTCAGAGAGTTAGAAGTGACAATACGTATAATTCCCGCTTATTGTCAAATTATAATTGAGAAATGTCTTAGCTAATTATTCGCTGAGATTTAATATTAGTTAGAACTTGATAAGTTCGAGAAGAGAATTCAATTATTATTGATAAATCGATGCCCATTATTTCGCTAAGATCGAGAAGTAAATAGAATTTGAAATCATAGTATTTCGCTGATTAAATCAAAATCTTGATTCTCGAGATCGAGAAGAACAACCTTTATATAAAAGGAATATCATTAAATCGTATATTCGATCATCATTGCATGACTTAAATATTATGCATAATATAGGTATAATAAGTTTGATCACTTGTTATACTTGCAGAGGGGTATGATTTAATCTTTACTATTATCCTGATACACTGGGTATATCAAAGTATAACTTTGATAGTTACTCTAGAAGAGAAGTTCAAAGATCTTGTGTGATCACCAAAGATAAATCGGAAAACAATCCACTTTGCAAATTAGTAGAATTAATTCTTGATTATTCAATTGAATATATCGTAGAACCTTGAAAGCGTTGTACCCTTTCATCATTACATTATTGTGCAGTATAGAATACGAGAAGACTTGTTATTGAATAACAATTTGTTCAGCTATTTCAAAGTTCCCCGAACTTTGGTTTCATTCTATCAAAATAGATAGTCTGGTGATTTGAATACTTATACATTTATTGTATGTATTAACTCATGGGCAAATTTGTTGCTCACCCTTGCTAAATAAAAACATTTTAAATAGGGACTTAAGTTGCAGGAGGTGCCGTGTAAAGCGTAACAAAGGCAAAGGCGAAGTTATAAATTAGTTATGTTAAACATATTTAATATGTCAGTATTGTAAACCCTTTTGTTTATACAAAGGGTATGTTTGTAAAGTTAAGGTTAGTGAACCCAAAGTGATGTATTATAAAACTCGATAAAAACTTATGTAAGACACTATCTATATAGATTATGGGTAGTTAAATGTTATTTATATTGTGGATCGTGAACACCAAACTCGGGAGTCAGGTAACCCGGATTTGGGGGCGTCACATATATAATCTCATGTTCAAGTCACATACTTGAAACTATATAATTTGTATCACTATTCTAAGGAATTTTATTATGTTAACAATTATATTACGCAGTAAATAAAACCATAATAAAATCATATATTTATTCAATCAAATATAATATCAAAACGTTAAGCAATTATATCAAATAATTGGCCTCTAGGGCATAAACTTTAATGATCTCCCACTTGCACTAGAGCCAATCACTCATGTATCTAATACCCATGGAACTAGTGTGACCGCTGTGTTTTCTCACCGCGACAAAGCCTTGGTTAGTGGATCCGCAACATTATCATCTGTTGGCACTCTTCCTATATGTACATCTCTCTATCAATGATTTCACTGGATGAGATGGTACCACTTAAGTATATGCTTGGATCGTTGGTGAGATCTCGGTTCCTTAGCAGCGCAATGGCTCCATTATTATCACAAAGATAGAGCAACCGGATCAACAATGGTTGGAACAACACCAAGTTCAAGGATGAACTTTTTAATCCATACACCTCCTCGGCCGCACTAGAAGTGATAATATACTCAACCTCTGTTGTAGAATCACCATCGCTCTTGCTTCAACTTTTCCAAATAATGAAAGACCACCATTAAGGCAAAACACAAAAACCCGACCGAGAATTATAGTCATCATTGTCGGTCCGAAAACTAGCATCCGTAACCTTTTATCGCTAGTTCGCTCTTCACCTCCATATACCAAGAATGAATCCTTAGTCCTTTTCGTGTACTTGAGGATATTCTCGACCGATCATTCAAAGATGACCTTCACACCGATTCGATCGGTATCCGCTTTCGTCATGCTCAAAGCATACGAGACATCCAGATGAGTACATATCATTGCATACATAATAGATCCAATTGCCAAGCATAAGGGATCTTTCTCATACGCCTCATCATCATCTTGTGATTTAGGACATTGGGCCTTAGATCTTTACACCATGAGTCACGGTAAGTTTCTCTTTCGCCTCTTGCGTCAACTGCTTTCAACACTTTATCAATATATGTACTTTGACTTAGGCCGAAAGCATTTTTCTTGATCTATCTCTATAGATCTTGATACCTAAAATGTAGGCAAAGATCGCCCAAATCTTTCATGGAGAAACATTTTCCTAACCATGTTTTTACAAACTGTAAGGAAGGAATGTCATTCCCAATAATTAATATGTCATCAACATATAATACTAGGAATACAATGTGACTCCCATTAACCTTCTTATATACACAAGGTTCATCTTCATTTTAATAAAGCCAAATTCTTTGATCGCTTCATCAAATCAAGATTCCAACTCCGAGAGGCTTGCTTCAATCCATAAATGGATCGCTGCACTTATATACCTTTCCAAAGATCCTTTGGAGTGACAAAACCCTCGTGTTGTGTCATATACACATCCTCAAGGAGATTTCCGTTAAGGAAAGCGCTTTGACATCCATCCGCCAGATTTCGTAATCATAAAAAGTCAGAATAAGCAAGTAAGATCCTCGATGGATTTAACCATTGCCACCGGAGAGAAGGTTTCATCATAGTCAACACCTTGAATTTGTTTGAAACCTTTGCTACCACCATGGCCTTTTATAGGTTTGTACATTACCATCCATGCTCGGTTTTCTTCTTGAAACCCACTTTGCACCCGATTGGTTTTACCTTCTGTGGATCAACCGAGTCCATACTTGGTTAGTATACATGGAGTCCATCTCGCATTTCATGGCTTCAAGCCATTTCTCGAATCTGGTCCATTCATAGCTTCTTGGTAGGAAGCAGTGCTCATCTTGATCTATGAGCATCACATCGCTGCTTTTGAGTCACAAGATATCCATAATATCTCTCGTGCTCTTGGCGTGTCCTACTGTGATCTATGAATGACTTGTGTAATTTGAGCAGTTCACTTTCCACAATTTCTTGTGGTTCCCGCCATGTTCCAACTCAGTTCAATGATATTTTGTGGTTCTCGAATTTCTTCGAGTTCTACTTTCCTCCCAATCGCTTCCTTTAGAGACAAATTCTTTTCTAGAAAAATACCAGCCGAAAGCAACAACCACTTTGTTCTCGTAAGGTTTGTAGAAATAATACCCTTTTGTTTCCTTTAGGTATCCCACAAAATTACATTTGTCGATTTGGGTCCGAGCTTATCGTAATTCGCACATTTTACAAATGCCTCGCAACCCCAAATCTTCATGAACGACATACTAGGACGCTTCCCACCCCACATTTCATATGGTGTCTTCAACCATCTTTGTAGGAACACTATGTGAATGCAAATGCCTCTAGGGGCATGACCCCGTAAGCTTATTGGAAGATCTCGCATGACTCATCATTGATCGTATTCATGTCCAACAAGGTTCGATTCCTCCTCTCGAGACACCATTCCATTGCGGTGTTCCGGTGGAGTGAGTCGTGATATAATACCACACTCCTTTAGAAGGTCATCAAAGTCTTGGCTTAAGTATTCACCTCCTTGATCTGGATCAAGGGCTTTTATGCTTTTGCCAAATTGGTTTTGAACTTCATTCTTGAATTCCTTGAACTTTTCAAAGGATTCAATTTGTGTCTCATAAGATACACATATCCATATCTACTAAAGTCATCAAGAAATGTAATGAAGTAATAAAACCTACCTCTTGCTAACTAACTCATGGGTCCACATACATCACTATGTATAAGTCCTAATATCATAGCCTGCTCACCATGTGTCCAAAGTGAAAGGGGCTTTAATCATCTTGCCTAATAAACAAGACTCGCATTTCTCATATGATTCAAAATCAAATGAATCCAAGAATCCATCTTTATGGAGTTTGATACGCGTTTCTCATTTATATGGCCTAAACGACAAAGGTCAGAGATATGCTCTGATTTGAATCATTTGATTTAAATCATTTTGTATTTATGTTATAGATAGGCATTTCTAAATCAAGAATATAAAGACCGTTAAACAATTGTGCAACACCATAACAAATATCATTTAAGTAAAACAAACAACGATTGTTCTTTATTATAAATGAAAAACCTTTCTTGTCCAAACAAGAAATGTAAATAATGTTTTTGCTTATAGCGGTACAAAATAACAATCTTCTAATTCTAAAACTAGCCCAAAGGGCAAAGATAAATGATAAGTTCCTACTACCAAAGTCAAAGAACTTTTGCTCTATTTCCAACTCAGTAGGTCAACCTCTCCTTCGCTTAAAGTTCTACTCCTTCTGAGTCCCCAAGACATTAACACAAATGTGAGAACCACATCCAATATCCAATACCCATGATGTAGAAGTAGATAAGTTGACTTCTATAACATATATACCCTAATCAAGTCGATTCCTTTTCTTTTCTTCACTTCTTCCAAATAAGCATGATACCTTTTCCAAAGGTCCGGTGTTTTCCATGTATGACATTCACCTTCTTTATCCACCCCACCTTTTAGGTTTTAAAGCCTGTTTGGCTTTGGAATTGGGTTTGGCAAAAGATTTAGATCCTATCTTCTTCTTGCCTTTCCACTTCCCTTAGCATTCCCCTTTTGCACCATCATTATGGGAGCGGGTCCTCGCTTTTTCATGTTGTTCTCGTGCGTTCTTCTTAACATGCTCAACAACTCAAGAAGGGGTTTCTCAATTTCATTCTTAAGATAGTTTATAACAAATTGAGAGTAGTCATTGTTCAAAGATTGCAAAACAAGGTCATTGGGCTTCCTGAGTGATTGGAAAACCCAACCTATCAAGGTACTCAATATACCCAATCAATTTCAAAGACATGTGGACCAACCGGATCACGTTCACCCATTTTGCAAAGATACAACGCCTTGCTTGTATCATACCTCTCCTGTCGAGCATGCCCTTCGAACAATTTCTTGAGATGCTCGATCATCTCATAAGCATCCATTAAATCATTTAAAAATGATTCCGATGTTTGAAAAATTATTATAAATTGTAATAATTGCTTGATAATTATTAAAAGCTTCCGAAAAATATTATAATTGATAATCGACTTATCTAAATTAATATTGAAGCTTAGAGACCAAGTTTAATGGACAATCAATGTGTTAATTGTCGGATAGGGTGACCAGAACACCGAGAATGGACCAAGTCCAACTAGACTTGATATAGTTAGACTGGTTATGTGTTTATATAGGTTATAAACACTGATGTGGCTATGTGGTAATGTGCCTAGGAGAAGTTTGACCAGAAAATACAAAGTGTTATGTGTTATAAATGATTGTGCTAATTGTTAGACCGATATTATTGGTTATAGGTCTTTCAAAGCGTATAAGTATTTTGTGTAGTCAAATCATTGGAAGAGGCAAGTTTCCTAACTCAACCTTGAGTTAAATTTATTCAATTATTATAGTGGTTAATTATTGCTAATTACACCACATCCAGGGAATTTATTGTTAATTATTCGCAGTTAGTGCATGCTTAATAATTCAAATTGAATTATTGATTCAGAAATATATATTTGTAGAATAACCGTTGTTGGATATTTATATCTCAGAGAAGTTAGAAGTGACAATACGTATAATTCTGCTTATTGTCAAATTATACTGAGAAATGTCTTAGCTAATTATTCTGGCTAGACGAATATTAGTTAGAACTTGATAAGTTCGAGAAGAGAATTCAATTATTATTGATAAATCGATGCCAATTATTTCGGCTAAGATCGAGAAGTAAATAGAATTTGAAATCACAGTATTTCGTTGATTAAATCAAAATCTTGATTCTGAGACTGAGAAGAACAACCTTTTATAAAAAGGGAATATCATTAAATCAGTATATTCGATCATTGCGCCGACTTAAATATTATGTATAATATAGGTATAATAAAGTTTCATCACTTGTTATACTAAAGCAGAGGGTATGATTTAATCTTTACTAAGTTATCCGATACACTGGTATATCAAAGTATAACTTTGATAGTTACTCGAGAAGAGAAGTTCAAAGATCTTGTGTGATCACTCAAGATAAATCGAAAACAATCCACTTTGCAACTCGAGAAGGGGTTTCTCAATTTCATTCTTAAGATAGTTTATAACAAATTGAGAGTAATCTGTTGTTCAAAGATTGCAAAACAAGGTCGATTTGGGCTTCCTGAGTGATTGGAAAACCCAACCTATCAAGGTACTCAATATACCCAATCATTTTCAAAGACATGTGGACCAACCGGATCACGCTCACCCATTTTGCGTTGATACAACGCCTTGTTTGTATCATACCTCTCCGGCGAAAGCATGCCCTTCGAATAATTTCTTGAGATGCTCGATCATCTCATAAGCATCCATTAACTCATGTTGCTTCTGAAGCTCAGCGTTCATGGTTGCTAGCATGACACAACTCACATCCAGAGCATCATCTTGATGCTTCTTGTAAGCATTGTGCTCCGCATGACGTGGTGCAAAGGATGACCGTGGTCTTTGCAGAATGGGCCCATCATGACATATAGCTTACGCTCTTGTTTGAGGACAATCCTCAAGTTCCTATGCCAGTCAAGGAAATTAATTCCACTTAGCTTGTCCTTTTCAAGGACTGATCGTAATGAAAGACTATTTGTGTTGTTGTTGTTTGCCATTTGATATCTACAATTTATAAGTGCAACAATAATAAGTCAAATTCTGAGTTGATATTAAATAATTGATAATAGTACATTCAAAATATACCTCCCACTATTTTATTCAAATTAATAGCCCTCACCATTAATTCGGAAAGCATTTTCTATTAAATCTTTCTAGTGAGCCAAGATCCATATTTCATTATGCCTTAAGTTAGCTTTGGCTATTCTCTCAAAACATAATTATTTAGGTAGACAACCCTTTGTCAATTATATCATATATAACTCTGGATAGTTTGGTAAACAACATTTGTTTCTAGTCCATCTAATGGTACCAACCAAACTCTATGCCTCTAAGTCCACAATACTATTGAGATAACTTAGTTAAGCTCTGCCCAATGATTTTAATAGTTTGGATATCACAATTATCCTATCGCATCTTACCTAGATAAATAGGGTACTTTGCTTTGGCAAACCTACATCTATCGATCAAGGTCTTGATGATCATTATTCATTGGAAGGCATCTGATTTAGACTTAATAATTTAATGAGGGATTTTTATTAATTTAGATCTCACCAATTTTAATCTTGTTAAGCATGCACATTATTAATCATATCATATCACATACAAGCATAAATAAAGTGCAAAATTAAATGTGTCAGCTTATGGCCCAATCCAATCGTCAATCTTTTCAAGCTAATGAAAGATTGAAGGTCAATCTAAGGTGGTAAAAGATCTTAAAATAAATAACTTCCTTAGATCTTCCTCTAGCACGCGCCTCCTCTCCAACATCATCTTTCCATTGTGTTCTCCATCTTGACATCTTCATCAATTACGTATTATTACATGACATAAAGAAACCTCGAAATTACATTCGAGGGGATTTAGATGAGAAGAGAATATTACATTAGAATTTATAGAAAGGCACCTACATGCAAGCCGTATTTCAAAACCAAAAACCACTAACCTATGGGTCAAAAGGCCATAATCAGGCACCATGCATATCACAATAAGCACATAACAATTTATATATAATTAAAGAAAACTATATATAAAATATAGGGGACACGACCATCGCGGCGCCATTTGACCTGGGGTCCATGGGGTCTCTCTCAAGCGGTGGTCCTACCGACCGGTCAATGAAGTGGTTTGGCGCCACCGAAAAAAAATTTCAACTACATTCTCAGATTGCAGATTTTTCCATACGAATCTCTCAAACAGCTTTGAATCATACATTTTAATCCACCAAAACACCCATAATAACAAATCATATATGTCCAGCCGATTTAATCATATTAAAACGAATAACAAGACACCTGTAATTTATCATATATTTCCGCTTTGATTAATCATATTAAAACGATTCTTCATGCTTCTAATCCGATTAGAATAGTTATATTGTTATTCCACCGATTAAAGATAATGATTAACAAAGATCATCATATATATTACTGTAATACACATATACAATGTAATATCATATATTCAATTTTATATCTAAAACATGCATCATCATATATCATATATATATCGAATACAATTAAAACACATAATCAATTAATCTTTTCACAAGTATCTCTCGATACCACCGTTGGGCTTCTACAGATGAAACGCACAAATGAAATTAAAATTTTAAAGCAATTTCCAAACCCTAAAACAGATCCATGTGAAAATCAATTAATTCAGAGGTTTAGAGATTATACCAGATATAAACAAAACGAGAATCAAACCGATCACGCCTCGAATCTCCAACGCAATACAAACCGATTAAGCCTCTACTAGTATCCACATCGAACGCCTCACGAACCGTCGAACGATTCTCGCAATAAGAAGGACTTGCAGTACTAGCCACCACCAAAAGGAATGGATTTTGAAACTGCTTTTCTCTCTAGTATCTCTCAAGAGCTACTAGGGTTTTCAATTATGATATCTTACCCTAAGTAGTCGCTATATATCATATATATAGTAGTTAAAACCTAATTTTATAAAATCCGAATTTATATATATATATATATATATATCTCTTAATTAAGTCTTACTTAATTAATATACATATATACAAATTATCCTTTTAATTTAAATTGGTGATTTAAATACTATTAATCATATTAATATATTTAAATCCTTAAAATTTAAATTAATTCCCTTGTAAATAACGTTCTATGTGTGTGACCCTATAGGTTATTATTACGTTGGCAATTATTTTAAAATCATATTATAAAATTATAAACAGTGAGCGGCATCTAGTAATGTATCACTGCTACCCAAGTAATAATAAGATCGATGATTCGATACAACCTTTTCGTGACCAATGTTTCAATGTAATTTAATACTTTTAACCTTAATATCCTAGATTAAACTCGAGTCATGGAATGTGTCATACTCTTCATAATTTAATCTGAGTTTTCTTGATCAATGAGTAGACTATATGAAATAAATCACTATTTGAGCATGGCCATGCATTTCATAGTCCTACTCAATCAAGAGGCCTATGGATATCACCCATAATATATATGATGGTTAAATTCCATCTAGATCACTCATATTTCTCACACGATTAATGATGAACCCAATAATCACCTTTATAGTCCACCCTATTAAAGGTGACATTTGATGATATCAAAGTACATAAATTCTTGTGTAGTAATATAGCGATTTCAGGTCGGAGGACCATTACATCATTGTCACTATGAGAATTGCTAATGACACTTCGCATAATGCTCCATATAGAATTCTCATGGTGGGTCCATCCAAAGACATCGTTTCAACATGTACCTATGCATTGACTTAATATCTCATATATTTATGACCAATGAGATTTGGTCATCAGTCAATCCACATACTAGTCTCAATGCATCATTGTTGTCCCATCAACAATGATACTCAACTAGGGACATTTAAGAACACTGATATTAATGGTAATATATAATCTCATGTTCAAGTCACATACTTGAAACTATATAATTTGTATCACTATTCTAAGGAATTTTATTATGTTAACAATTATATTACGCAGTAAATAAAACCATAATAAAATCATATATTTATTCAATCAAATATAATATCAAAACGTTAAGCAATTATATCAAATAATTGGCCTCTAGGGCATAAACTTTAACATCAAAGACCAATTACATAACATAATATAGATCTAACATCAACACAGTTAAGAATTTAAGGCCGGTCAAAGTGGTCTCTAGAAACTGTTCTTGAACATTTCTAGAAAACCTAGAAATGTTCATGAGCAGACGGTCAACCCACCTTTGACCTTTCATAACTTGGATCCCATTAAGTATCTAGGTTGTCTTAAGACTTTAATATGCAGTCTTCATATCAAGCTACCACAACAAAACAACAACTGGGCCAAAACATCAAAAATCAGCGAGATCAGAAGCTTTGAAAATCTTGCCAGAACCAACTGGAAAATCTGGGCTGCCCAGATTTTCATTTTTCGTGGTCGGTCAACTGACTTTGACCATGATTATCTTACAAACTATGCATGATCTGGTCCTAATAAAAGTTTCAGAACACAGATCTCACAGCATACAACAAGATCTAACATTTAAACAACAAAAAAACTTAACAACCAAAGATCTATGGGGTCTGACATTTGACTGTCAGACACAAAATGAAAATTTTCCTGATTTGCAAAAACACTAGATCTGAGCTTATAGATGTTATGGATCCAACATCTATCAACCCGGATCACTTAATAACACTGTAAACAACATATTTTAACACTAAAAACTAACATTCAACAACAAATCAATGGACAGATTCTTGAGTAGAGTTTTATACCTTCTATGATCAATTCTTGCTTTTAGCTTTCTGATTTGATTGTGGTGTTAGTGGGGCTTGGTTTGGGGACTGAAATACTTCTATATTTCGTTGCTTTTAGTGAGAGAGGCTCAAGGTTGAGTGTTTGTGCAAAATATGAGCTAGCAAGTGACATTTCTCTCTCCTCCAATCTATTTATAACTCATAGATTCAATGACTCTAACATGCAAGGTGTCAAAGTGGAAAAGCTTGAAGGAGTTTTAGGCATGTGCTATAATTCTAGAGTGGTGACTTTGCAAGCTAGCTTGTTAAATAAATACTAAAAAGGCTAATTTAGTAAACTAACAAAGTAATTTAAGGGTATTCTTGTCCATGATGCTTGAATCTAGGTTAAAATCAATATATCTTAAACCTTAAGGTTTCTCAAATAATTTCTAGGGTTTAAAAATTTATGTTTAAAGTTCAATAAAATTTTAAAAAGAACTTACAATTAAAATTTTAGGGTTTTTAAATAATTAGGGTTCCTTAATATTATTAGGGTTTTCTAATTAACATAATAATTTACTAAAATAATAATTAAGATCACCCTTTTAGCAATTAGGGTTTACAACTAGTAATTAGTTTTTATAATTACTAATTAGGGTTACCTAATATAGAAATTAGGATTCTAAAATATTAATTTAGAGTTTTCACTTAAGAAATTAGAGTATCTAATTTCACGATTAGGGTTTCCCTAATTAATGTTAATCTTAATAATAATTGCCATAAATCACAATTCACAGTTACCAAATAGCTTTGAACTCGTATTCTAGTTTTAAATTAGGGTTTGACATAATACATCATAATTGACCAACCATTATTGGTCCACATACATACAGTACATATTTATAGCACTGAAAAATCAAAATATAATTAATATTATATTATTATTATTATCATTCCATGATCAAAACCCAAAATTAGGGTTTGGATTCCATATCCGATTTATCTATCATATATCATATTAATAATTAAGTTAAAATAATTAACTTAATAATCATGCTAAAATTCATATAATAAAATAATTATCATAATTATTCTAAAAATCTTTTCATATATTATTTAGATAATATATAATTATATTTTCATGGAAAATAATTAATAAAAACATTTCTATAATAAAATAATTATTAATAGAATATAATTTATAATGATCAATAAATTCTATAATAAAATCATTTACAATTATTCATGTAATAAATATATATATATATATATATATATATATATATATATATATCATCACATAAATACATACACATTATCTTGGAACATATTCCCCATATTTATTTTAATAAATAAAAAAAAATTATACGCAAAATTTTATGATTTATTTGTATAAAAAATATCGGGTTATTAAATTCACCCTCCCTTATAAAGATTCCGTCCCCAGAATCACCGTTTTAAAACCCATATATACTAAGTTACATTGCATACACAATCATTGCAAGTAGATCTCGATCATAAATGATCGTATTGATCTTTAACTATTCACGTAAAGGTTGTCTATCTGATTAAACGGAAATTTGATTTCTAAAAGAACTCAAATTCCTCCTTCAAAATTTCTTTATAAAATAGTTTATTATATATATAAGAAAATCATATATAAGAAAATAAAATTTGATTAGAATAATACTTGGAGTTTCATCCTTCGCTGCCACCGTATCTTGAACTGTCATACTGAAGACTCCTGTGGTTGGTTCTAATTGTTCATTTGTTGAAGTTGGTCCCGTTGTCGCCAATGTCCTGCTGTCTTTTCCCTTATTCACGTTTCTTGCCTCCATTATCCTTCTTGGACAGTCTTTCACCTTATGCTCCATTGATTCACAAATAAAACATTCACTATACATTCTCATATTGGGGCAGTTGGGAGAGATATGGCCTTCCTGCCCGCACTTGTAACAAACAAACTTTCCCTTCAAACACTCCCCTGAATGGTTCTTCCCGCACGTCTTACACGACACCACCTACTTCTTGACACCTTTTTGTTTCACCTGCACATTTCCAACGTAGTTCCCCTTCCTCTTTTCATTCACACCCTTACTTCCACTATTAATTCCTACCTTCCCAGCTCAAACCTTCTCTCTTTTCTAGCCTCCGTATCAACTTGATGCAGAGCGAACCTGGCCAACTCATTAAATTTTGCGGCATACTCCGCAACAGTCATATTCTCCTGTTTTAATTCCAGAAATTTTGCCTCCATCCTAGCCTGCATACTTGATGAAAAATAGTTTTCAAAAACAATTTTTTGAACCTATCCCAAGTAACTACACCTGTTCCTGTCCTCACCTAATTTGTTTCTCACCAAAAATTTACATCACCCTTCATCATGTAGGTGGCAAAAGCGGTCTTTTGCCCCTTCATTACCCTAGCTATCACAAACGCTTCTACTTGGTTAGTTGATACTTTAAATTCTGGCAGTACAATCGCCTTGAAGTCTTAGACATTTGTCGATTGATTGTTTGGATGATTTCTCGCGACCGGTATTCCGTTCTGCATATCTTGAGCGACCATTTTTGCAAAATTTTGTATCGGGCCTGGTTGTCCTCCAGCTTTGTTGACGGATTCTTCTGCCCTTTGGTTTCACTTTCATCTTGACGGCACTACCATAAATTATTCCTTACATTCTAAGCCTTATTGTATATGTTTATCATATCACGCGAAATTTTTTACTCAATTAATCATGTATTCAAAATATTAGATTGTGAAAATTGCATTAACCAATGCTCAGATAAATAATTACTATCTTTATAGCAACTTATTTCATTAATCTAACATAGACTCATATTCGTAGCACTTGACATACCATAGCACATATTGCTTTAAATAACCGCTATCCCTTTGTGACTCAAAAGTCGGGAATCGCTGCCACAACTTATACAGAAGTTGAGAATATTACCTTATACAGACATGCTTATCATATACACAACATAGAATTATACATATTCAACTAATACTAATACCACTTATTTCTTACGCCATCACTTAGGATCAATTGCTTAATATCTTATCTATTCCCATCATCCTCATTAATCCATTCACACCTAACTATACCAAGTTCATCCAACTTATAACACATTATGAGTTTAAGAACTCACCATAAACATATGAGTTTAAGAACTCAACATGACCACATATTTCTTAACTATACTTTAACTATCAGCTATACTATCGTTTCTAGGTCCGGTACTATGTTTTCCAGAATAACCACCTCATCGAGGTAGCTGTCAATGTGAGCCTCTATTTCAGCAATTGACTTTGATATTGGCTCGGTTATGGAGGTTGACTCCTTCTTTACGACCTGAGGGTATCCTAATCCTTATCCCACGTAACACCTACACACAAACTATCTTTATTAGCACATAATATATACACACAGCAAATAATAGTTTTATATAAGTTATCTTTTATTTTTGTTTGACGATGAATTTATTTAATTCATCTCTTTATAAACTCTATATGAGTTACTTATATTTTTAACGTTTCCCTCTGTTCTAAGGTTATAGCCTAAGGTCTATCCCACCTAAGGTTTCTAACCCTAAAGCTCTGATACCATATTGTGACGCCCCCAAATCCAGGTACTTGAAACCCGAACTCGGTGCTTCACGATACCATTTCTATGAGCTGGATAATACTAATAATAATAACAATAATATAATTATTACATAGTTATCAGAGTCTATTCCCAAGTACGTAACCTTTAATACATTCATTACATGATAATAATAATATATATCATTTTTAACCTAATAGAATTACACTATTACATAGAATATCACAAATCTTATTATGTTTGCTTTCATTTCCCTTTGTTTCCGCATGAGCCTTCTGCTTGTTCACACTTAGCTGAAAACATTTAAATTAAGCAAGAATGAGCATTTGAGTGCCCAAAAAGTATTAATTATATATATATATATAAGCTGAACGAATTTAAATGTTTTCTTTATACTATCCTTCTGCAACAAGTCAATAGTTGTGAAGTAAGCTGAACCGATAATAATAACATAACAAACCTCTTTCAAATTTTTGAAACTACGTACTGACTATATATAAGGCTAAGGTGACATACTATGAACATTATTTTTATTTTTGAAAAGGTTTAATAGAACTTCATCTATAAACCGTCATAACTTACGGGCACGAGGGTGTACATCCCATGGGCCCTGTATTGATCAATACTACATACAAGAACGATGTTATCGTTCACTCTTTCCGCCTTGGGCGCATAAAAATTTTCCCATGTTCGGGATGCTCATACCTATCGGGGTTCCAAACCAAAGGTTTTATCTTGCTCAACAATAATCTATACTTTAACATATATATATATATACGGGTAATTAACAAAGGTGTATCAACATGTGATTAAATACAATGATTATCCAAGTGGGGACACTTATATAACCATTTATAGAAATTAACGAACAGAATATATATCTGGATTATCATATACTAACATGTTGATAATCAATGAGCGTATATCATATAGGGTTAATAATCTGTACAGTAATAATATAATTCTGAAACATTCTTACTCATGTCCATTGCATAAAGAAAATGCAAAGGTAGGATACTTGCCTGATCTGTTGCTTACAATTCTCAACTTAGTTCTATCTTTTATATCACGACCTATCATTAATCAGATCATTCGTTCGATTAGAACAATATACTATAACACATAGTACTGCATTTCGCAGTCAGTACATAACCTAATCACATTATCACACATGTTCAACATTCATTGGATCACAAACAATCATTAACACAATTAAAATATCTATGTCCAGATCAACTTCTGAAACATGTCGGTGTACCGACAACCTTATCGAGTAATTATCAAGTCTAAGACTCTCTCTTGTAACTCAACATCTGTAACTATCAATCATATTATTTTAAATGTCTTGATAATAATTCTAAAACATTTATTATAATTTATTATAAATTTTCAAACACCGGAATCATAATTAAATGATTTAAATATCAAACAATTCTAATATCATTAATATTTAATTACTATTAAACTATTAATGAAACCATTGCCAAAATATCAAAGTTATTTATAATAACTCAAAATACTCTTAAAGTATTAATATTACCCTTAAAGTATTAAATAACTAAATTATCATTAATAATAATTAATTAATGAAATTCAACACAAAATATTAAAAGTCATTTGAAATAACTTAAAATATTTTCTTATACCATAATATAATTTTAAATGATTTTTATATAATAAAATCATTTTAAATAATTTATTTAATATTATAACCTGAATAAATTAAATACTTTTAATATTCCAAAAATATTAAATATTTATGAAATATATCAAAAATAATTAAAAACTAATTTTCAGACTTTAAAATATATTTTTATAATTTTTTTGTATTTTTAGTAATTTAAAACTAATTTTTTATAATTATTTAATAAAAATATGATTTTTATAAATAAACTGTCACTAAAGACCACTTATAGCGACAGAACCATCGCTATAGGTGTTCTTCAAGTTCTTGAGTTCAAACCTAGAAAACTTGTCAGTCACTAAGAGCACCTGTTTGACCATAAATAATTCATAACTCATGATGTTTCTTGAACAGATAAACAACAGATCTTGTAGTTCTAGGTCAATACTACATGATCTAACAAGAAACATGATAAAACAACATTAAACAAGCGAGATCTGGGGCTTTAAAAATGTTGTCAGCCATGTTCTTCATTTTCTAGGTTACCGAGAAATGAAAAACAACCAAGTACCTATTTTGCAGGCTCTAAATCTAGCATCGTGGGCTTAGTCTGTGTAATATGAAGATTCCATCATGTATAATACGTTTCAAAGACCAATTACATAACATAATATAGATCTAACATCAACACAGTTAAGAATTTAAGGCCGGTCAAAGTGGTCTCTAGAAACTATTCTTGAACATTTCTGGAAAACCCAAAAATGGTCATGAACAAACGGTCAACCCACCTTTGACCTTTCATAACTTGGATCCCATTAAGTATCTAGGTTGTCTTAGGACTTTAATATGCAGTCTTCATATCAAGCTACAACACCAAAACAACAACTGGGCCAAAACATCAAAAATCTGCGAGATCAGAAGCTTTGAAAATCTTATCGAATTCAACTTAAAAATCAATGCATTTTAGATTTTCATTTTTCATGGCTCAATAACCGACTTTGACCACGATTATCTTACAAACTATGCATGATCATGTCCTAATAAAAGTTTCAGAACACAGATCTCACAGCATACAACAAGATCTAACATTTAAACAACAAAAACATTTCACAACCAAAGATCTATGGGGTCTGACATTTGACTGTCAGACACAAATGAAAATTTTCCAGATTTGCAAAAACACTAGATCTGAGCTTATAGATGTTATGGATCCAACATCTATCAACCCGGATCACTTAATAACACTGTAAACAATATATTTTAACACTAAAAACTAACATTCAACAACAGATCAATGGACAGATTCTTGAGTAGAGTTTTATACCTTCTATGATCAATTCTTGCTTCTAGCTTTCTGATTTGATTGTGGTGTTAGTGGGGCTTGGTTTGGGGACTGAAATACTTCTATATTTCGTTGGTTTTAGTGAGAGAGGCTCAAGGTTGAGTGTTTGTGCAAAATATGAGCTAGCAAGTGACATTTCTCTCTCCTCCAATCTATTTATAACTCATAGATGCAATGAATCTAACATGCAAGGTGTCAAAGTGGAAAAGCTTGAAGGAATTTTAGGCATGTGCTATAATTCTAGAGTGGTGACTTTGCAAGCTAGTTTATTAAATAAATACTAAAAAGGCTAATTTAGTAAACTAACAAAGTAATTTAAGGGTATTCTTGTCCATGATGCTTGAATCTAGGTTAAAATCAATATATCTTAAACCTTAAGGTTTCTCAAATAATTTCTAGGGTTTAAAATTTTAAGTTTAAATTTCAATAAAATTTTAAATAAAACTTACAATTAAAATTTTAGGGTTTTTAAATAATTAGGGTTCCTTAATATTATTAGGGTTTTCTAATTAACATAATAATTTACTAAAATAATAATTAAGATCACCCTTTTCACAATTAAGGTTTACAACTAGTAATTAGGTTTTATAATTACTAATTAGGGTTACCTAATAGAGAAATTAGGATTCTAAAATATTAATTTAGGGTTTTCACTTAAGAAATTAGAGTTTCTAATTTTACGATTAGGATTTCCCTAATTAATGTTAATCTTAATAATAATTGCCATAAATCACAATTCACAGTTACCAAATAGCTTTGAACTCGTATTCGAGTTTTAAATTAGGGTTTGACATAATACATCATAATTGACCAACCATTATTGGTCCATATACATACAGTACATATTTATAGCACTTAAAAAAAAAAATATAATTAATATTATATTATTATTATCATTCCATGATCAAAACCCAAAATTAGGGTTTGGATTCCATATCCGATTTATCTATCATATATCATATTAATAATTAAGTTAAAATAATTAACTTAATAATGCGTACTAAAATTCATATAATAAAATAATTATCATAATTATTCTAAAAATCTTTTCATATATTATTTAGATAATATATAATTATATTTTCATGGAAAATAATTAATAAAAACATTTCTATAATAAAATAATTATTATTAGAATATAATTTATAATGATCAATAAATTCTAAAATAAAATCATTTACAATTATTCATGTAGTAAATATATATATATATATATATATATATATATATATATATTCATCACATAAATACATACACATTATTCTCAGCACATATTCCCCATATTTATTTTAATAAATAAAAAAATTTATATGCAAAATTTCTGATTTATTTGTATAGAAAATATCGGGTTATTACATAATGCGCCAAAGACATTGACTCGAGTTGTTGAAGATTACGATCGTACCATTCAATACCATCGTGGGAAAACGAACGTGATAGCTGACGTGTTGAGTGGAAGATCGTATGCGTTTACAAGTGCGAATATACGAACTCACGTGAAGATAACGAATATACGAGTAGAATCGACTTTAATCGATAAAGTTAAAGCCGCTCAAGCTATGCACCCGGAGCTGATGAACACGAAAAAGAAGGTTCAAGAGGGCATTATTTTAAATAACAAGAATTGCTGAAATCTCAACCCTCGATTTAATTGGCCCATTTGAAATCCTCGATCGAGTAGGAACTGTGGCTTATAGACTCGTTTTACCGCCAAGTATGTCGCGTGTTCATAACGTTTTTAACGTATCGATGTTACTTAAATATGTGGACGACCTGAACCACATTATTAATTTAGAACCGGACGAGATAGCAGAAGATTTAACGTATGAGGAGATATGTGTTAAAATCTTGGATAAGAAGGATCATATTCGACGCTCAAAGGTTATACCTCAAGAGTTAGAATTTGAAGTGAAGTCAAGGTATCCTCACATGTTCGGCATACCAGGTACGTACGTAAATTTCGAGGGCAAAATTCCATAAGGAGGGGAGATTGTGAGACCCCATATTTTATAAATAAAGATTTAAATTTCTTGAAATATTTTTTTGAATATTATGGTGTGGATTTGATATAATGTTATAGTTGTAGGTAGTATTTATAAATTTTGCAAAGTATGCAAGTTGTCATATTATATTCGATTGGTCGGAGAATATTCTTTTTATCAGGGAATATCCGTAAGACGGTACAATCATTGGTGGACCCCACAACAGAATTAATGTCGGATTGAGAAAACGACAAAAATATTTTTATGAAAATAACGGCGGAAGTTTTACCGTTGATACTATTGAACTACTCGGTAGTAAAAGTACAGTAATACGCGTGGTTGCATAGTAGCACACGATATTGATTATTAATGCTTACGTGATAAGTCACTCAGTTTTGTTTTATTGATATTATTATTGTAATAAAACAGAAAAGATTTTTATATAAAACAAAATACTTTTATAAAGATATCTGTTTTATTAGATAATAATTAGAATATATTATATTTTATTATGCATAGTGTTTGCATAGTGCCTGCATAGTGTTTGCATAGTAAAATCTTTTATAAAGTTATTCGTTTTATTAGATTATAAATAGAATATATTATATTTTACTTAAAAGATTTTGCTTTAAATATGGACCATCAAATTGAAATAAAATCAATCTGGACCGTTCATGAATTAGTTACTATGCAGTCCATTCTTCTATAAATAGAAGCTCATTCCTTTATTATTTCTTACGAATTCACTGAAACTCTAGAGAGATAAACTGTAGAGAGAATGAAGAAATGTATTCTGCTACTACTCATATATCCAGTACTCTTCTTCTTAAGGTAAGGGATATTATTTATTGTACCTGTAAGGGGTATTATTTCTTTTGTATTCATGAAGAGAACTTTTTCTATTCCATTCTTTATTATTCTGTTGGAATAACCTGTATATGCGGGTTACCCTATACTTGGTGAAATTCTTCATTATTTCATTCTTTATTATTCGCTGGAATATCATGTCTGTAAGATTTTACGCTGCACTGGTTCCGCTCTTTATTATTCTCATTGAACATCCTGCTTGGTTCAATTTTGCCTCGATCCGGTTCCGTTATTTAGTATTCTCGTTGGAATAACCCGTCTATGCGAAGTACCGTATGCATGGTGATTTCTATTGTTATTCCATTCTTTATTATTCTGTTGGAACAACTCGCTTGGTCATGTAATTTCTCCCGACTGGTTCCGTTATCTCATTATTCTCGTTGAATAACCTCGTCTATGCGGTAATCGCATGCATGGTGATTTCTTTTGTTATTCTATTCTTTATTATACTCAGTTGGTTAAATTTTTGACTTCTATACTCCATGAAATTAGTGGAATATCCTTGATATTTGCGCTTCATCCAGTATCTTTTCATGAAAATATCCTTGAATTTTACTCTACAAAGAAGTATCATGTTGACAATTTGGAGGTTATTGGTTCATGGACAAATTAATTCTTGAATTTATTTTATTGAATTATTATATCATTGTCATCACCCTCATGTTTATATTATGTTGAAAGTCATCTGTGGCCTGTAGGGCATAGATGGACTTGGTATGATTATGACCAGGGATTATTCGGTATAATCATGACCGTAATGTTAGAAATGATGTGGAAAAAGTCCTCATTGGCCCGTAATGCATTGATGGACAGTTTTTGGTATGATTATGGCTATGGATTCTCTTCGGCCAAGGGTGCAAACATGAATTATTTTATGGCATGATCAGGACCGTTGATGAAAACACGATTATCTTTGGCCCGTAGTGCATGGATAATTTGTGGTCGTGATACTAAAGAATATCCTTGGCCTGTAGTGCAGGGATGATTTAATGATGTGGATTATTTATTGAGCTAAGTCTCAGCAATAAAAGTAATAAAAAACTTTTTAAATCATAGAAGATAGTAGACTTTATTCTCTACTTGACTCTTCTAATGGATTGCTTGTTCCGCTGCAGTTAAACTTGATGTCTATTATATTTTATCAGTTTAACATTGTTGAAGACTAATGATAATTTATTCTTCATTATTTTAGTCATAATATTTCTTACTGGGCTAGTTGAGCTCACCTTTTCTTTCAATCGCTCTCTTGAAATGAGAACGTAGACGGGACTAGTCTGGGGAACCAGAGTGACACCGGTATGATAGTATTAGTAGTCCTCACTATTCTATTAAATAGTGTGACAATAAATGCAATGAGAACTTATTCTGAGAGTGGATATTGTCTAGAAGACAGTAGTTGTATTAAAACTCACAGCTCTCTTATTGTATATTAAAGATTGTATTTGTATTCTATACCATGTATTTGGCGACTCAGAATAGGTGATTTATACCTATTTTGGGGGCGTCACAATCTGTTTCATAAAAATATGTCGTGTATTGTTGCTTCAAAATTACAGAGTATAGAAATATGGCCATATGGCCCTTACTCACAAATTTAATACATCAATCATATATTATCTCATAAATTTTACACTTGTACATAATTATGCATGTTAAAACGAAGAAAACAAACTTGGAATGGACTGATTTAGTGTTATAACGATCCCGTAGTGCCAATTTTCATGTTTTGTTTTCAAAACTTTCAAGAACATCAAGAACAGTAAAATTATATAATTTGATTAAAGTAATTATGTGTTTAAGTTTGTTAAAATCACTCTATAAAGGTTGGGTAATGATTATGTACGAATTCTAGTATATGGGTATGTTTAATTTAATGTATTTAATGACCATGTAATGATAATTTCGTCTGACTCTGTGTTCTTCCCGAACTGGAAATTTGAAAACTGGAGTTCCGCGCCGCGGTGCCAAGTCCATGCCTTAAGTCCCGCGCTATAGCGCCAAAGCCCAAGCCGCAGCGCCAAGAACAAGCTTGTTGGTGGCGCCGCAACGCCACTCTACAGATTACCCAGAAATGAAATGTTTTTATTATTCATGTCCATGAAAGTATTAGTAACCTAATCTATTGAACATAAAAATATGTTAGACATGTAATGAGATGTTAAAATAGGTTCTTAACATGTCAATAAGGCATTTACATGTTGATTGAATTATTGAACGCATAGTTAGCTTGTTGTTCGTATAGTGTAATATTATGTGAAAACAAGTATGGTAATTTGACTAAGTATAGTCATAATCCGAGTTTAAACAAAACGAACGAACGTATGACGACTAGTATTGTGAATATAAATGGTATGTAGGATTAAATCAAGGAACGTGTATAAATTAACGTGTAATCTACGCACAAGACAAGTTTCCTAACCCTACTGATTATGATTATGTAAGTTTATAAATTTACCTCTCTACATCGAGCAAATTCTCGTTATTATTGATCAAGTCCATTTTGTTATATTAAAGTTTATTAATATTTTTAAAGTATGATTCTGTTATACAATACTTATTGTGTTGTATACCTCTTGAGATTGTTGTTCGATTTAAATATCAGTTATTGTTGAAATTTGTTAGACTAGCGAACCCTTTTTGATTCGACTAGTCCATAGTTGATGAACATTCTAAATTTCAGAAACCTTGTTGAATTATCCAAACCTAACTTCCTTTGGTGCGGACTCTAATGTAAAACTGAGAAGAACAACCCTGTTATAGGGAATTATTTACGCTTTAGCGTTAAGATATTGTGCACGGTATGGTACTAAGGGCTGATCCCTCTAAGTACGAGAAGAAGAGTCCATAGTCTTATGACTGTTAAAGGTTTCAAGTATAAACACTTGACAACCTAGGACATAGTTCAAGGTCTTATGACCCTCAGAAGTTCTTTTGATTCTTGTTATTCATTCTTGATTCAAAAGCCGAGTTTTCTTATTTCAGAAGTCTTGATTCATTCGTATGTTATTATTTTATTGTTATATTGTTATACTTGTGGGCAATCGTGCTCACTCTTGCGTAATAATAACATTGCAGTTAAGAACGAAAGATCCGACGAGCATTCCACTAGCAAGGGCAAAGGCAAAGTTAGCAAGTAATGAGGATTTGTTGTTAGTTGATAAAAAAAATTTCAGACTTGATGTTGTTTAAGACTTATTATTTGTTTATGTTTCCGCACAGATGTTTAAGGTTAGTTTAACCTGTGATTGTATTTATTATTATTCAGATATTGTAACCCCATAAGGGGAGGATTTATTTCTATTTATTGCATGGTTTGCATTTAATATGGGTAGATAGTTAGATGATATTTGTACAGTGAACACCAAATCCCGCAGAAATTGAAGTACTCGGATTTGAGGGTGTCACAGGTTGGTATCAAAGCTATAGGTTATGAACCTTAGGTGGGGGAACAACCTTAGGTAGTAGCCTTGTAGGAGATCGAGAACATAGTGGTGGTAAACTCTTATCGAGCTCTAATAAATAAATTCCTTAATTCATTCAAGATAATAAAAGACTTTATGTGCTTATGTGATAAACTTATGTGCTCGCGAGTATAGATTAGTAACTAAAACATAAATCTGTATTTTCAGGATGTCGAATGTGGGAGGATCTGGTCGAGCTGGGGAGGAGGAACCCTAGTACCTACGGAGGAGGAGCCCCGAGACATTCATGTCATTAGGGAGTAGTTAGTACAGAGAGAGCCGTCTCCGTTGATCACTGTTGTTGGACAGGAGCATGAGCCTTAGACTGATCCAGAGGAGGATCCCGAAGAAGAAAAGGAAGAAGATGAGTTCCCACCGAACTCTATTAGTTTCGAGATGTATGATGCGCTTTATGATCGTAACATAGAGTTACGAGACACTGTTCAGGAGCTGAAGGAGCGGAAAGTTATTCAACAACTTACCATCGAACAGAGAGATGGGGATATCATGACTCTTCACACACGTCTGAGAAATGTGGAATGGGATTTGGTTCACGAGAAGGGTCAAACTGAGGAGAATTCCGAAGAAATAGAGAAATTAAAGAATGAGCTGAAAGAGAGTTCAGCAAGGCTAACCATAGCATAGGAGGCCTGGGTAAGGGAATCACGTCGTGCTGATCTTGCAGAAGAGGATTACCGTGCGAAGAAGGCTAAGCTTGGGGAGACGTACTCTACACTTCAAAATGCAATGGATGAGGACCAGGATCGAGTTATGAGATACCCAATCTAGTTTGAAGGACTAGCATCGTATATACTAGATCGCAGGACGATGTCCTGCATCATGTAAGAGGAGCGTGGCAAGGCTTATTCAAATATATAACAGCGATGATAGGATTAGTTTAATTATGTGAAAACCTATCTGGTAGTTAAAAAATGTAAATTCCGATGTGTTTATAAACAAAGGAATATTTTAATGTTTTAAATCCTGTAGATTCTTTATCTCGGGATAGTTGATGTAAATAGTATTGATGCTATCGTATGATGTTAAAACTTTTGATTTGAATAAAATATCATAGTTTATTCGAGATAATGTGTTAAGTGATTATGATTAAATGGTTTAGTTAACCTTAAAGTTTTAAGGGATTAAATAAAGACCTAATAAGCATATATTCTTAACAAAAATATGCCGCTAAGAAGATGACCAAATCGTCAACCAGCCTAGGAAGGGTCAACGAATGATGAACACAACGATGCCAATGCTAACCCTATTCAGCAATTGGTGAACCTATTAGCTGGAGCAATTAATAATCAACCTCAAGCTTTACCAAATACATCATTCAATGATTTCAAGGCGGTGGGACCGCCAGAGTTTAAGGGCTCCATGAACCCGATTGAAGCTCAAACCTGGGTTATGGAGATGGAGAACGTGTTTGACATCGCAAGGGTTAAAGAGGACCAGAAAACCTCATACGAAACATTTATGCTGAAATTCGAAGCCAGTTATTGGTGGCAGACAAACAAGGTATGGGGAGGAGAAGGTGTGATTACTTGGGATAGATTCAAGGTGATGTTCTTCGAGATGTATTTTCTGACTAGCTCGCAGAACCAAACGGGGGTCCAGTTTCTGGAGTTGAAACAGGGGAATATGTCTGTAGCAGACTATGCCATAAGATTCAATGAGTTGGCTAGGTTCGCCACATATCAAGTGCACACAGATGAGAGAAAAGCAATAAGGTTTGAACAAGGACTGAAGCCTTGGTTGTATAGTAAGGTGTCGATGTTTTAGTTGAAGACGTTCGCTGGGGTACTGGAGAAAGCCATACTCGCTGAAGGTGGAAGCGATGTGGTAACTAAATATAATCAGGATCAGAACAAGAAGAAGAGTGAAAATGAAGGAATTAACAAGACTAGTGGATGTAACACGGGAGGTAGTAATAATCAGAAGAGAAAGTGGTCTGACAACGTGTCAACTGGAAATCAGCAAGGAGGGCAGAAGAAGAGGATCGAAGTGTGCTCGACCTACGGGAAAGCTCATCTGGGAGTTTGCATGAAGGGAAAACGAGTATGCTATAATTGTGGCAGGAAAGCCAAATAGCACCTAACTGTCCAAATCCAAAGAAGGGTGCCTGTTTCACTTGTGGCTCAAAGGATCATCTGGTAAGAGACTGTCATAAGAAAGGATCTAGAGGGACAGGATCAGGAGGGAATAAAGGAAACAGCGGTGAAAGCACTTTAACTATCACAGACTCCTACTAAAAAAACCGACCGAAGATCGCCAGAACATTCAACATGATCAAGGCAGGATGCAAAGTCGATCTCGTGATGTGGTGTCAGGTATCATTCTGATCAATAAAGTTAATGCTTATGTATTATTTGATTCAGGTGCTACTTGTTCATTTATATCCAATAACTTTGCTAATATTTTAGAATTGCCTAAGGATGAGTTAGAATACCCCATGAACATTGAAATTGCGAATAAAGAAGTGATCCCTGTTAAATACGTACACAAGAACTGTAGGGTGGATATTAAGGGTAACATTATGAATGTAGACCTTATCCCTATCAAACTTGGGGAATTTGACGTTATTTTGGGAATGGATTGGCTATTCGATCATGGGGCTGTAATTGATTGCCAAAGGAAACGTATTAACCTTATGAATCCGTCAAAGGTTGTGTTTTATGGTAGAAAATCACCTAGACAAGCGTGTTGTCTGACGATGATGCAGGCTAGGAAGTTTTTAAGACAAGACTGTGTAGGATATTTAGCTTACATAGTCGACAATCGTAAAGAGAATCCGAAAGTAGAGGAAATACCAATAGTCGCAGACGTATTTCTGGATGATTTAACAGGACTTCCGCCAAATAGAGAGGTTGAATTTGTGATCGATTTGGCTCCAGGAACGGCTCTAATATCGAAGGCACCGTACTGAATGGCACCGGTAGAGATGAAAGAACTGATGGTACAACTACAAGAATTACTGGACAAGAAGTATATTCAACCGAGCGTATCGCCATGGGGAGCGCCGGTATTGTTTATGAAGAAGGACGGGACGATGCGGCTTTGAATCGACTATAGAGAACTGAATAAGGTCACGATTAAGAATAGATATCCATTTCCGAGGATCGATGACTTATTTGATCAGTTGAAGGGAGCGAGATACTTTTCAAAGATAGACTTGAGGAGTGGTTATCATCAACTGAAGGTGAAACCAGAGGATGTACCGAAGACATCATTCAGAACACGATATGTTCACTACGAATTTTTGGTAATGTCATTTGGTCTAACAAATTCTCCTGCAGCATTTATGGGCTTAATGAATGGTTTGTTCAAGCCATTTTTGGACAAATTCGTAGTGGTATTTATAGATGATATTTTGGTATATTCGAAAACCAAGGAAAAACATGAAGAGCATTTGAGGGTGACGTTAGAGACATTGAGAAGGGAGAAGTTGTATGCCAAGTTTTTGAAATACGAATTTTTGATCGAGCAAGTACAATTTCTTGAACATGTGATTGATAAAGATGAAATTTCGGTAAATCCATCCAAAGTCGAAGCCGTGATAAACTGGGATCAGCCGAGAACGCCATCGAAAGTATGAAGTTTTCTTGGATTGGTAAGATATTACAGAAGATTCATTCAAGATTTTTCCAAGATCACAACTCCGTTAACGAATTTAACATGAAAAGCGGTGAAATTTGTTTGGGCGGAGAAGTGTGAGGAAAGCTTTCAAGAATTGAAGAAAAGGTTGAGTACAACACCTGTGCTATCTCTTCCAGATGATACAGGAAATTTTGTGGTTTATAGTGATGCATCGCATAAAGGACTTGGCTGTGTGCTTATGCAAAATAGCAGAGTCATTGCGTATGCGTCACGACAGTTGAAGGATTATGAGAATGGGTATCCGACCCACGACTTGGAGTTAGCTGCGGTGGTATTCGCTTTGAAGATCTGGAGACACTATCTCTATGGGGAGAAGTGTGAAATATATACAGACCACAAGAGTCTGAAATATATTTTTACACATAAGGACTTGAATATGCGCCAAAGAAGGTGGTTGGAGTTAATTAAGGACTATGATTGTGAGATTCTATACCATTCGGGTATGGCAAATGTGGTTGCCGATGCCTTAAGTAGAAAGGGTCAGGAGAAATTGATGATGTTGACTGCTCAGGAGGAGCTAATTTCAGCAATGGAAAGCTAGAATTGGAAGTGAAGTATCCTGTGGAAATTGATAAGAAGTTGTTTCAGATGAAAGCCGGTACAACTTTACTTGATAAAGTTAAGGAAGCTCAAATTCAGGATGAAGAATGTAAAAAGGTGAAAAAGAAGATATCCGAAGGAACCGAACTGAGATTCAAGATGGACAAGGAAGGAATATTAAGATTTGAGAGCAGAATTTGGGTACCGCCAGTACCAGAGATTAAGGAAGACATTTGGAGCGAGGCTCATAGCTCACGATATTCAATTCACCCCGGTAGTACCAAGATGTACCAAGATCTTCGATAACATTTCTGGTGGCCAAACTTGAAACGAGATGTTACAGAGTGTGTTGCCAAATGTCTGACATGTCAGAAAGTGAAAGCAGAACATCAGAGGCTGAGTGGGTTGCTACAACCATTGGAGAGTCCAAAATGGAAAAGGGAACACATTACGATGGATTTCGTGGTTGGCCTTCCGACAACTCGGAAAGGCCACGACGCAGTATGGGTTATCGTTGACCGACTGACAAAATCCGCACACTTTCTTTCGATCAGAATAAAATTTAACTTAGACCAGTTGACAAAATTATATGTGAAAGAGCTTGTTTCGAGGCACAAATTTCGGTGTCAATTGTCTTAGATAGAGATCCGCGCTTTATGTCGAACTTCTGGAAATGTCTACAGGAATGCATGGGTACATAGTTGCGAATGAGTATGGCATATCACCCTCAGACAGATGGACAGAGTGAAAGAACAATTCAGACATTAGAAGACATATTAAGAGCTTGTATAATGGACTTTAAAGGAAATTGGGATGATCATCTATCGCTCGTAGAGTTCGGCTACAATAACAGTTACCATGCTAGTATTGGCATGCCGCCTTATGAAGCGTTATACGGCAGAAAGTGTAGAACTCCGCTATACTGGGATGAAGTTGGCGAAAGACAATTACTACGTCCAAAATTGGTACAGCAGACAGCAGAAATAGTAAAAGTGATCAGAACAAGACTGGTAGCAGCTCAAGATAGGTAGAAGAAATACGATGATCCATACCGTAAAAATGTCGAGTTTGAATCAGGTAGTTATGTGTTCTTGAAAGTCTTTCCCTGGAAGGGAAAGATTAGATTCGGAAAGAAAGGGAAAATAAGCCCAAGATTCATTGGACCCTTTGAGGTACTGCGAAGGATCGGAGAGGTTGCATATGAGGTAGCCTTACCTCCAGCACTCGAGAATGTCCACAACGTCTTCCATGTTTCAGTTCTACGACCCTAAAAACCCAATTACAAGCACGTGATTGAATATGAACCCCTGCATTTCGAAAAAGATTTATCTTACGAAGAAATTCCAGTTCAGATTGTCGACGGGAAGGAGCAAGTTCTAAGAAATAAAGTAATACCTTTTGTTAAGGTAATCTGGAGAAACTACAACGCTGAAGAAGCAACGTGGGAACTCGAAGAACTTGTGATGAAGAATTATCCCTATTTATTTACTTAATTAAGTGTAAGCGATTTTGGGGACAAAATCTTTGTAGGGGGGAGAATGTAACGGACGAATTGATTGACTCGTGATTCTAAGGACATAATCATTTTAAGGGGGAAAAGATGTGACAAACGAGATTTTGTAATTTAATTTTAATATTTATTGAATTAAATAAATATTTTTTCGATGATTCAATTATTAGATTAAATAATTAATTGATGAAGTTGTGGTAGATTAACTTAATTATATGTGTTATATTATTATATTAATGTGGAGAACTCGATTTATTCAAAGTATGTAATTATGTGAGCTTATTGAATTAAAAGAAATCTTTAATAAGTCTAATGTTATTTTAATTAATTTAATAATTAATTAGAGAATTAATAATTTGACATAATTAATAAATGAGAAATTTAATTATGTGAATTAATGAGGAATTATTATATTTTACTTAAATTAAATAAGATATTCGATCAATTTCCTAAATAGGTGTGTCACGATTATTGTGAGAGCCCCGATCAATCCGCCCCAAATCATCGCGGATCCGGGCTCACTCATTCTACTACTATCATAAGATATAAACATAAATTGTTTATACATTAAACATTATACACTATCCCAAGGTCGAGTAACTATAACTTATACATTTTTCATAACTTATCTAACACATGACCTCATTATCATACAAGACTATTACAAAACTAATCACAAGACATTAACTTTAAGTCGGAACTGCTCTTTAACTTTCCTTGATCCCACGATTCACCTTAATCTCGCAATGTTTTATCATGATATAGCAAGGGTGAGCATGAAAGTTGCCCAAAGCAAGTTTAAATACAATTTAAGGATATATCATGATTGAAAGAGTATGAATAAGAAGTCGGCTATAATTCAACGAAATGTAGTTGTGAATTAGCATGAACAAAAACTTTTGACTGAACAAGTATTACATATGAACAATATATATCCGGACCAACTGGTACTGAAGGTGATCAGCCTTTCATACCTGACTTATACATGCAATATATACAGAGTACAATTCAACATGGCAATCAACAATGATTAACCATATGCATATCTGAATAAAACACTCTTAGTAGAGTTAAGTAGAACTTGCCTGAACCGTTGATTACCGATATGAAATATAACTTAGCTTATCCGAAGACCTAATACAGATAATACCGATCTCCAAATATTAGAATAATATCATCACAGTATAAAATAACATAAACACATTACCACATAATCCTATCAATACCATACAACATACTGAAACTTTGTATCAGTCAAACTATTTCAAATTTGATTGAAACCGATACGCGCTTCTAACATCCCGAATTGGCCTAATTCCATTAATACTCGAAGTTTAAGTTCAATTAAACTCGCTTAAACACTTAACAATTATCACGTATAATTTTCTTATTAGTCAAAACAATTTTAATAGGCTTATAATAAATTTTCAAGTAATTATTACCATTTATCATGATTTTCTAATCATTAACGTATTTAAATGAATTAAATACCACAATATTCTAATATCATTAATATTATTTAAAAATAACCATTAATGAATTACATGCCTCAATATTATTTCATATTCATAATATCTCAAAGTATTTTCAATACTTTATTACTTTTTAAATGTTTTTTTAAACTAATTCAAAACATTAATCAATAAATCGATATTTAATGTAAATACCACATTATTCCTTGATCATTAATATTTATTAAATGTTAAATATTAATGAAAATCAAAAGATAATATTGTAATATAATTATAACATCACAAAATATTTTCAATACCTTAAAATCATATTTATATGATTTTTAAACACTTAAATCCATTATCCGATAATTGTTAAAAATATTAATATTTTCATGCCAAAATATCAAAAGTTATATTTTATAACTTCAAATATTTTTATAACACTTAAATCATTTTATATGATTTTTAAAGCATTAAACCTATTTTTTTTTACATAATTTATTTAATACAATTATTAAATAAATTTATTATCACAATATTAATCTATATCTTCATTTAAATATTAATTAAATAGTAATTAATTAATTACCTTTAGTTATTATTTAATTAATAAATAATAGCCAATTAGTACTAATCATTATTTAATGGTAATTAGATAATGAATAATCAAATTATTGTTTGTCTTTAATTATTATTTAATAATAATTAATTAATTTCTTATCCTTGAATAGTAAATAATTAATTTATTTACTTCCTTAGTCTTTAATTATTCCTTATTATTATTTAAAGAATAATTAATTTATTTTAGTCCTTATTTATTATTTAATATTAATTAAATAATAAAAAATTTAATTCATCTCATAAATCTTTAATTATTCTTTCTTATTACAGCTTAAGAATAATCAATTATTACTTAGTCTTTATTCATTAATAAATAATTATAACCTTTTATGTTAATGTAATTAGGTAATTACATTATTATTACATAACATTACTTAACCATTCTTTAATCATCACTTAATATTAATAAAATAATAATTAATCAATTGTTAATCTCTAGTTATTATTTAATCATAATTAAATAATAACTTTATTAACACTAATCTTACTTAATTATCATTTAATATTACTTAAATAATAATTAAATAGCTAATTATATTTAATATTGTATGTAATAAATTTTCTAACCATTTAATGGTTTTAAGAATTATTTTAATAATTATTCAATTTCACTAAATTACGAAAATGCCACTCACGCCCAAAATTTCCAGATTTGGCATCCTTTACGGAAACGCTTGTAAAATGAAATGTACAACTCGAATTAAGTTCCGTAGGAGGCGTTGGATTCAGTATTTTCTTAAAATACATTTTCATTTATCAAACACCAAATTAGGTTCTGTTTTGGTCACAGAAAACAGTCCAGAAGTGGCTGGTCAGTTTTAGTTTTCTAGCTTGACCCTATTGTACTAAAACAACCATAACTTTTTCGTTTTAAAATGTTTTTGAGCGATTATTGAGCCCACGCCAAGCTAACTTCCGAATATAACTTTTGTTCTTGGACCATCTTCAAATTCTAAACAAAGAATTCCAGAAATTCCGTGTAAAGTGATCGGCCCGAGTTAGTTTGATGTTTTGACGCGACTACTTTGAACGGTCATAACTCTTTGCTCAAAGTCGTAATTAATCCGTTCTTGAGTTTATGGAAAGCTTATTCAGCTTTACTATAACATACCAAAAGCCCATAATTTTCTGGAACATCTAACAAATCTCAAAATTCCCTTTTGTGGCAGCAACCTCTAGCTTTTCTAAGCTTTAAAAAAAAGCTTTTTCATTTTTTTTTTTTTTTAATCAAACTTTTAACACCCAAAATGGTTAGATCCATACAAAATACATTATATAACATGTAGATCTAAGATTTTTAGAGTTCAAGATCATAACTCATAATTTTGACAACAATCAAACACATAAACTAATTAAAGTTTTGAGTATAAAGATTTTTATACCTTTCTTCCTTCTAGCAAATCTTCTCTTCTTGCCAAAATAATTTAAGAACTTGGGGATGCATGAAATTTAACACTCCTTTACCACTATAGTGGTCAGCCAAAAATGAGGAGAGGAGTGTTTCTCTCTATACTTTGTTTGTTTAGCAAAATGGAAGCTTAGAATAAGAAATGAGAGTAGGTGTAGCTTTTTTTTTGATTATTTGCTAGCAAGTTTGTAAGTATTTAATGTACCCAATTATCACATGTTTGCTTGCTTTACTCACCATAAGTGTTGGCTTAGCTTGCTATGTGACACTTGGAAAAGTTAGTAAGGATTTGGTAGGTTTTCTCCACAAACTTGGACAACCTTGCAAAAAAAAAAATTTTCTTTCCCATTCTAACCCCATATGGCCTAATTTTCCATGCTCTATTTCCTTAAATTTTGATTTTCTTTCATGCCAAATAATGCTTAATCAAATGACCACAATGCCCCTTACCAATTGGGCTAGGTTTGGGTCACTCATTTAATTCTTTTGGGCTTCCAATTAATTAATTAGGGTTATTCCTAATTACACTTACAATTAATAACACAGAAATTCTATACTTATCTTCAAGCTTCCCATTTAGGGTTTTAATATCCCGATTAGGGTTTCAAACATAATAATTAGGGTTTGCTAAATAATTAAGCTTTACCCTATTAAACTTATAATCTAAATCACTTGAGCATTATAATTCTCCGCTATATTCTCGCATTAGGGTTTCAATATTCAAAAATCAAATTAGGATTTTCGATATGGTATTAGGTTTTCTAATACTCAAATAGGGTTTCAAGAATTCATTAGGGTTTCCTAATTAATTTATAATTAATAACGTTAAACCTTATATATAGCATTGCATTCCCAATCTAGGGTTTTAATATCCTAATTAGGGTTTCTGATTCTTTAATCAAAACTAGGGTTTCCAGAACCGATTTCTAGGTTTTCTTATCGACGTTAGGTTTTCTAACCTAACGTTGTCGTTTAAATAATATTAGGGTTTGACATGATATAATTTATCCGTCAACACTTGACCCTTAACCACATTCTCGTATACATACATAATCATAAACACATAACATAAACACATATAAACTTAATTACGAATAATTCACCTAAATCCTTTACAGAATTTTGAAATCCTCAGAATTCCTTCCCAATAACATCAAACGCATACACTTATTTTCTGTCTAGGTCTAATATTTGACCTTAAATCAATCATTTAAGATTTTAATAAATTGTCTAAATTCTCGGGTTGTCACAATTATACTATATTATAAAGGATTAATCAAATTAAATGGGTATGAGCCTTTTAAGGCTAGCCAAACGGAACCCTATTGGGAGTTGAGAGCAGTTAAACCATGATCAGATTAACTGACCACCACGCTGCAGTTAAGAAGCACATTAATCAGTCTTATTTTAGAAGACGTATTTTATTTATGAATTTTATCTAAGAGAGAATTTAGAGAAAAGTTGAGTGATTGAAGAAGAAAGTGAAGAATCAGAGGAACCTGCCTTTAGATAATCTATTCAACCCAATTTCTATTTTACGTCATTAAAGATTTCATGAAAATGGCTCTAAAGTTCGGTTAAAATCTCTATAATTGGAAATGGTAGTGATTATGTGGATATATATGTGATAATATGTCATCATAGCATGTTTTACTATATATTGTATGATTCCATAATATCAGTTTCATACAAATATGTCGTATATTGTTGGTTCAAAATTACAAAGTATAGAAATATGGCCATATGGCCCTTACTCACAAATTTAATACGTCAATCATATTTTATCTCATAAATTTTACACTTGTACATAATTATGCATGTTAAAATGAAGAAAACAAACTCTAAATAGACTGATTTAGTGTTATAACGATCCCGTAGTGCCAGTTTTCATGTTTTGTTTTCAAAACTTTCAAGAACAGTAAAATTATATAATTTGATTAAAGTAATTATGTGTTTAAATTTGTTAAAACCACTCTATAAAGGTTGGGTAATGATTATTTATGAATTCTAGTATGTGGGTATGTTTAATTTAATGTATTTAATAACCATGTAATGATAATTTTGCCTGACTCTGTGTTCTTCGTGAACTGGAAATTCAAAAACTGGAGTTCCGCGCCACGGCACCAACTCCATGCCTTAAGTCACGTGCAATAGCCGCTAAAGCCCAAAGTCATAGTCACCACCGCCCAGTAGAAAGCACCAAGAACAAGCTTCTTTGGTGAAATAATGCCACCACTCGCAGATTGCCTTAAATGAAATGTTTTGATTATTCATATCCATGAAAGTTTTATTAACCTAATCTATTGAACATAAAAATATGTTAGACATATAATGAGATGTTAAAATAGGTTCTTAACATGTCAATAAGGCATTTACATGTTGATTGAATTGTTAAACGCATAGGTAGCTTGTTGTTCGTATAGTGTAATATTATGTGAAAACAAGTGTGGTAATTTGACTAAGTATAGTCATAATTCGAGTTTAAACAAAAAGAACGAACATATGACGACTAGTTATGTGATAATTGACTAGTATTGTGAATGTAAATGGTATGTAGGATTAAATCAAGGAACGTGTATAAATTAATGTGTAATCTACGCACAAGGCAACTGTCTTAACCCTACTCGTTATGATTATATAAGTTTATAAATTTACCTCTTTACATCGAGCAAATTCTCATTATTATTGATCAAGTCCATTTTGTTATATTAAAGTTTATTAATCTTTTTAAAGTATGATTCTATTGTACAATACTTATTCTATTGTATACCTCTTGAGATTGTTGTTCGATTTAAATATCAGTTATTGTTAAACTTTGTTAGACTAGCGAACCCTTTTTGATTCGACTAGTCCATAGTTGATGAACGTTCTAAATTCCAGAAACCTTGTTGAATTATCCAAACTAAACTTCCTTTGGTGCGGACTCTAATGTCAAACTGAGATGAACAACCCTGTTATAGTGGATTATTTACGCTTTAGCGTTAAGATATTGTGCACAGTATGGTTGTGATAACCCGAAAATTCATAAAATCTTAAATGATTAGAATAAAGGTTAAAGAATAAAACCTAGATGAGAATTTGAGAATTTATTTAAAAGTTTTCAAGTAAAACATATATGGTTTGCTATTTGAAAAAGAATTGAGAAAAAAAGGGTTATAAAAAAATTCTAAACCCTAGAAATAAATTAATATGTACTTGAAGGAATATCAAGAATAAGGTATTACGATACCTGTAAATTCGATGTGAACTAAATAGTCTATGAAATGTTATATAAATACATATGAAAATTTTCTTAAGGAGATAAGATTTCACATGAAGAGATGCTATGAGGTTAAACGAAGATAAGTATATGTATAGAAATATATATACTTAGTAAGGTGCTATATATATTTTAGCAAGAGGAATGATGAAATAAGTTAATGATATAAGGATCAAGATAAATTTATGTCAGTAATTAACATAGCTTGAACGTTGGCCTTGACTGGCAAATAAGAATTTGAATAAGTATAAAGTATTTAGTTAATACGATTAGCAATAAGAAGGGAGTAAGTTAAAACTCAAAATTTAAGTTAGAGATAGAATTTGAAGCATGGACTGCTCGGTTACGTTCGAAACGTCAAGTTTAGTCAGAATGGACAGTAAACACAAGTTGTGTAAAGGTTGACTTCTGGTCAAAGTTAACAGTTGACCTTTTATGGAGAAAAGTCAAAATTAGTGTGAAAAGTGGAATATGTTATTTGAATAATGGTATAATATATAATATTATACCAAAGGAGGTAAAGCAAAAATAGGCAGGTTAAGAATATAATATTTATATATACTTTACCCATGAGCATTAGAATAAATTCTTATATGAAATTAGTTTAATAAATAAAAGATATTATATTTATCGTAATATCATAAGGAAGTAAATAAATTCTTAATTGAATTTATGTTAACGAGCTAAGGATATTATATTATAATATCTTGGGTATGTAAATAATTGTTTGTGTATAAGAAATTATGTGTAGCATATTTCTTTTACCATTATAAAATAAATATATAATTTATGTATGTTATGTTATGTTTTATATATATCAAAGGAAAGCCTCATAACCTAATTACATATTAGGTAAGGTAATTAAATAACCTAAGGGTTATGGTATTGAGGAAATGTTAGTATTTAAAAGTTATAGTAAACTAATAGATTAATTTTGTCTAGCTATTTCAAGTGATTAATAATTTTAAATCTAATTAAAACAAACCTAATTAGGTTATGAGTTAAAGTTACATGTATATTAATTAAATTCCATAAGATTGGGAATAGAAACCCTAAATAAATAATTTGGATAACATATATTAAAATTGTTAGACTATATTTATTACATGGCCCAAAACAAATAAAGGAGAAGCCCAAAAGAAATAAAATGCAAACCAATACTTAGCCCACTTGATTAAGGGTATTTTAGACTTTTGATTAATCAAAATTGTGCATTAAAATAAAAGCAAAATGGAGGAGATAATGGGGGCAAAGTGACCGGCCCTATCAGGCCTTTTAAGGCAACATAATTATGCTAATCAAGTTTCTTAATTAGTAACTCTTAAATCAAGTACAAGTGTGTCCATCTCCCATTGGTAGAAAATCTACTTAGCACCCTTAATCACATGATTAGGCTTAATTGGAAGAGATAAGGCAAAGCCTTTTATCCAAGGGACAACAAAGGTATGGGGGATATTAGTTAAATCACCTCATTTCATTTGCTAGTCATTTCATTTCTCCTATTCTTCTTCTTTTTATTTTTCTCCCAAGCTAGCAAAATACAAAGAGAAAAAAAAAAGAGAGGGGTTCAATTTTTGAAGAGAAAGAGAGGAGTGTGCTAGCTTGATTAATGCACCATAAGATTACATATTACTTTGGTATATCAAGGAAGGTTACTACTAGAACAAGGTAAGAAATCAAGCTCTAGTTTCTATGTTTTGTATGTTCTATGTGATCTTGTGATAGATTCATGGAAATGCAAGTTCTAATAGGCTAGAGTCTTATATGAATGTTAAATCTTGAGTATAATATATTTAACATGTCCATCTATATAGTTTATGTTGGAAAATTTTGAAAGAAAGGAAGCTAAAGTAGTTTTTGTGGGAAAAACCTAATTTAAAGGGGTGATCTATGCTTTTCATTTTGAAATCTACAAATGGTTTTTGTGATTTTGTTTCTTGGTATGCTAAAGCTATGAGTTAAGAGTAAAACCCCTTTGTAAACATGTAAGAATATTAAAAAATGAGTGATATATGGATTTATTACTAGAACACCTCAACTAAAGAACTCATGTACAATAGCAGTCACTTCTGGACCAATTTCTGGGACCAAAACAGATCTATATTTGATGTTTGATGAGTGGAAATTGTAGTTCGGAAGATACGAATCCAGCGAGTCCGATTGGACCTAAATCAGAGTTATAGATTTTATTTAATTCAAGTTTTAGTGAAGGACCCCAAATCTGGAAAAAAAAGGTAAAAAATCTTAAAAAGCTATTGTTTGGCTCAATGAACCGATCCGGCCGGATCATTCCGTTGATCGGTTCTACCACTTTTCCTACGGCCCTAGTAGTGGTTCTTGGACCCATATTTTTATAAAATTCTGAAGAATATTAATATATTTAATCCAAAATTCTTCCAAGGCGCTTAGCTAATTATTATGTAATTAGTGGTTTAAACTCATTTAAAATCATTTTAAACTTACAAATTTATAACTTTTAATGTAATTAATGTATTATTAAACTAATTACATGATATTTGAATGTAATTAATAATTTAATTATTATCTAAGTAGTATTGGGTGATAATTAAGTAGAGTTAGTATTAATAAGTAATTATTGATTATTTAATTAAGATTAAATAATAAATAGGATAAATGATAATTATTCTTAAGTTAATAAGAAAGAATAATTAAAGACAAATAATGTTAATTATTTAATATTTAATTAACATTAAATAATAGGTAGATGTAATTAGCTATTATTTATTATATAATAACTAAAGGTAATTAATTAATTACTATTTAACTAATATTAAATGGTAATTAAATGAAGATAAATAAAGATTATTTAAATGATTCATTAATTAAACAATTATAATAATTTTTTAAGGATCTAATAAGTGTTTATTACTTAAGAAAGACCATATAAATTTATAAAATCATTAACCTAAGATTTATTAATTATCTTATAGGGTTAATGATGGTACATTATACTATGTGTACATTATGATTGAATTATTTGCTGGTTAATAGCAAAAGTAAGCGTATAGACGTACAATTATATGCAGTACTAATTAATAGACCAACATTTTCAATGCTAGGTCATTCAAAGAGTTTTAATTAAAGCTAGTTAGTCATAGCTCGTCAAATAGGCAAGTTCTCTAACTCAAACTCGAGTTATTACTTTTCAAAGCATGTTAGTGGATAATTGTTGTTGATTATTCCACATCTAATATTATTATTGAATATTCGCATTATGGCAAGTCTCCTAACTCAAATTCAAGTTATTATGTTTCAAACATGCTAGTGTATTAATTATTGACAATTATTCCACATATTTGATTACTGATTCGCACTTAGTGCATGTTGCATATGTTCATCAGGTATGAAAGGCTGATCGCCTTCATTACCATAAGGTTCAGTTAAATTTGTTCATGGTCATTGTTAACCACCCAACATAATTATTCAGTTTTTCAGTTATTAAAGTTTGATTCATGTTCTTTCTCAATTATATTATATTATTGAAAGTTTGAAAGCTTATTCATTCTTTTCAATCATGATATATCTTCATTGTATTTAAAACTTGCTGGGAAAATTTGTTGCTCACCCTTGCTATATCATGATAAAAATTTAGATTAAGATGAAAGCTTGAATAAAGATAGAGGCAAAGGCAAAGTGCAAGATTAAATTATGGTGCAGTTAGATCTATTAAAATTTTTGACGAAAATAGCATTGTAAACCTTTTTAGATATTGAAGGTATGTATTTAGTTAAGGTTGTAGACCTTGGGAATGATGTGTAAAAGTTTAATGTATAAACAATTTATGTTTATATCTTCCGCAATAGTTATAGAAATGATGTACCAGATCTGAGGTAAAATGTACCCGGATTTGGAGACGTCACAATGGTACTAAGGGCTGATCCCCCTAAGTACGAGAAGAAGAGTCCATAGTCTTATGATTGTTAAAGGTTTCAAGTATAAACACTTGACAACCTAGGATATAGTTCAAGGTCTTATGACCCTCAGAAGTTCTTTTGATTTTTGTTATTCATTCTTGATTCAAAAGCCGAGTTTTCTTATTTCAGAAGTCTTGATTCATTCGCATGTTATTATTTTATTGTTATATTGTTATACTTGTGGGCAGTCGTGCTTACTCTTGCGTAATAATAATATTGCAGTTAAGAACGAAAGATCTGACGAGCCTTCACTAGTAAGGGCAAAGGAAAAGTTAGCAAGTAATGAGGATTTGTTGTTAGTTGATAAAATTTGTTTCAGACTTGATGTTGTTTAAGACTTATTATTTGTTTATGTTTATGCACATATGTTTAAGGTTAGTTTAACCTGGATTGTATTTATTATTATTCAGATGTTGTAACCCCATAAGGGGAAGAATTATTTCTATCTATTGCATGGTTTGCATTTAATATGGGTAGATAGTTAGATGATATTTGTACAGTGAACACCAAATCCCGCGAAAATTAAAGTACTCAGATTTGGGGGTGTCACAATAAAATCTCATTGCTATATCTTGTTTAAAACAGAATTTGTGTATATATGTGTGAACGATGCATAACATTACTTTCAAATAACAACACATTGACCCATACACACACACACACATTCATATAATAGTTTCTTGAAAAGTGGTGGTCACCATGGTAACACGGATGTCGGGGGGTGCCTAACAACTTCCCTCCGCATTATCAAGCCCCCGAACCCAAATGAATCTCGGTTCACAGATCCGTTTAGCAGTGTCATATCACTGGGTCAATGTGCAAACCTTTTCTCTGTTGCATTGGTGCAACTAGTTAAAAACACCAATCAAGCGACTTTATAATAAATCGCTTAGACATATACATGTCAGACCTTTTTCACTCGTTTTTTCAAACAAATCTCACATAACATGAGAACACCGAAGAACAAGAACAGAAAAGGGACAAATAAAAAGCCTTACCTCGACAGTATTATTGTTTTGGAATATATATAAGACATATTCGTTCTTTTGAGGCATTTTAATTGAATGTTTGTGTGAACTGAAGCACCATGTAGCACCATATGTCGGGTTAGAAGATACCCGAATTTGGGGGCATCATAGTTTTTTTTATGTATATATATATATATGTGTGTGTGTGTGTGTGTGTGTGTGTGTGTGTGTGTGTGTGTGTGTGTGTGTGTTAGGAGGAAAAAAATGGGGGGGGGGGATTGTTATGTGTATGGAGGGAGTATATATAAAAATTTATATTTTACAAGTTTTGTTTTTTATATAAAATAAATATATTATATTTTATTATATATAGTATTTGCATAGTGTCTGCATAGTATTTTCATAGTAAATCATGTGAATATCATAATTCTTCGCCCGTGATTTCATATAAAATTACTGTGCAGTCCGTGATTTTTCCTAAATAGTATCCTTCCATTCTCCTATAAATAGGATGCTTAGTTTAGGATTAAAAATCATACCAGAATCAGAGAATTCTTCTTCTATAATATTGAGCATATTTCTTTAGAGTTTAAGGAAGATTTGAGTGTAGGAAACAGTATAAGTTTTCTTCAAGAATATCCTCGCGCCCTACCAGTCAAAAATACTCTCTTTTTAAAGTAAGAGATATTATTTTTGTTCAATATTCGTAAGAAATAATATTTTCTTCCATACTCTGTAGTATGTAAGTAATATTAGTTCATTTTAGATTCCAAATTCTACACTCATTTTGTTAAAGTATTGCTTTTATACTCCTTGAAATTAGTAGAATATCCTTGAAATTTGCGTTTCAACTAGTATCTCTTCACGAAAATATTATTCTGAATATTCTTACTAATTTTTAATATTTTCATGTCGGGGTACTATTCACGGGATACTATTCCCGAAGTACTATTCACCCAAGTACTATTCACCCAGGGTACTATTCATCATAAAAATTGATTTCTTTTCTGTCCAAATCATTTTTGATACAATATTATTCTTGAATTTACTCCATAAAGTAGTATCATGTTGACAATTTGAACATTATTGAATTCTAGATAAATTAACTTATAAATCTTTAAAAAATTATCATTTGCTTTCTTTTAATTTAATTCTTATATCATTGTCATCATCCTCATGTTTATATTGTGATGAAAGTCATCTTTGGCCCGTAGTGCATAAATAGACTGTTGATTGGTATGATTATTACCAGGGATTATTTCGTATAATCATGACCTGTAATGTTACAAATGATGTGGTAAAAGTCCTCATTGGCCCATAGTGCATTGATGGACGGATGTTGGCATAATCATTACCATTAGTGATAACACAAATATCATTGGCCCGTAGTGCATGGATAATTCGTGGACGTGATACTAATGAATATCATTGGCCGTAGTTCATGGATAATTTAGTGATGTGGATAATTTATTGAGCTGAGTCTCAGCGATAAAATTGATTATAAACTTTTTAAATCATAGAAGATAGTAGATATCATGCTCTACTTAACTCTTCTAATGGATTGCTTATTCCGCTGCAGTTAAACTTGTTATTTATTAGTTTAACATTGTTGAAGGCTAACGATAAATTATTCTGCATTATCTTAGTCATAATATTTCTTACTGGGATAGTTGAGCTCACCCTTTGCTTTCATTGTTCTCTTCTGGAAATGAGAATATAGTTGGGATGAGTCGGGGAATGGAGTGATTGTCCAGGATGGTGGCTTTAGTATTCCTCACTATTCTATGAAATAGTGTGATAATAAATATAATGAGAACTCTATTTGAGTTTTGATATTGTCTATGAGACAATATTCGTGTAAAAACTCTCAACTATGCTTTTGTTGTATTGTATAGCTGAAGTTTGTATTTAAATTATGTACCGTATATTTGGCGACTCAGAATGGGAAATGTATACCTATTTTGGGGGCGTCATAGTGGTACTCATGTAAAGCCCCCAAACTCGGGTACTTGAAACCCGAACTCGGTGCTTCACGACACAATTTCTATGAGCGAAATAATACTAATAATAATAACAATAATATAAATATCAAACTTAATTTACATATATCAGAGTCTAATCCCAAGTACGCAACATTTACTATAATTCTTTACATGATATATAATACATATCATTGTCTTAATACAGTTTAACTATTACAAAAGATACCATTAAACATATTCTGTTTGCTTTCCTTTTCACTTGTTCGCGTCTGAACCTTCAGGTTGATCATGCTTAGATGAAAACATTTAAATTTAAAGTAAGAATGAGCATTTGAGTGTCCAGCAAGTAATAACAATTATAAATATAATTAGCTGAAAGAATTAAATATTTTCTTTGTACATCACTTCTACAATGAATTAATAGTTGTGAAGTAAACTGAACCGATAATAATAACATAACAATTCTATACCAAAATTTTGAAACTACGTATTGGCTATAAATAGGGTTAAATTGACATACTATGAACATTGTTTTTAATTTTTGAATAGGTTTAGCAGAACTTCATCCGCAAACCGTCATAACTTACGAGCGCGAGGGTGATCATCCCAATGTGCCCTGTATTGATCAATACTACATATAAGAACGATATTATCATTCACTCTGTCTGCCTTGGGCACATAAAAGTTTTCCCTTGATCGGGATGTTCATATTTAGTCCGAATCAACCAAAACAATTTGATTGGATACAAAAAGTTTTATCATATTCAACGATATTTCTAAATCAGTACTAATTTGGTCAAATAAGCTTAGACGACTTTTACTTAATGTATACATACGGGGATCAATAGGTATATATATATATATATATATATATATATATATCAACATGTGTTTAAATACAATGATTATCCAAGTGAGGACACTTATATAACCATATTTAGAAATTAATTGAATGTAATATATATATATGAATTATATAATATAATATCATGTTGATAAACAATGATCTAATATATATATATATATATATATATATATATATATATATATATATATATAATATATGGTTAATAACTGCCACAATAATAATATAATTAAAACTTCTTTTCATGTCCATCGCATAAAGAAAATGCAATGGTAGGATACTTACATGGTCTGCTACTTACAATACGCAACTTAATTTTTATCTTTTGTATAACAACCTATCAGTAATAAGATTATTTTACTGATTAGAATAACATATCGTAACACATAATCATCGCTTATTCACAATTAAGACATAACCTAATCACATTGTCACACATATTCAACAGTCATTGAATCATAAATAAACATTAATACAGTCAAAATATCTAAGCCCATGTCAATTTCTAAAACATGTTGGTCTACCGACGGCTTTATCGGGTAATATCGAGTCTAAGACTCTATCCAGTAGCTCAATATCTGCAAGTATCAGTCATATTATTTGTAAATGACTTATAATAATGTTTAAACATTTATTATAATTTATCATGAATTTTCAAACATCGGAATCATTATTAAATGATTTAAATATTAAACAATTATATTATCATTAACATTTAATTAATAGTAAACTATTAATGAAACCATTGCCAAAATATTAAAGTTATTTATAATAACTCAAAATATTTTAAAGTACTAATATTACCCTTAAATGATTTTTAATACAATAAAAATCATTTTAAATAATTACCATTAATATTAAAATATTAATGTATTATCTATCAAAATATTAAAAGTCATTAATTATAACTTAAAAATATTTATAATTCATTTATATTCTTTTTTAAATGACATTTAAATATTTAAAACCATTTTAAAACTATTTATTTAATATAATTGTTAAATAAACTTAATATCATTAATATTAAATTATTAATGAACTTATCCTTTATATATTAAAAGTTATATTTTATAACTTAAAATATCTTTAAACACTTTATTTTCATTTAAAATGATTTTTCTAATATTAAAATCATTTTTAAACTAATTAACTTAATATAATTATTAAATAAATCTAATATCATTAATATTAAATAATTAATATTTTTCATGACAAAATATCAAAATTATATTTTATGACTTAAAATATTTTTATAATCTTTAAATCATTTTTATATGATTTTTAAATTATTAATTCTATTTTTCATAATTTATTTAATTCATTTATTAAATAACTTAAATATCATTAATATTAATTAATTAATGAAATTCATCACGAGAATATTAAAAGTCATTAAAAATAACTTCAAATATTTTCATATATCATAATATAATTTTAAATAATTTTTCATGTATTAAAATCATTTTAAATAATTTATTTAATATAAAAATTAAATAAATTAAATACCTTTAATATTCCAAAAATATTAAATATTTATGAAATATATTAAAAATAATTAAAAACTAATTTTTAGACTTTAAAATAATTTTTAATAATTTATTTGGTATTTTTAATAATTAAAAAATAATTTTTCTATTTATTTAATAAAAATAATTAATTTTAGAAATAAACTTTCGCTAAAGACTACCTATAGCGATAAAACCGTCGCTATAGATGTTCTTCATGTTCTTGGCCAAACCCAGAAATGCATAGGCAATCACAAGGGTACTAGGTTTGACCATGAATAATTTTTCATATATAATGTTTCTGGGCTATTTGTTGATCACAACTTGTAGAACTAATGCAACATTACACGATACAACAACAATCATGGTCATATAATACATAACAAAGGAGATCTGGGCCTTCAAATTCATTGTCAGACCTTACCTGGGTTTTCCAGAAACCCAGGCAGTTCGACTAGGCATTTTCTAGATCATTGTAGGTTAGGTTCCGGTGATCAATTAGGTGTTATTATGGTTCAAATATATAGTCAACATGCCAAGGAACATTTATATACCAAGATCGAAGTCCAACAACATCAACATCACCAGATACAGCTCGGTCAATAGCTGTCAGAAAGTGTGTTCTTAATGTTTCTGGAAATTCCAAAAAATGCAATCGTGACCGAGTGGCCTGGTTTGACCACTCACTACGTTCGATCAGTTGATGCTTTAAGGGATCTAAAGGCCAGGATCTAAAGTCCAGATTAGAGGCTACAATCTAGTTAGAAAAATAACATCAAACATTCAATTATCTGACAGATCTTGGCCTTCAAAAAACTTGTCAGATGCTAAAAACCCATTTCTGGGTTACCCAGTATTTGACTGGTCATGCCCAGTCAACGGGTTTTGACCAAGAATAACTCGAAATCTAAACATCAAATGACTGTGATTTAACTTTCAGAACAAAGAAATCATACCAGACTATCGATCCAAAACATAAAACAACAAAAATAATAAATAGCCAAGACTCTACAGCCTCTGACATTCATTGTCATAACACAAATTTTAAACTTTTCCAGAATTTTAAAAACTTCAATTTTGAGCACTTTGATGTTATGGATCTGGGATCTAACAACCCAGATCACTAAATAACATCTTATTACACAACATTAAACAACAAACAACAAAATCTAATATCAGATCAAAAGATTTTTAAATTCTTGGGTTTATACCTTTTCTAAGCTTTGATCTTGATTATGACCTTCTGATCTGTTAATGGTAAACGTGGGGCTTGTTTATAGGACTGTTATACATATATATTTCGTGGGTTTTAGAGAGAGAAGCTCTTGGATATGTGTTTGTGCAAAAATAAGCTTAAAAATGGTTTTTCTCTCTCCAATTTCATATATATATTACTTGGAATGCACATAGCTGATACATTTAGGCTAATTTGCTAGAGATTTAGGTTAGGCTAAGTCAAGATGTTAGGTAACCAACTCCAAATATGGCTAGATACACAAGTTATCTTCAATAATGCACAAAAGGGTAAAATGGTCAATGGCCTTATGTTTTTAATGGCTAAATGGTAACTTGGCAAACCCTTAGGGTTTAATCCTAAGGTTTAGCACAAAGTGTTATAGGATTTCCAATTTGAACAAAAATGAAATTCTTAGTTTCTAAAAATACAAATTATAGTTTCTTAATTAATTTAGGTTTTTAATTACTTATACACTGCTAATTAGGTTTAAGATACATTAATTAGCATTAAACTTCCCAATTTAGCAAATTAGGGTTTATAATTTAGAAAAATAATAAGGCTTTATACTTTTTTAAAAAATTAGGGTTTTGAATAATAAAGATTCTCCCTAATTAGGGTTAATATCTCTAATACTGGTCATTACACACATTAACATGATTACATAACAGTCTTAAGCTTGCATTCGACTGTTGAATTAGGGTTTAATTAATAGCTTGAACTAGGGTTTTATAATTTTTTTTAGAAATTATGGTTTCTAAATATTAATTAGGTGTCGACGTCGGGATTTTTATTTGTCCCTTAGGTTACTTGTTCTTTGGTGTTCTCATGTTATGTGAGATTTGTTAGAAAAAACAAGTGAAAAAGGTCCAACATGTGTAATGTCGACGATTTGACTTTAAGAGTAGCCAGTTGGTGTTTTTAACCGGTTGCACCAACACAACCGAAAAGGTTTGCACATTGACCTAGTGATGTAACACTGCTAAACGGGTCTGTGAAACTAAGATTTATTTGGGTTCGGGGGCTTGATTATGCGGAGGGAAGGTGTTAGGCACCCATCGACATTCGTGTTACCACGGTGACCGCCACTTTTCATGAAATTGTTATATAAATGTGTGTGTGTGTATGACGCCCCCAAAATAGGTATACATCACCCATCTTAGGTCGCCAGATACATGGTACATAATACAAATATAATCTTAAATATACGACATGAGTTGTGAGTTTTAATACAAATATTGTCTTCTAGACAGTATTTAAACTCTAAATAAGTCCTCAATATATTTATTAATACACTATTTCATCGAATAGTGAGGACTACTAATGCTATCATCTGGACGGTCACTCTGTTCCCCGACTAGTTCTTGCTACGTTCTCATTTCCTAAAGAGAACAATGAAAGTAAAAGGGTGAGCTAAACTAGCCTAGTAAGAAATATTATGACTAAGATAATGCAGAATAAATTATCGTTAGCCTTCAACAGTTTTAAACTGATACAATATAACAAACATCAAGTTTAACTGCAGCGGAACAAGCAATCCATTAAAAGAGTCAAGTAGAGAATAAAATCTACTATCATCTATGATTTAAAGGTTTTCATCACTTTTATCATTGGGACTCGAACAATAAATAATCCACATCATCCTCACTTCACGACCAAGGATATTCATTAGTATCACAACCATAATTTATCCATGCACTACGGGCCAAGGATATTCGTGTATTCATCAATGGTCATGATCATACCAACAACTATCCATCAATGCACTACGGGCCAATGAGGACTTTTACCACATCATTTGTATCATTACGGTCAGGATTATACCGAATAATCCCTCGTCATAATCATACCAAGTCCATCTACGCACTACAGGCCACAGATGACTTTCAACATAATATAAACATGAGGATGATGACAATGATATAAGAATTCAATAAAACAAGCTCAAGAATTAATTTATTCAGGAACCAATAACGTCCAAATTGTCAACATGATACTCCTTTGTGGGGTAAAACTTAAGAATGCTCATAAGAATATTTCCATGAAAAGATACTGGATGAAGCGCAAATATCAAGGATATTCCACTAATTTTATGGAGTATAAAAGCCAAAACTTTAACCAACTGAGTATAATAAAGAATGGAATAACAAAAGAAATCACCAGGCATGCGATAGACCGCACAGACAGGTTATTCCAACAGAATAATAAATAACGGAACCAACCATATACGTAAACGCACGCATACATGATATTCCAATAGAATAATAAATAATGGAACTAGGTCATGCGTAAATGCACGTATTGTGATATTCCAATGTAATAGTAAATAATCTTAACCATGTGTGTAAACACGATGTGGATGTTCCAACAGAATAATAAAGAATGGAATAACAGAAGAATTTCACTATGTATACGGTACTTCGCATAGACAGGTTATTCCAACATAATAATAAAGAATGGAATAACAGAAGAATTTCACCAAGTATAGGGTAGCCCGCGTATACAGGTTATTCCAACAGAATAATAAAGAATGGAATAAAAGAAGTTCTCTCCATGAATACGAAAGAAATAATAGCCCTTACAAGTACAACAAATAATATCCCTTACCTTATAAGAAACTGGATATAGGAAAAGGGAGGTAGCAGACTTCTCTTCTTCTTTCTCTCTATAATTTTCTCTCTCTAGAGTTTCAGTGAATTCGTAAGAAATAATGAAGGAATGAGCTTCTATTTATAAGAGAATGGAAAGGCACTGTGTAAGGATTTTTCTCACGAATTCAAAATGTAAGTCACGGAATTCATTTGTCGATTTAATTTCTTAATAAAACAAAACCAAAAAAAATATAATATATAAATGTATTTATATAACACATGCTTGAAAAGAAAAACTTCAACCACCCATGAATCATCTTTGAAAAAAAACTCTCCCAAACAAATTTCATCATTCCACTAACACCACCCGTGACCACATGTCACACACACACACACATATATATATATATATAAAATATATATATAAACCACATTCCCCCCACCAGTAACCTAATATAAATATATATATAATATAAACCTCGAACCTTTATATATATATATATATATATATAAATCTGAGATAACTTTTTACCGAATATTTTGAAAAATGGGTAAATGGGGGGTCCATAAAATAAGCAAAATTTCATAAAAATTACCTCAATATTTTTAACAACATTTATCATCATTATTATATTTCGTAATATTTAACAACCAGGTCGTTCCCAAGAAAGTGGGGGCTTTCCAATAAGGATCTGTCCCTATTTTTGCGCAATTAGGTGACCAAACCTCTCCTTGACAGAACTTCTAGACATTGTCAATATTGAAAATAATAATATTAATAACTCTATCATCTCAATTATTGATTTAATAATATATAAAATATCGACAATAATTGAATCAAATAACGTGAGATACTATGCAACAATTACTGTAGCAATAATTGAACAAAACTGAGTGACTTCTCACGTAAGCATCAATAATCAATACTGTGTGTTACTATGAAACCACGCGTATTAATGTACTTTTCACACCGGGTGTTTCAACATTTAATGGTAAAACTTCTGCCGTTATTTTCATAAAAAGATATTTTTATCGTTTTCTCAATCCGACAATAATTCCCTTGTGGGGTCCACCAATGATTGTGCTTGCCGCATTTGAATATTCCTGTTAAAAGCGAATATTCCCACCAATCGAATATTATATAACAACTTGCATACTTTTGCAAAATTTATAAATATTACCCACAACTATAACATTATATTAAATTCACTCCATAATATTCAAAAATGATATTTATAGAAAATTCATTTTTATTCCTAAAAGTTGGGGTCTTACAACCTCCCCTTCTTATGAAATTTCGCCCTCAAAATTAGGGTACGTACCTGGTATATCGAATAGGTAAGGATACCTTAATTTCATTTCAGATTCTAACTCCTAGGTCATTTCCTCAACATCGTGGTTTCTCCACAAAACTTTGACTTGAGGTATAACCTTGGAGTGTAGAATATGTTCCTTCTTATCCAAGATTTGAACAGGAACCTCTTCATACGTTAAATCTTCCACTATTTCATCCGGTTCTAACTCAAAAATGTGGTTCAGGTCTTCCACATATTTGTGTAACATGGATATGTGAAAAACGTGATGAACACGAGACATACTTGGCAGTAAAGCGAGTTTATAGGCCACAGTTCCTACTCGATCGAGGATTAAAATGGGCCAATTAATCGAGGATTGAGCTTTCCTCTCTTTCCAAATCTCCGTAACTCCTTTCCATGGAGCAACACGTAACAACACATGATCTCCAATATCGAATTCCACGTCCTTTCGATGAAGATCAGCATAACTCTTTTGTCGATCTTGTGAGGTTTTTATACGTTGCCAGATCATTTGAATCTTTTTCGTAGTTATACGTACTAACTCTGGTCCCAACAACGTTGCTTCACTAACCTCATCCTAGCATACTGGAGAACGACACTTTCTCCCATACAACACTTCGAATAGAGCCATGTCAATACTTGCTTGATAGTTGTTGTTGTAGGAAAACTCCACCAACGGTAAGAACTTGTCCCAACTTCCCTTGAAGTCAAGGACACAGAGTCTTAATAAATCTTCAAGAGTTTGAAAAGTCCTCTCTTATTGTCCATCCGTCTAAGGATGATATGCCGAACTAAATCATAAATCCGTGCCCATAGCTTTTTTCAAACTAACCCAAAATCTTGAAGTGAATCATAGGTCTCAATCAGAAACTATGGATATTGGCATACCATGCAATCTTACAACCTCGTTTATGTACATACGAGCAAGACGTTCAAGTATATAAGTTTCTCGTATAGGTAAGAAGTGAGCATACTTGGTCAATCTATCAACAATGACCCAAATTGCATCTATGCCTTGAGAAACCTTGGGAAGACCAGTAACGAAATCCATGGTAATGTGCTCCCACTTCCATTCTGGAATTTCAAGTGGTTGCAATGGACCCTTAGGTATTTGATGCTCCGCCTTGACTCGTTGACAAGTTAAACACATTGAGATGAATTCCACTATCTCTCTCATCATATTGTTCCACCAAAATGTATGTCAAAGATCATGATACATTTTGGTACTCCCAGAATGGATTGCAAATGGTGTGTTGTGCGCCTCCATCATGATTTAATACTTTAAATTAGGGTCGTTAGGAACATAAAGTCTGGAGTTGACTCTAAGTATTCCTTCTTCATCGATTCTTTCTTTCGGCATAGCACCTTCTTGCACTTTCTTACTCATACGCATCAACTCTAGGTCTGTAGCTTGAGCAACTTTAAATTTATCAATTAGAGTTGGTTCTACTCGTATATTCTCCATCATCACATGGGTCCCTGGAGTCTTTAACTCTATCTCCATCTTTTGCAAGTCACACAAAATGGGCCTTTGCGTTGACAATATCGCACTCGTACCCGCATATGATCTTCTACTCAATGCGTCAGCTACCACGTTTGTTTTTCTAGGATGGTATTAGATGGTATGATCATAATCTTTCAATAGTTCAAGCCAATTTTGTTGTCGCATGTTGAGTTCCTTTTGAGTGAAGAAATATTTGAGGCTTTTATGATCCGTAAAGATCTCCACTTTCTCCCCATACAAGTAATGCCTCCAAATTTTAAGTCCGAAGACAACAGCTGCCAACTCTAGATCATGAGTAGGATAATTCCTCTCTTATTCTTTGAGTTGCAGAGAGGCATAGGCTATGACTTTCCCATGTTGCATGAGAACACATCCTAACCTTTTGCCCAAGCATCACTATAGATGATAAATCCTCCAGAGCAGATGGTATTTTCGAGCAGTCTTTGAAATGAGTCTCCTCTTGAGTTCTTAAAACTCTTTTCACATTCCTCGCTCCACCCGAATTTTGTATCTTTTCAAGTTAGCTTAGTTCATGGAGTAGCGATTCGAGAAAACCCCTCTACGAATCTCCGATAATAACCAGCTAAACCGAGAAAGCTACATACTTCGGTCACTGATTTAGGTTGCTCCCAACTTTGAATAGCTTCAATCTTTCTTTCGGTCAATGATATTCCATGACTTGATACTACGTTGCCCAAGGAATACTACTTCCTCCAAATTAGAACTAGCATTTCTTCAACTTGGCATAAAGCTTGTTTTCACGAAGCTTTTGGAGTATCAGCCTCAAGTGTTGCTCATGATCTTCACGGCTTTTGGAATAAATAAGGATGTCATCAATAAAGACGACAATAAAGTGATCCAAATATTCCTTGAATATTCGGTTCATCATATCCATGAAGGCAGCATGAGCCTTAGTCAATCCAAAAGACATGACTAGGAATTCATAATGCCCGTACCGAGTTCTGAAAGATGTCTTTGAAATGTCATAGGTTCTAATCTTCAATTGGTGATATCCAGAATGAAGATCAATCTTTAAAAAGAATCTGGCTCCTTGCAACTAGTCAAATAGGTCATCAATACGTGGCAATGGGTACCTATTTTTGATGGTGACATGATTCAACTCCCGATAATCAATACAAAGTCGCATACTCCCCTCTTTCTTCTTCACGAATAGAACAGGAGCACCCCAAGGAGACGTACTAGGACGAATGAAACCGATGTCTAACAATTCTTGCAATTAGGTCTTTAACTCCTGAAATTCAATAGGAGCCATTCGATATGGAGCTTTGGAAAGGGGTTTTATACCAGGTTCAAGGTCGATACAAAATTCAATTTCTCACTCTGGGGGTAGGCCAGGAAGTTCTTTAGGGAATACGTCAGGAAATTCATTAACAATAGAAATATCATTCAAAATTAAAGTATTTTTGTTTAAATCCGTAACATGAGCTAAGAAAGCTTGACATCCATTTTTCAATAAACGAATAGCTTTATGGCTTGAGATGACAGTGATTGATTTTAATGGTTTGGTTGCTTGAATTCGCATAATAGGTTGGTTAGGAATATGAAAGCTAACAACCTTACGAAAACAATCAATTTTTGCATGATGTGTAGTTAACCAATCAATACCTAGAATTATGTCAAATGTAAGTATTTTCAATGAAATAAGATCGACAAGTATTGTGAGGGTACCGATTTGAACCAAACAAGTCTTATAAACAGTGGATGTAATGAAGGTTTCTCCCAACGGAGTTTCAACAGATAAGTCAAAGTCTAATTTCTCTAGAGTCAAATTTAAACGTTGAGTGCAAGTAGGAGAAATAAAAGAATGGGTAGAACCGGTATCAAATAAGGTATAAACTTCGCTAAAGTTTATGATAAGCTTACTCGTGATGACCTCGTTCAGGTTCCTTTCTTTCTGGGAGGTCACGACAAACGCCCTCCCTTGCACTACCAGCTTTAACTTTTCTGGGACGGCCTTTGGTGCCTCCTTCCAAGCTAGACTTGTCTTCGATGAACGAAAAAATTGGGCTAGGTGACCTTCTCTTCCACAATTATAACATGCTTTGGACGGCATCGCGAAGTTTGGACTGATGTGTCCCTCCCCTCCGCATTTGAAGCATATGATAGGTGGTTGTTCTCCTTCCTTCACAATAGGAGCCATTCGATATGGGGCTTTGGAAATAGGTTTTGTACCAGGTTCAAGGTCAATAGAAAATTAAATTTCATGCTCTGGGGGTAGGCCAAGAAGTTCTTCAGGGAATACGTCAGGAAATTTATTATCAATAGAAATATCATTCAAAACTGACATATTTTTGTTTAGATCCGTGACATGAGCTAAGAAAGTTTGACATCCGTTTTTCAATAAACGAATAGCTTTATGGCTTGAGATGACAGTGATTGATTTTAATGGTTTGGTTGCTTGAATTTGCATAATAGGTTGGTTAGGAATATGAAAGCTAACAACCTTATGAAAATAATCAATTTTTGCATGATAAGTAGTTAACCAATCAATCCCTAGAATCACATCAAATGCAAGTATTTTCAATGAAATAAGATCGACAGGTAATGTGAGGGTACCGATTTAACCAAACAAGACTTATAAATAGTGGATGTAATGAAGGTTTCTCCTAATGGAGTTCCAACAGATAAGTCAAAGTCTAATTTCTCTGGAGTCAAATTTAAATGTTAAGCGCAAGTAGGAGAAATAAAAGAATGGGTAGAACTGGTATTAAATAAGGTATAGACTTCACTAGAGTTTATGATAAGTTTACCCGTGATGACCTCGTTCGGGTTCCTTGCTTTCTGGGAGGTCACAACAAACTCTCTCCCTTGAACTACCGGCTTTGACTTTTCTAGGACGGCCTTTGGTGCCTCCATCCCAGCTGAACTTGCCTTCCTTGAACAACAAAATGGGGCTAGGTGACCTTCTCTTCCACAATTATAACATGCTTTGGACTGAATGACGCAGCTTTGACCGATGTGTCCTCCCTCCGCATTTGAAGCATATGATAGGTGGTTGTTCTCCTTCCTTAACAACGGGTGTTGGTGCTGACGTCTTTCCATCATTGTTGAATATGCTCTTCTTGAAATGTCCATTCTTATTGTTTTGGCCATGATTACCACCAAAGTGGTTACCATTTCTGGCATGTTGATTCCCTCCACGCTTATTGTCACTGCTTCGATGACTGCTATCACTGGTATTATAATTTTGCCGGCTGCTCTCTTTTGGTTGGGTTGACTCATTATCGCGTTCCAATAACTGAGCCCTATTAACAACATCTAAATACAAACACAGTTTATGAGAGATAAGATATTTATGTATCTCGGGTTTTAAACCTCTTAGAAACATTCGTGTCATTCTCTCTTCATTATCAACCAAATGGGATGCAAACCGGGACAACACGGCAAACTTGGCTTCGTACTTCGCAACACTTGTCCATGTTGTTTTGCTCCGACTTTGATAAACTCTACCTCTTTCATGTGACAAATACTTTCGGGGAAAGTTTGTCGTTGAACAATTCTTGAACTTTTCCCAAGTCATCTTCAAGCGGCGGGGTTGAGTCGCTTTATCGATTCCCACCAAGAATCACTGTACGCAATATGAAGGTGGCAAAGGGAACCTTTTGCTCCTGGGCATCCCAAGACATCAGATATCTTGCAGATCTACTTTATCCACATCTCCGCCTTAAGTGGTTTTGGCTCTCCAAAAAACTCCGATGGTCCCAGTTCCTTGAACTGCTTAATGGTGACAGTCCAAGAGTTTCCTGTGTTTCCACCTACATTTAGGACAGGAGCCGCTCTTGCTTGATGTTGTATGAATTTCATAAAGCCTTTGAACATTCCATCGTTCATCATCTGGTCAGTGTTGTTGTTTGCCTGAGGATTGTCGCCTTCCTGATGCACATTATCCTGATTATTGATCTGTGGAGACTCAACGGTCTCCTGTGCTCCATTGATGTTTTCAACATTCTTGGATGTCATTTTCAAACACTGCCACAAAACAAGGGTTAATTAACATATCACATATTATCCCTATACTCTAACCGACCAATTAAATATCAAATAAACTTAGGTAGGTCATACTAGCGAAAGAATTCCCCGTCTCTCCCTTCCAAGTTCTTATCTCACATCTTAGCCATGGATCATATCCCTAAGCTTTGATACCAACTGTGACACCCCCAAAATAGGTATACATCACCCATCTTGGGTCGCCAGATACATGGTACAGAATACAAATACAATCTTAAATATACAACATGAGCTATGAGTTTTAATACAAATATTGTCTTCTAGACAGTATTTAAACTCAAAATAAGTCCTCAATACATTTATTAATACACTATTTCATAGAATAGTGATGACTACTAATGCTATTATCTGGACCGTCACTCCGTTCCCCGACTAGTCCCTGCTACGTTCTCATTTCCTGAAGAGAACAATGAAAGTAAAAGGGTGAGCTCAACTAGCCTAGTAAGAAATATTATGACTAAGATAATGCAGAATAAATTATCGTTAGCCTTCAACAATGTTAAACTGATACAATAACAAACATCAAGTTTACCTGCAGCAGAATAAGCAATCCATTAAAAGAGTCAAGTAGAGAATAAAATCTACTATATTCTATGATTTAAAAGGTTTTTCATCACTTTTATCGCTGGGACTCAACTTAATAAATAATCCACATCATCCCTGCACTACGGCCAAGGATATTCATTAGTATCACAACCATAATTTATCCATGCACTACAAACCAAGGATATTCGTGTATTCATCAATAGTCATGATCATGCCAACAACTGTCCATCAATGCACTACGAGCCAATGAGGACTTTAACCACATCATTTGTATCATTACGGTCATGATTATACCGAATAATCCCTGGTCATAATCATACTAAATCCATCTATGCACTACAGGCCACAGATGACTTTCAACATAATATAAACATGAGGATGATGACAATGATATAAGAATTCAACAAAACAAGTTCAAGAATTAATTTATCCAGGAACCAATAACGTCCAAATTGTCAACATGATAATCTTGCTTTATGGGGTAAAACTCAAGAATGCTCGTAAGAATATTTCCATGAAAGATCTTTGGATGAAGCGCAAATATCAAGGATATTCCACTAATTTCATGGAGTATAAAAGCCAAAACTTTAACCAACCGAGTATAATAAAGAATGGAATAACAAAAGAAATCACCAGTACGCGAAAAGACCAAGAGGTATGGAGTTATTCCAACGAATAACAAATAACGGAACCGGTCATGCGTAAACGCATATACTCTGAGATATTCAAACGAATAATATATAATGGAACGAATGTCATGCGTAAGCGCGCACAAACAAGATATTCCAATGAATAGTAAATAACGGAACCAGTCATATGTAAACGCTTTCGAGGATGATCCAATGAATAATAAAGAATGGAATAATAGAAGAATTTCACCATGTATGCGGTGCTTGCGCATGACGAAGTTATTCCAATATAATAATAAAGAATGGAATAATGTAAGAATTTCACCAAGTATAGGGTAGCAGTGTATACATAAGTATTCCAATGTAATAATAAAGAATGAAATAATGTGAAGTTCTCTTTATGAATATGAAAGAAATAATACCCCTTACGAGTAAAACAAATAATATCCCTTACCTTAGAAGAAACTGGATATAGAAAAAGAGAGGTAACAGACTTCTCTTCTTCTTTCTCTCTATAATTTTCTCTCTCTAGAGTTTCAGTGAATTCGTAAGAAATAATGAAGGAATGCGTTTCTATTTATAGGAGAATGGAAAGGCACTGTGTAAGGATTTTTCTCATAGATTCAAAATGTAAGTCACAAAATTCATTTGCCAATTGAATTTCTTAATAAAACAAAACCAAAAAAATTTAATATATAAATGTATTTATATAACACATGCTTGAAAAGAAAAACTTCAACCACCCGTGAATCATCTTTGAAAAAAAACTCTCCCAGGACATCTTTCATCATTCCACTAACACCACCCGTCACCACATGTCACACACACACACACACACACACACACACACACACATATATATATATATATATATAAAACCACATTCCCCCCCACCCGTATCCTAATATATATATATATATATATATATATATATATATATAAACCCTACACCTTTATATATATATATATATAAATTTGAGATAACTTTTTTACCGAATATTGTGAAAAATGGGTAAATGGGGGTCCATAAAATAAGCAAAATTTCATAAAAATTACCTTAATATTTTTAACAACATTTATCATCATTATTATAATTCATAATATTTAACAACCAGGTCATTCCCAAGAAAGAGGGGGCTTTCCAATAAGGATTTCTCCCTATTGGCGCACAATTAGGTGACCAAACCTCTCCTTAACAGAACTTCTAGACATTGTCAATATGGCAAATAATAATATTATTAACTCTATCATCTCAATTATTGATTTAATAATATATAAAATATCGACAATAATTGAATCAAATAACGTGAGATACTATGCAACAATTACTGTAGCAATAATTAAACAAAACTGAGTGACTTTTCACGTAAGCATCAATAATCAATACTGTGTGCTACTATGCAACCACGCGTATTACTGTACTTTTAACACCGGGTGTTTTAACAGTTAATGGTAAAACTTCCGCCGTTATTTTCATAAAAAGATATTTTTATCGTTTTCTTAATCCGACAATAATTCCGTTGTGGGGTCCACCAATGATTGTGCCATCGTACGAATATTCCCTGTTAAAACGAATATTTCCCGACCAATCGAATATTATATAAGAACTTGCGTACTTTGTAAAATTTATAAATATTACTCACAACTATAACATTATATCAAATTCACTCCATAATATTCAAAAATGATATTTATAGAAAATTCATTTTTATTCCTAAAAGTTGGGGTCTTACAGTGTGCGGATGAATGTGAAATTATTTGAAAGTAGTGCGAGGCCTCATTTACACATATATACAAAGGATTTGAATTTATAGAAAAATTCAGTTTTAAGCAAGATATAGCAGTGAAGGTTTATAAAAAGAGGTTTTTCAAACCATGTGCTCAATATTAATTGAGACCTTTTCATACTTCCATTTTATTATTAAATGTTCGACTGGTTTGCTTTTATTTTCGAGATGCGATGCATCTTCGAGAAAAATAATATACAGCAGTGCCGAACTTCTCATGGGCATGACAGCCATCTAAGGAAATTCAAACTCTGTAAATAATGTACAAGTTGCTTACAGCTAAAAAATGTCCATCACGGGAACATAATATAGATTCAGTAGCCTGAATTTGTGATCACATGATTCCTAGGCTCACATGATGCCGCAATTTATATGAAAAGTAGTAAGCAGTTATAGATATAAAAGCTTTAAATATATATATATATATATGAACATGATCAACCACCATGAAGCACCTCCTTGGGGGATCAGAAAAGTAAATATATAAAAGCGGTAAATATATTTATATATATATATATATATATATATATATATATGGACATGATCAACCACCACGAAACACCTCCACGGGGGATCAAAAATGTAAATAAAGTAGTAAATGCGATCAACCGCAACGAAGTAAACTCCAGGCGGGACTAAATATAAATAAAGCAGTAAAAGGCTTCGAAGTAAACTCCAGGCCTAACAGAAATGTAAATATATATATAAGCAAGTAAATGCTCCAGATGTAAAATCCAGGCTCATTAGACAGAGTCTGACAACAGTTTATATATATAAGTATATATATATATATATATATATAAGCAAGTAAACGCTCCAGATATAAGTCTAGGCTCAATCGAGGCATAACTCGATAATGTTAGTCCATATATAAAATATATACATATATAAGTATATATACAGACAGAAATAAAAATCACGGACCGAAGTCCGGGCATACGCACATAACATGACTCTCAATGTGTAGAACAATGTGTGAAAAGATGAAGAGAAAGGATTTAAAGTGTGTAAGAAGGCTTATAGTGGGCTGTTAAAGAAGACTTCAATAACTTTAAATGGATGAGTGCTCGGCTCCCGCCGATAAAAATATGACAGAATTTAAGTTCAAAAGTGTTTGAAATAAGAAAGCACTCAGTTTATGGTGTGTACAAAGCCAATTAGACAGGGTTTCCTCGCTATTTCTCCTTCAAATAAGGCCACCCCAAGCCCCATATATATAGAGGAGGGTACCACAGGTCTACCTGTGGCTTCTGTTGCCTGAGGCACCTTTATGGGTCCCGTCGTTAATGTCGAGACGTGACACTCGAACAACGCGTTGTTAAGCTTTCGATTGCTCATAACTTTCAATCCGGGAGTCCGATGGAAGCGTGCCATACCATTCCAAAAAGATCTTTTCGAGAGCTACACAATAACATATGATTTGCCCTTTTTTGATTCCAGGAAGATTGGTCCATGACCGAAATAGCATTTTTTGGTTTCCATCAAGCAATCCAGTGAGCTGTTTTGCATAGTTTGCGCTCCGAAGTTAAGATATGGGTCTTGTGGGACTTCTATTGAAGAAATTTGGGTTGAAATAAGTGTATTTGGTTTGAAGTGAAGTTGAGTTGGAAAAATGACCATTTTTCCCCTCCCGGGGTTATCTCCGGTTTTCACACATTTGTAGCTGTCTTTTTTTAGGGTTATCTTTGAGGTTGTCATGCTGTTGACTCTGAATATACTTAGGGTTATGTTTGAGGCTGGAATTGATGTTGTGGTTCTCCAGGGTTATCTCTGGAGTTAAAAAGATGCTTTTTCCCTCCTGCATAGTTAGTAACAGGAAAAGAAAATTTCGAGTGTCTACAGATGCCCCTCTTTATCATGTTCATGTAATGCAATGGAATGTACATGATAAAGATTAGTAGACACTTGATATATGACAAGGTATTTTTAATGATTCAAAATGTAGTGAATGTGATGATGAATGTTAAAATATTTTCACAAATCGTAGTTCGCAAATCGCACATCGCATTTCGCACTTCGCATTTCCCTTTTGGTCAATCGCACTTCGCAACTCGCACATCATATTTCATATATCGTATATTGCAAATCGCAAATCGCAATGTAATGAATGTTATGATGAATGTTTAAAATGTTTTCATAAATTGCTTTACCTTAAACGGGGATTGCTGATGCCTATGGTGGTGTTGACTACAACGGTTTGGCTTTTTGTCGGTGTCGCTAATGCCTATTTGATGAAGAGAAATTGAGATGTCGCTGATGCATACGTTGGTAGTTTACAATGGTGCCTACCCTGATGTTAGTTTGACAACAGATCCTACCCTGCTGGTAGTTGAATACACTAACATCGCCCCACTGTTTCTGTTCCCACTCGAACGGTGGTATACGAAGATTTCATCGCTGAACTGTCTTGATGTTGCGCTGAATTGATGACAATGGTTTTGAATAACGGATCTCCTAATACCTTTACTGAAGTAATATTTAAAGGTTTGCTTCGCTAGATTTTGCCTGATGTTACGCTGGATAGAGATGTACGTTGATGTAGCGCCTCACCCTTTTTGAGGTGATTTGTAGTTTCCTTTCACTATTGGGTGCTTGTGCCCCATTTCCTTGAACATTTGATTCGCAAACCTTTGAATCGATGACTGAATGCCACCGATATCCACGGAGGGTGCGCCTAGCTTTTTTCTTTGTTGAGATTTGAACTTCGGTGTAGAGGCCTCAACTTATGAAGATTTGACGTAGGTTAACATGTTTGATGGTGTAGATTTCATTCACCAGACCTTTTGTCATTGGCCTTGAGTTAAGAACTTTTTGAGAATTTTCCCCTTCTTTCGTAGGGGCACGCTTATGTCGCCATGATTTCTTTCACGAGTTTTCTTTCTTCTTATGAGAGGCCTGATCCCGCCTTAAAATCCTTCGCTTTCCAGGAATCGAAAAAAATGCCCCAGTCCTTTCGCATGTTGTTGTCGGGGATTCTTATGAGAAAGTCTCTTTGTTGACCAAATCGTGAGTGAACAATATCCGAATCGCCAGTGAGATGATATGAGGGAAGCTCTGATGATGATGGACCATGCTGATGGTGTTGACTGGGGCATTTTCCTCTTTAGGATGTTTGATAAATGCCCTAGTGTTAAGTTGTCGCTATTTTTAAGATTGCCCCAGTCTTGTTGTAAGGTTTCCAATATCGAGTTATCACCAATTTTGAAATTGCCCCAGCTTTGCTTGTTGTCTAGGATAGTTTCTTTGACAGATGAGCTGATAAGATGTCAAAATCGCAAGAGGCTTTTACTTCTGTACCAGATGATGAACATGTTGTGGATTTGGGTTTTGATGCCCTCAATTATTATGCCTGACTTATTTGCACAATCGGCCTGGATGCTTTTGTTAGTTCCCAGTAGGAACAATAGATCTAAAAGGGGGGGGGATTGAATAGATCCTTTTATTTCAAATAATTTAGCATAAGACAAACATAAGAATCTTTCCAAGCACATCAGAATAAGTAAAAGATCCCCTTCATTGATATATTCATAATCATACACATATTATTCATAGAGTTAGTTCAGTGGTAAGTAGTTAAGACATACATAGTAGTTATAACAGTCAATATACATAATTTAAATGACATAAAGTAAAAGCCACAAAGGGTTTTTAGTGGTTCAGAGACTCAAGCTCCTAATCCACTCTTCTGCTTTCAACTAGTAGGATTTCCACTAAGGAAGGGCAGCACCCTGAATCACTAAGATTCCTTCAAGGCCATCAGCCTTGGGACTTCAGTTCACTAAGAACTTTTGAAGGCTAGCAGCCTTAGAACTCCTCTAGTTCCCTAGGAACTCTTCAAGCCCAGCAGGCTTGGAACTTCATTTAGTCCCTTTGGACAAGGACCCCTCAAGCCCTGGCTTCTGGCTTCTTGTTGTTGAGTTGTTTGTTTGTTTGTTGGAGTTGGTGCTGTGCTGCTAAGATGTCTTTAAGCTCTAAACATCTTCTGTACTTAGCAGCTTGGCGTGATCATCCTTGAAGTACAGTTGAGTGTTGCATGATGCTCAACTTCTTCAGTTACTCAACCACTTCTGATGATCCCTTGATGAACTGCCTTGAAGATCATTCTTCTTGATACTTGATGGTTGCATATGATGGGTTTCTAAGATGACTATAAGCTCTTCTGCTAGGTACTTAGAAACTTTTTCATGTTTGACACCAAGATGGCGTTGGTGATCTTCATTTTTGATACTTGATGCCTTCTCATGATGGACTTGCTAAGATGACTGTAGGCTCTTCTCTCTGGTACTTAGAGTCTTCCCATGATGGACATCAAGATGACATGATGCTCTTCTTTCTCTCGACAGTTCAGAACACTCTACTTGTAGTAGAACTCTCACTTCTACATTGTAGAACTCTCACTTCTACTTCTTTCTTTGTCTGTCTCTAAGTGTTCTTGGTGGATCGTAGAGTGAGCCTTCAGAGCTTCATTGGTCACTCACTTATTTGCGTTGGTTAGATCAGTCCACTAATTCTCCAAACTTAGCAACTCCAACAACCTTTGATCTTTGAAGCTCTAGATGATTTATACTCCTTCCCAATCTTCCCATTGGAAAGTAGCCGTTGAAGGTTCTTTGAATTGCTTCGCAGATCTTGAGTTGTTTGGTGCAGACTGCAGATGTGACATGACATGACTTTCTGACACTGCAGTATACTATTTCACCTACCCCGTCAGAGATGTTACTTTGATGTCTCGGGTAGGTCGATGACTTTATTTCCCCATTCTGATTTCTCGATCAGAGGTTGTCCTTTTGCATCGATGCTCTCAATAAGTTCTTGTCCGAATACCAACTTTCAGATTGAACCATTGCCAATACTTCAATCTCCGGATGACCGAACTCTACGATTCTGATGCATGCTTTTCTTGGACCTAATCGTAGTGTCTAGTAGACGGTAGAGACAACACTATGATCTTGAAGAGTCTTCATTGGATCTGCAATGTAGAACACTTCTTCCTTCTCATGTTCAGTGCTTCAACACTTTTGTTTTCTTCGACTGCTCTCAGATACTGATGGCTTGACTCTTTGTTCTGGCCCCTTCTAAACAACAAGATACTTCTTATTTGTGGCGTGTCCAGCTCACTTTTTCCTTGTGATCTCTCGTTCACTTATCATCAATAGACTGACCTAATGCTTAATCACTCTAGCCTTGTTCTTCAGAGGCTGACTAGTATCTTTGTGTATACTCCATCAGTTCTTTCTTCGTTTGGCAAACACTATGATCCTGGTTACTTTCGAGATCGTTGTCTTCTTTCTATTTTGATAGGTACTGCATATGCTGACTTTCCTTAGTCAACTACTGAAGTCTTCTTAAGATCATCTTGTGGAAGACTTCATCTTGAATGGCGTCACAACTCAATCTGAATGCTGATTGGGTTGATTCTTAGATCTTCTATTAGCTTGCATGCCATTCGTTGAGTGCTCTCTGGCTTCCTTTAGGTGAGATGTATCTTTGCTATACCAACCAGAGGCTTCATTCCTTTGGATATTCTGGGAGTGCTTAATTGCTGAGAATCGTGTTTGCTCTACGTTTCTACCTTGGCTTTGTGAGCACATCTGTCGAGGTCTCATCAAGACTCTGCGCTCTCTACGATTTCCTACCACCGCGTATACTCACGACTCATTTAGAGATCGATATTGACTCTACGATTTCTGTTGTTGTGCTTGTTATCTTCATCTGATCTTGCTCGACTACGATCTTTGCCTTTGATACGATCAGTAGATTTTACAACTCTAAGTGTAGTCTACGATTCTTGACTTGGCTTTGACATTAGTAGACTCTACGACTCCTAGTGTAGTCTACGATTCTTAACTTGGCTTCGGCAGAGGCTTGGTCGGCTAGTAGGCAGGCTGTCTCTATGATTCTGAACATGACTTCCTCAGCAGACTACGGCTCCGAGGAATCTTTACTCGACACACTACGATCCTTCCTCGTCTCTCCCGGGCGATCTCATTTAACTCGAGATCTACTATCTTGCAGACTACGATTCTGTCGTGGTAGCTCTCGAGTTATCCTTGACTCTCCTGGCAGACTACGATTTCTGGTGTAGTGCTCGACGATCAGACAAGCCTATCTATTAAATCATAAGATCAACCTAACAAGCTTGATCTTTCTATATTTATAGTCCTTGAACATCATTTCTTTTTAAGGACTTTACAAAGCAATTTAGCTTATGTAGGATCAACCTAACATATTTGATCAATTCATTCTAAGTCCTTGTTCATATGTTTCTGTAATCTATCAGAGGACTTTACAGCTTTTCTTAATGCAAGAATACTTGCATATTCATTCATATATATATATATATATATATATATATATATATATATATCATAATCAAATAATATATAAATAGGAATATCATTCACATGTTTATTCCCGGCAATCTCCCTATTTGATTATGATTAAAACAATAAGTGCATATGCATGTTATGAATGAATCTTATATACAATGAGTCATTGATTTCTAAAATGTATAATCATGAATGTCATTTATAATAATATGGAACTCTATGACATTTTACATCCTGGATCAGAACATACCTAACTAGTTAGAGATGTACCTCTTTGATTCCATATGATGTTTCAGTGATGTCCATTGATCGCCTATTCATCTGCTTGCTCTCCTTGCACCTACCCCCCACAGGATGTTGACTTCATTTCTTTTATACCGCCCTCTTCTTCTTGCTCCCCCTCACCAGGGCTCATCATCCTTTGGCTCCCCCTTAGATGATGACTCAGCTTCTTCCTGTGCTGTCCTCTTCTTTGTTTCACCTGCTCCCCCTAGGATGTTGACTTTATTTCTTTTGTCTGCTCCTCTTCTTCTTCTGGCTCCCCCTCAGCCTTAGGCTCATCATCCTTTGGCTCCCCTTAGATGATGACTCAGCTTCTTCTTGTTCTGTCTTCTTCTTTGTTTTCTTCACTTCTTTCCTTCTGCTCTTCTTGCCTTTTCTTGAGTGCCTCTTACTCTGCCTCTTTCTATGCCTCTTTTTCTCCTCCTTTTTGTCATTAATCACTTGGGAGAGATGTTCTATGTTGGACATAAGCTGCTCCATCAGATAAGAGGAATTATCGACTTTAATCTTGAGTTCTTGTTGGCTTAACTCAAGTTGTGTAATACCCGAGAATTTTCGCATATTATTAAATAAATATGTTAATGAAAATGATTATTTATTTGAATATGAACAATTATGTGTTATGAAATGAGATAACTCAATTATATGAAATAACTGAATAATTGAGGATATGAAGATTTTGTGATAAACTTGTTGAAAGCCTTATGTGGCATGGTGATGGGAAATATTAACAGTATTATTAATTGTTAAGTGTTGTTATGGATTTTTAATTGATGTTAATAGGGTCGATTAATATGTGATTAGTAATTGTCATTGATAATGGTTGCGGTGAGATATTGAATTCTTGGTAATTAATTTATAATAAGTGATTACTAGATAGATAAGTAATGTCTATGGAAACCCATAAATGGTTGGATTAATTAATATTAGTGTTAATTAATTAAGAAAGTGTATGATTAATTTATTTAACATAATTAAGTGAGTTATTAATATAATAATATAATATTAATAGTTATGTGCATGTGAACACTAATACAAAAATAACTATATGGTGCAGTGTGACATTTATGTGGCTATATATTTTAAGTCTTATAAAACTATATTGTTTGGGCATTGTGACTATATATATTGGAACTATATGTTATAAATATATTATCTATATGATAATATGTATATGGGCATGAATAGAAATAATATACCATGAACTATTAAAATATACCAGTGTGATAAAATGTACATGGATTATATGTATATTACATTTCCACATTTCATCTACTACATTGAACCCTTAATTATTAAGTGTGACATTTAATCATAATATATGGTTGAGATGTGTATTAAAAATATAGCATAAGAGTGAGGGTGTGTGGGAGTTTACAAGAATGCTAGTTATATTGGATTGTCCCAAAATGATTGACCCATTTGCTCATTCACTTGTATTTCATAAAGGCTAAGGCCTAGGTTTTTCATATTTTCTTCCAAGCTTGCTAGGCATGATCATGGGGGAGTGGTGATCATGATGAAATCCAACAACTAATTACCAACTCCTTCTTATACTTCATGCAATCTCTTAATCCATGAGTTTGAATTCTTGGGCAATGGCTTGACATGGTTATTAAGTGTTCTATAAATGGAGCTCTTCCCTTCATTCTTTGTGTTGTTTGAGAATTGCTAAGTAAGAATTTAGAGCATACAAGTGTGCTAGAGCATAAGAATTCAAGTGGAGCAAGTTCTTTTTGCAAAGGTATAACTCCATTACTAGCTTTCCCATTTCAGTTTCTGTAAAAATGGAGTCTTGAGTCTTGAAATCCAAATTCTTGAATTCATGAAATTTTATGTTAATAAGGTTGGGTAATGTCCATATAGATGTTATATGATCATATAAGCATGTTGCAATTGATATATGAGTGTGTAGGAATAATTTCGTGGGTAAATTGTGAGGTTGGGCTAAGCAGTTGTCGAAGCAGAATGTTCTTGGCTCGAATCACCACACAAGAATCAAGGCCATATTTAGTATTGAGTAATGATAGCAATTACCACTACCTCATTTTAGTTAAAGCCTTTGTTTTGCAATCTGATCCATGTTAGCTAAATATTATGACTCAAGCTATCATGTAAACACGTGTATGATGTATATTTGGATAGGTTGACCTAATGTGAGAATGTTTTCATAGACTTGCTTGATTAATGGAGACATATGGTTTAAATAGAGATTTAAACCTTAAGTTTTGAAAACCAACTTTGTTAAAAGACTGTGTTTTACAAATTATGAACCTAGTGAGCTATACATGACTGATTTTGCACATAGATGAGCATGTTGTAGTGTACTTAGTCCATTGAGCATGATCAAGCTTGTTAAGCCTTATGTTAGAAATATTTTTAATAAGAGACTTAAACTAGTATGCTAGCTTACATGATTTCTACATGTTATATATTCTGACTTTGCAAAGCATGTTAATGTGACTTAGATATGCATGAATAAAACTTTAGCTTATGCTTAAGTGAATAGCAAAGAAACATGAACAAGTTGGACTCACTAGTAAGTTTAGAATGTGAATATTGTCATGATATATTGAAGACTAGAATCTGACTTTTGTGATCATATTTAATGACTCTCTTAGATGCACTTATGTATCATAAATGTATATATGCCATGCCTAGTTATCGTAGCTCAAGTAATGCATAAACGAAGCTTATTTTCAACTATAGTTAGTTTCACGTATGTGTTATGAATACGCACAAGCATGCCTAATATGATTGTTATAGCTATCTTGAATGTTTAGGAAGAAAGCATGCTAGACTTGTGGTTTCATAACCTTGAAAGACTTTAGATTGTGAAGTGATAGAACTTAGAACCATGTTATTCAAGAAGGGACCTAGATTGATCTAAGAAGCATGAAAGGGACCTTAACATGTCAAAATACATTAAGTATGATTATGCGTTCAAGATCGGACAGAACCCATAAAGGCGTTGAGCCTAAGTCTTGGCAGAGGTTGGGGATCACAATAGCATTTCTGGCCATGGCCCTAGGCCTAGCCATGGCGCAATTGTAATTGCATGCACCGAAATCCCAGAAAATGGATTATGATCTTTTAGACATTAGTTACATGACACTTGTGATACTAAATGTGATCTAAAACCTACAGATATGTATATATATATGTGATACTTAGTTGATACGTTGGTGTTGCATTGTAATGAAAAGTCCATGAGTAGGAAAGTCTTAACCTTGAGCATTCTTGATTTATTTGTGAAGTAACTAATTAGTTGATTCATGATGACTTATAAACTGATTTTGTACCCTATGTGCATTTTTGTATCGTGTCACGCTTGATTATTGACTGTGTTAGCTAATTAACATCTTGAACATATAATGCGTTATAAATAGGATTCGAAACTGTTGATTTATTAACGTGGATAAACTACGCTTAAGGCAAGTTCCCTAAACTTACTCTAATTTTATTGAGCAAGTATCCGAACCCTATTATTATTGTTGTACGATGTCATTGCAATATTTTATTCGACAAATATCGTAAGCTTATCCCTTTGAAAACAAGTTAGATTACTTTGTTAAACCCTTGTGAAATCTATTATTCATGTTGAACTTAGTATTAATCTTGAATATTGTGAAAGAGTCAATGCCATTTGATTTGGCTAGACTATATGCATGTTTATAATAAAACTGTCCAAACCAATTGATTGGTCCGAAAATCTTGAAAACTGAGTTAGAAAACCCTTTTGGTAAGGGGAGTGTATGTTGTTGGAAACCCCAACACATGAATAAATATTATTGTGGTGTTATGCATAACGTAAACTATTGTAGACTGATCATCTATAGTACTTGATATTTTTGGTTATCAGTTTAATATTGGTAACTCTAGTGGAAGTTCCGTAGTCCTTAGTGACTACTCAGTATAAATTGCTTATCCAGTTAGATACATTGTTAGCCGTTGAATTCATATATATCTGTTGATTTATATGGAATTGTTATATCCCTTATTCATGATGTTATTCTGACACTTTGAACTATCCTAGAAATAACCATTCGATATTTCAAACCTTGTTATATTATATCCTACACCCTTGTTGTATATTACTTGCTGGGCAATTTGTGCTCATCCTTACTTATTAAAAACCTTTCAGTTAAGGGCAAGGGCAAGGCTATCGACTAGCTTGTCCTTTTTTATGTTTAAAGTCTATTATGATGCATTAAGACTATTTCAGATTATGTTTAAGCTTAAGTATGATTATGTAATAAGTCTTTATTAGATATTATTATGTAATCTTTTAAGCACTGTAGGTTGCGAGACTTGGGGGAATAATTATAATAAATCATTGTACATTATTCTAAAGTAGATTTTCCGTTGTGTATGCATCATTTTAGTTATTATTGTTTTGCCATGAGAACGTGATGAGCCTAATTCGAGTGACCAAGTGGAGGTCCGAATTTGGGGGCGTCACAGGTTGGTATCAAAGCCGTAGTTATAAACATTAGGAGCGAGTGTCCTTAGATTATAACTCGGGAGAACTTAGAAGTAAGGAAGGAGATAAAACTCATGTACAGTTTTCCTTGAGAGACTTAGTGTGTTATGAAATGTAACTTCATTTTATACAATGAACTTATGTTTGTTAACATTCTAATGGAGTTGTTGTTTGTGTTGTCTTATGATGGTGATTGTAGGATGACTGACATGGGAGGACCTAGCCGAGTAGTAGAGGAGGAGCCGCGTGATATCCACGTAGTGTTTGAGACACCCTTGATGGCAGTTTCTATTTCAATAGTAACTCCTTTTGATGATGATGACGAGGAAGAGGTAGAGTCTGACCCTGAGGAGGAGCCTTTGGAGGAGGAGCCCGAGCCTGTGGAGGACTCCGACGAGGCTACTTTTGAGGATCGAATGGTAGGAGAGTATGAGGAACAAATTTTAGAGTTGGGATGTAGAGTGGAGGAGCTAGAGGATGAGGTTAGGGAAAGGGAGTTCGCGTTCCAGAAATTGAGGGACGAGGACCATCAGAGGAAATTAGTGATGCAGGAGATGGAGGTGGAGATTACTTACCGTAAGGAAGCAGGGATTATGACGCCCCCAAATCTGGGTACTTAAAACCTGAATTCGGTGCTTCACAATACCATTTCTATAAGCTAAATAATACTAATAATAATAACAATAATATAAAATTTAAACTTAATTTACATATGCATCAAAGTTTACTCCCAGGTATGAGACCTTTAAACATTCATTACATCATAGATAATAAGTATCATTGCCTTAATAAACTATAACTATTACACAACATATTATAAATCTCATTCAATGACTTTTCCTTTCCCTTGTTCTTGCCTTCGAGCCTTGAGTTGATCATACTTAATCGAAAACATTTAATTTAAGGAAGAGTGAGCATTTGAGTGCCCAACAAGTAATAACAATTATAAATATTATCTGAAAGGGTTAAATGTTTTCTTTGTACTACTCTTCCACAACAAGTCAATAGTTGTGAAGTAATCTGAACCGATAATAATAACATAACAACTCTTTTTCAAATTTTTGAAACTACGTATTGACTATATATAGGGTTAAGGTGACATACTATGAACATTGTTTTCAATTTTTGAATAGGTTTAACAGAACTTCACCCGCAAACTGTCATAACTTACGGGCACGGAGGGTGATCAACCCGTTGTACCCTGTATTGATCAATACTACATTGCAAGAACGATATTATCGTTCACTCTTTCCACCTTGGGTCCATAAAAAGTTTTCCCTTGTATGGGATGTTCATACTTGTCAGGGTTCCAAACCAAAGGTTTTATCTTGTTCAATAATAATCTATAATTCAACATATAAAATTATTTATAACTAAAAATATCTTTAAACACTTTATTTTTATTTAAAATAATTTTTCTAATATTAAAATTATTTTTAAACTAATTTATTTAATATAATTATTAAATAACTTTAATATCATTAATAATAATTAATTATTGAAATTTACCTTTAAATATTGAAAGTTATATTTTATAAATTAAAATATTATTAAATACCTTATTAACATTTAAAATGATTTTTAATACAATAAAATCATTTTTAATTAATTTATTTAAAACATTTAAAATGATTTTAATACAATAAAATCATTTTTAATTAATTTATTTAATGCATTTATTAAATAGATTAAATATCAATAATAATCAAATAAATACTAATATTTATGAAAATATGTCAAATTATTAAAAGTTAATTTTTATAACTTAAAATAATTTTTGAAATTTTCGTAATTTATTTACTATTTTTAATTGATTTTTAGAAATTAATTAATTAAATTATAAAGAAGTCTGTCATTAAATCCCTTTGGCGACAAAGTAGTGTCGCCTTTAGGTGTTCTTGAGAAACCTGTGCATTCATAGTCAGTGTTCGAGTTAGCCTGTTTGACCGAATCTAATTCTCTGTACAAGTTGTTTCTGGACATTCTATTGATTAAATATTGTAGTATGTATGTAGGAGTACACGTTCACAACAATATCTGGACCAAATCATAAAACATAAGGAAGATCTAAGCATCAGAACACGTTGTCAGAGTTGTTCATCAAGATTCTGGGCTAACCAGAATTTTCAGTCATGGCCGGTCAACGATATTGATGGCCTTAGATCGTGTAATCTATTCATGTTATGGGTGGTCTACACATCGGGATGTGTTAAGTAACTAACAGAGAACATTATTCAAGCAATATACGAGTCTAAACATTCTTCATTTACAAGATCTATGGCTCTAAATAGACTGTCAGAGATGTTCTTCATTTCTGGGTTTGCCCAGAAATGAAGAACAGTTCGACTGTCAACTTTTGAGCTCCCACTACATGATGATCGTGCAACATTTTTGTGATCTAAAAGTTCCAGGTTGTAGACCGCATGTAACTAAATAGATTTATTACAGAACATCACTAAAACAACAAAACAACAAGAATATATAATCTGGTCAAACTATGCCAGAGAAACTGTTCTTCATTAATCTGGGTTTTTTCCCAGAAACTCATAAGGCTGGTGGTCAACCCTAGTTTGAGCACTCATATCTTTGATCATGTAACATATCTGTTTGTTCTATGTAATAACTTCAATCTAGATATCAAATGACTCGATTCTTTTTGCAAATTCGGATTAAAGACCACATTACCGGCTCCACATAACATCTTAAAAACAACACAAATCAGAAAGAGACCAAAGATCATATAACATCTTAAAAAACGACATTCGTTGTCGGGGCCACGCTTTCATTTATTTTTCCAGATTTTATAAATCTTCAAATCGAGCTTCTAAATGTTATGGATCTAACATCTAGCAACCTAGATCATCATTATATACTACATACTACATGTTTAACACAAAAAAAACTAACATCTAACATCAAATCAAGATCATTTCTAAGTTAGGTTTTTGAACCTTTTCTAGCTTTGATTTTGAATCTGCTTCTTCCGATCTACTACTAGTAATCGTGGGGGCTTGCTTTTAGGACCTGCTATGCTTTGTATTTTCGGAGGTTTGAGAGAGAGAAAAGTTGTTTGAGAAACAAGATGGCCAAATGAGCAATTTTGGGTAGCTTTCTCTCTCTTAAATCTAGCAAATCATGTATGCAATGAATTTGTAATGGCTAATCATGTCTTTGGTAATGCTATAGCTCATAGGTAGGTCTAGGTAGGGGTGGTGGCCGGATTTTACAAGGATTTGGCTAGCAAATAATTCAACTAATGGGACAAAAGGGCATTTTGGTAATTTCACTTATAATTTCAAGGGTATTCTTGTCCAAGGTGCTTAAATCTAGGGTTTAATCACTAGATTTTAAGTCTTAAAATTTCCCAAATAATTTCTAGGGTTTGAAAAATTAAAATTAAAGTGTAATAAAATTTTAATTAAACACATTAATTTAAAATTAGGGTTTTAATAGAAAATTAGGGTTTTAAAATTATGGTTCCTTAATATTATTAGGGTTCCCAAATTAACAAGTAGGGTTTCCTAATTAACATTATAATTTACTAAAAGCAGAATTACGGTTTCTAATTTCAACAAATTAGGGTTTTCAAATAATAATTAGGGTTTCTCCTAATTACAAAATTATATAATACACAAGGAAAATTCATATAACACAATTACTACACAGTCTTGAACTCACAACTGAGTTTAAAAATTAGGGTTTAATAACATGATATAAGGGTTGTGACATAATTTACCACAATTGACCAACATTAATAGTCTACACATTTACAAAGACATATTTATAAAGATCGAAAAATCAAAATATAATTAATATTATATTATTATTCTCATCCTTGATCAAAATCCCAATTTAGGGTTTGGATTCCATATCCGGTTTATCTTTCATATACAACATCAATAATTAAGCTAAAATAATTAACTTAAATATTCTAACAAATTCATATAATAGAATATTTATTATCATAATTCTAATAGTCATTTCATATATTATTTAAATAATATAAAAATCATATTTTCATGGAAAATAATTAATAAAACATTTCTCGCTACAAAAATTAATTACAATAAGAATATAATTTGTAATGATCAATATTTATTTATAATTATTCAGGTACTAAATATATTTGCATTTATCATACACATTACTTGACACATATTCTCATCATTAAAATAAATAATAAATAAAAAAAATTTATATGCAAAATTTCTTATTTATTTATATAGAAAATATCGGGTTATTACATTCACCCTCCCTTATAAGGATTCCGTCCCCGGAATCACCGTTTTAAAACTCATACGTACAAGGGTATATAGCATACACAATTATTGGAAGTAGACCTCGATCATAATTGATCGAATCGATCTTTTTAACTATTCAAACAAAAGCTTGTCTATCTCGATTAAACATAAAATTTGATTTCTAAAAGAACTCAAATTCCTCCTTCAAAATTTATTTATAAAATAATTACTATATATAGGAAAATCATATACATCAAAATATACAAGTTATTCGAATAATACCTGGAGTTCCATTGCCCGCTGCTACAGTATCCTGGACCGTCATGTTGAAGACTCTCGCGGTTGCTTTTGTTGGGTTGTTGGTTGAGGTCATTCCCCCATGATCGCCAGAGTCCCACCGCCTTTCCCGTGGTTACACTCCCCGCCTCCATTCTCCTCTTTGGACAATCCTTCACCTTATGTTCAATCCGATCCACATATAAAAAACACCCATTGTTCATCCTTGGGTTGGGGCAGTTGGGAGAGATATGGCCCTCCCTTGCCACTTGTAACATACAAACTTACCCTTCAGACATTCACATAGAGTGATTCTTCCCATGATTCTTACATTGCATACTCTTTTCTTCACACCTTCCTGCTTCACTTGAACATTCCCAAAATAATTCCCTTTTTTTCTCACCCTTATTCCCACTACTTGTTTCCACCTTCACACTCCTCCTTCCTTGCTTTTGTTCTTCTTCTTCTCTTTGTTATAGAGGCTCATGGCCTCACTCCCTCCCTCTTATGATAGCCTTTTCCATGAGTCTTTGCAAAAGTATTGATCTCGCAACACCGCCACCTTGTTATAGAGCCCGGGTTTAAGCCCACTCAAACCTCCTTGCCTTTCTAGCCTCCATATCAACTTGATGCGAGCAAACCTAGCCAACTCATTAAACTTTGTGGCATACTCCTCAACATTCATGTTATCCTCGCTTCAACTCCAAAAATTTTTACCTCCATCCTAGCTCTGCATATACTAGCCGAGAGATAGTTTTCAAAAACAAAGTTTTAAACCTAGCCCAAGTCACTACTCCTTCTCCCCTTCTAGTTTGATTTGCCTCCCACCAAAAGTTAGCCTCCCTTTCATCATATAAGTGGCAAAAGCGGTCTTTTTTCCCCTCATCTACCCTAGCAATTACGAACGCCTTTTTCTATCTCGTTAACCCATGTCCGGCTTCTATAGGTCACCGATCCCACAATTCTGGTGGTCCTATTGCTTTGAAGTCTTTAAATTTTGCTAAGCGATTATCCGTCTTCGCTTCCCTGTCGCTACCGTATTCCTCAACAGATAGCTTTGAGCTACCATGTTTGCAAAGTTTTGCATCGGGTCTTCTTTTGTTGTCCCCAAATATTGTTGATGATTCTTCTTCTCTTTGGTTTCGAGTTTGACGTCTTGGCGGCATTATCTGGTTAAGTAAAACCATAAATTATACTTTATTAACTTACTTTCTTAACCATATTGCATAATTTTAATATATTAAACTGGTTTCATTTCTCAAACTTAAATTCATATTCATTCATCGAATATTTTACATAGCATAACACATATTGCTTTAAACATCAACTATCCCTTTGTGACTACAAAAGTTAGGATTTATAGCCTTGATCAATGCAAAAGTTGGGAATATTACATTACACAGACATACTTATTATACATATTACATTAAACATGCCTACTCAACAGAACCTATACTGTCTATTTACTACACCTTTTCCTTGGACAACTTTTCTCCTGATGATCTTCTATCCCATAGATAAAACTTGCTCCTAGTTTATAGTCAGGACAATACAGAGTGGTATGTCCTTCATAACCGCAAAGATAACATATTCTTTTCCCTTTCTTTATATCGGGTTATCCTAAGTCACAGTCTTCTATCTTTCTTTTTCCTTTCTTACTCGAAGCTACACACGATGTGTTGCTTGAGCCTCCCATCTGATCAATTTGGATTTTAAGCTTATCTTGTTCTTCCATTGTTTCTATTAATGCCTGACGCAATTGACTATTTAGCAGCTTTTCTATTTCCCACAGCTTTTCCAGAGAAGAAACCTTGTTCCTCAGATCCTGCACCTCCGTTGATGCTTGATCAGCTTCAACTTTAGTGTCCGAATCACTATCTGTCGACCCACCATCTCTGGATTTGGTACTATGTTTTCTATAATAACCACCTCCTCAGAGTTGGTTTCATTGTGAGCCTCTATGTTAGCTATTGGCTTCGATATTAGCTCGGGTGTATGGATTTGATCCTCCTTCATGCTATAAGCATATAACAAGCCTTTTCCACCAGACATCTACACACATAAATTATCCTGATTAGCATATAGTATATACACATAACAAACAATAGTTTTATAAAAGTTATCTTTTATTTTGTTTAACGATGAATTTATTCAATTCATCTCCTTTTAAACTCTATATGAGTTATTTGTATTTTCAACGTTCCCCCCTGTTCTAAGGTTATAGCCTAAGGTCGATCCCACCTAAAGTTTCTAACCCTAAAGCTTTGATACCAACTCATGACGCCTCCCAAATCCGTGTATACTTGAAACCCGAACTCTCGGTGCTTCACGATACCATTTCTATAAGTAAATAATACTAATAATAATAAACAATAATATAAAATTCAAACTTAATTTACATATGCATCAAAGTTTACTCCTGTGTACACGAGACCTTTAAACATTCATTACATCATAGATAATAAGTATCATTAACTTAATAAACTATAACTATTACACAACATATTAATAATCTCATTCAATGACTTTCCTTTCCCTTGTTCTTTTCGAGCCTTCTAGTTGATCATACTTAATCGAAAACATTTAATTTAAGCAAGAGTGAGCATTTGAGTGCCCAACAAGTAATAACAATTATAAATATTAGCTGAAAGGGTTAAATGTTTTCTTTGTACTACTCTTCTACAACAAGTCAATAGTTGTGAAGTAATCTGAACCGATAAACAACTCTCTTTCAAATTTTTAAAACTACGTATTGACTATATATAGGGTTAAGGTGACATACTATGAACATTGTTTTCAATTTTTGAATAGGTTTAGCAGAACTTCATCCGCAAACCGTCATAACTTACGGGCACGGAGGGTGATCAGCCCGTTGTACCCTGTATTGATCAATACTACATTGCAAGAACGATATTATCGTTCACTCTTTCCACCTTGGGTCCATAAAAAGTTTTCCCGTGTAAGGGATGTTCATACTTGTCAGGGTTCCAAACCAAAGGTTTTATCTTGTTCAACAACAATAATATATATTCAACATATATATATATATATATATATATATATATATATATATATATATATACGGAGTAATTGACAAAGGTGTATCAACATGTGATTAAATACCATGATTATCCAAGTGGGGACACTTGTATAACCATTTACAAAAATAACGAATGTAATATATAATCAATTACCATATATACTAACATGTTGATAATCAAATGAGCGATATAATATAGGTTTAATAATATGTATAAGAATAATATAATTCTCAAAACATTCTTACTCATGTCCATTGCATAAAGAAAATGCAAAGGTAGGATATCATGCACGATGCTACCGCTTACAATTCAAACTTAGTTTTATCTTTTATGTAATCACCTATCGGTAATAAGATCATTTTATTGATTAGAATAACATATCACAACACATAATAATACCTATCATTGCAATTGAGACATAACCTAATCACCTTGTTACACATATCCCACAAATATTGAATCACAAACAATCATTAATACAAATCAAAATATCTAAGTCCAATTTTTTCAAACATGCTTGTTATCGACAATTTTTATCGGTAATAATCGAGTCTAAGACTCTATCTAGTTAGTTCAATAACCGTAATTATCACCATATTATTTTTAAATGACTTAAAATAATTTTTAAACACTTATAATAATTTATCATGAATTTTCAAATATCTAATCATTATTAAATGATTTAAATATTAAACTATTCTATTATCATTAATATTTAATCAATATTAAACTATTAATGAAACTATTATCAAAATATTAAAGTTATTTATAATAACTCAAAATATTTTTAAAGTATTAATATTACCCTTTAAATGATTTTTAAAACATTTAAAATTATTTTTAAATAATTACCATTAATATTTAAATATTAATGTACCATTTATCCAAATATTAAAAGTCATTAATTATAACTTAAAATATTTTTAATTCATTTAATATCCTTTTTAAATGATTTTTAAATTATTAAAACTATTTTAAAACTATTTATTTAATATAATTATTAAATAAATAAAATATCCTTAATATTACATTATTATCATTAATATTCAATTATTAATGAAATTATCCTTAATATTAAAAGTTATGTTTTATAACTAAAAATATCTTTAAACACTTTATTTTCATTTAAAATGATTTTTCTAATATTAAAATCATTTTTAAACTAATTTATTTAATATAATTATTAAATAACTTTAATATCATTAATAATAATTAATTAATGAAATTTACCTTTAAATATTGAAAGTTAGATTTTATAACTTAAAATATTATTAAATACCTTATTAACATTTAAAATGATTTTTAATACAATAAAATCATTTTTAATTAATTTATTTAATGCATTTATTAAATAGATTAAATATCAATAATATTCAAATAAATACTAATATTTATGAAAAATATGTCAAATTATTAAAAGTTAATTTTATAACTTAAAATAATAATTTTTGTAATTTTTGAATTTATTTACTATTTTTTTAATTGATTTTTAGAAATTAAATTAATTAAATTATAAAAAGTCTGTCAAAAAAGCCCTTTGGCGATAATAAGTGTCGCTTTAGGTGTTCTTGAGAAACCCGGGCATTCATAGTCGTTGTTCGAAAGTTAGCATTGTTTGACCAATCTAATTCTCTGTTAGATCTTTTGTTTCGGACATTCTAATCGATTAAATATTATAGTATGTATGTAGGAGTACACGTAACACAACAATATCCTGACCAAATCATAAAACATAAGGAAGATATTAAGCATCGAACTACACGTTGTCGAGTTTGTTCATCAAGATTCTGGGTCGCCTAGAATTTTTGGTCATGGCATGGCCATCAACGCTATTGATGGCCTTATATCCAATTATTCTATTCATGTTATGGGTGGTCTACACGTCCTGGATGTGTTAAGTAACTAACAGAGAACATTATTCAAGCAATATACAAGTCTAAACATCAATAACAAGAAAGATATAAGTCATCAAAAATCATTGTCGTAGAGATGTTCTTCATTTCGGGTTTGCCCGAAAATGAAGAACAATAGCGACTATGCTACTTTTCTAGATCCTTATATCTCTGATCGTCTTTTCGATACTTTTGTGATCTAAGAGTTCAAGATTGTAGAAAACATGTAACACTATATATCTATTATATAAAACACATAAAAACAACAAAAGATCAAGTATATCAAGTTTCCGGTCAAGGGTTGTCGAAATTGTTCTTGATTTTTTGGAAATTCCGTAAAACCAAACTGTGATCATCTTAACTAGGTTTGACCATTCATAGAGATTCCATATGTTGATGATTTCAAGGATCTAAAAGATGTACATAAATAAAACATAACATACTACAACTTTAATCAACATTCATAAATAACATCAATGTAATCGATCGATCTAATGCTTAGAATATCTTGTCGACGTTTTCAAACTTTTTTTTCTAGGTTGCCCGATTTCCTCCCGGTCATGCCTTGGCCAACGGTTTTGACCATTAAATAACTTCCAATCTAGATATCAAATGACTCCGATTCTTTTTTGCAGATAAAGACCACATTATAGGCTCCATATAACATCTTAAAAACAACACAAATCAAAACGACCAAATATCTACAAGGCCCTAACATTCATTTTCGGACATCAAAAGATATTTTTCCAGATTTTATAAATCTTCAATCGAGCCTCTAGATGTTATGGATCTAACATCTAGCAACCCAGATCATCATTATATACTACATACTACATGTTTAACACAAAAAACTAACATCTAACATCAAATCAAGATCGATTCTAAAATAGGGTTTTTGAACCTTTTCTAAGCTTTGATTTTGATTCGCTTTTCTTCGATCTACTTATGTGTAATCGTGGGGCTTGATTTTAGGGACTACTATGCCTTGTATTTTCAGAGGTTTGGGAGAGAGAAAGTTGAATGAGAATTAGATGGCCAAATGAGCAATTTTGGGTATTTTCTCTCTCTTAAATCTAGCAAATCATGTATGCAATGAATTTGTAATGGTGCGATCATGTGATGTAATGCTATAGCTCATAGGTAGGTCTAGGGTAGGGTGGTGGTACGTAGATTTTACAAGGATTTGGCTAGCAAATAATTCAACTAATGGGACAAAAGGGCATTTTGGTAATTTTACTTAATTTCAAGGGTATTCTTGTCCAAGGTGCTTAAATCTTGGGTTTAATCACTAGATTTTAAGCCTTAAAATTTCCCAAATAATTTCTAGGGTTTGAAAAATTAAAATTAAAGTGTAATAAAATTTTAATTAAACACATTAATTTAAAATTAGGGTTTTTAATAGAAAATTAGGGCTTTTAAATTGTGGGTTCCTTAATATTATTAGGTTCCCAAATTAACAAGTAGGTTTTCTAATTAACATTATAATTTACTAAAATAGTAATTACGGTTTCTAATTTCAACAAATTAGGTTTTCAAATAATAATTAGGGTTTCTCCTAATTACAAAAATTATATAATACACAAAGAAAATTCATATAACACAATTACTACACGAGTCTTGAACTCACAAACCGAGTTTAAAAATTAGGGTTTAATAACATGATATAAGGGTTGTGACATAATTTACCACAATTGACCAACATTAACAATCTACACATTTACAATTATATATTTATAGCATCGAAAAATCAAAATATAATTAATATTATATTATTATTCTCATCCTTGATCAAAATCCCAATTTAGGGTTTGATTCCATATCCGGTTTATCTTTCATATACAACATCAATAATTAAGCTAAAATAATTAACTTAAATATTCTCAACAAATTCATATAATAAAATATTTATTATCATAATTCTAATAGTCATTTCATATATTATTTCAATAATATAAAAATCATATTTTCATGAAAAAAATAATTAATAAAACATTTCTGCTACAAAAAATTAATTACAATAAGAATATAATTTGTAATGATCAATAATTATTTATAATTTTTCAAGTACTAAATATATTTGCATTTATCATACACATTACTTGACACATATTCTCATCATTAAAATAAATAATAATAAAAAAAAATTATATCAAAATTAAACTATTAATGAAACTATTGCCAAAATATTAAAGTTATTTATAATAACTCAAAAATATTTTAAAGTATTAATATTATCCTTAAATGATTTTTAAAACATTTAAAATCATTTTAAATAATTACCATTAATATTTAAATATTAAAAGTCATTAATTATAACTTCAAATATTTTTAATTCTTTTATATCCTTTTTAAATGATTTTAAATATTTAAAACCATTTTAAAACTATTTATTTAATATAATTATTAAATAAATAAAATATCCTTAATATTACATTATTATCATTAATATTTAATTATTAATGAAATTATCCTTAATATTAAAAGTTATGATTTATAACTAAAAATATCTTTAAACACTTTATTTTTATTTAAAATGATTTTTAATATTAAAATTATTTTAAACTAATTTATTTAATATAATAATTAAATAACTTTAATATCGTTAATAATAATTAATTAATGAAATTTACCTTTAAATATTGAAAGTTATATTTTATAACTTAAAATATTATTAAATATCTTATTAACATTTAAAATAATTTTTAATACAATAAAATCATTTTTATTTAATTTATTTAATGTATTTATTAAATAGATTAAATATAAATAATAATCAAATAAATACTAATATTTATGAAAAATATGTCAAATTATTAAAAGTTAATTTTTATAACTTAAAATAATTTTTGAAATTTTCAGAATTTATTTACTATTTTTAATTGATTTTTAGAAATTAATTAATTAAATTATAGCAAGTCTGTCGCTAAAGCCCTTTGGCGACAGTAAGTGTCGCCTTAGGTGTTCTTGAGAAACTCAGGCATTCATAATCAGTGTTCGAGTTAGCCTGTTTTACCGAATCTAATTCTCTGTACAAGTTGTTTCTGGACATTCTATTGATTAAATATTGTAGTATGTATGTAGGAGTACACGTTCACAACAATATCTGGACCAAATCATAAAACATAAGGAAGATCTAAGCTTCAGAACACGTTGTCAGAGTTGTTCATCAAGATTCTGGGCTAACCAGAATTTTCAGTCATGGCCGGTCAACGATATTGATGGCCTTAGATCGTGTAATCTATTCATGTTATAGGTGGTCTACACGTCGGGATGTGTTAAGTAACTAACAAAGAACATTATTCAAGTAATATACGAGTCTAAACATTCTTCATTTACAAGATCTATGGCTCTAAATAGACTGTCAGAGATGTTCTTCATTTCTGGGTTTGCCCAAAAATGAAGAACAGTTCGATTGTCCACTTTTGAGCTCCCACTATATGATGATCGTGCAACATTTTTGTGATCTAAAAGTTCCAGGTTGTAGACCGCATGTAACTAAATAGATCTATTACAAAACATCACTAAATCAACAAAACAACAAGAATATATAATCTCGTCAAACTATGCCAGAGAAACTGTTCTTCATGAATCTGAGTTTTTCCCAGAAACTCATAAGGCTGGTGGTCAACCCTAGTTTGACCACTCATATCTTTGATCATATAACAGATCTGTTTGTGTTCTATGGGTTTTAAGATGTAGTATTCGTGTCGAAATACAAGTCTATAACAACAACATGGCCTAAATAATTACAAGGAGCAAGATCAGAGGCCATCAAAATGCCTGTCAGACTTTTTGGGCAAATTTTGGGCTTCAAGAACAGCCAGTCAATGCCGGTCAACCCACTTTGACCTTAAATAACTATCAACCTAGACATAAAATAACTCTGATTCTTTTTTGCAGATTAAAGACCACATTATAGGCTCTACATAACATCTTAAAAATAACACAAATCGTAAACGACCAAAGATCTGTGGCCATTGACATTCGTTGTCAGGTCACGGTTTGATTCTTTTCCAGATTTTCTAAATCTTTAAATCTGAGCCTCTAGATGTTATGGATCTAACATCTAGCAACCCAGATCATCATTATATACTACATACTACATGTTTAACACAAAAAAACTAACATCTAACATGGCCTTCATGATCAGATTATAAAATAAGGTTCTTACCTTATTATGCACAAATCTGATTTCTATGCTACTGATCTGTTATGTGAGTTGGTAGGGCTGATTTTAGTGACTGAAATCTTAGAAGAATTCGTGGGTTTAAGCTTGAGAGAGTATGGCTAAGTATTTGTGAATAAATTAGGCCAAAATGAGGATTTTCTCTCTCTTAAATCTAGCAAATCATGCATGCAAGGTATGGTATGGCTGATCATGTGATGTATGATAGATCATAGGTAGGTCTAGGGTAGTGTAGGGTGGCTGGCAGATTTTACAAAGGATTTGGCTAGCAAAAAAATTAAACTAATGGGACAAAAGGGCATTTTGGTAATTTCACTTATAATTTCAAGGGTATTCTTGTCCAAGGTGCTTAAATCTAGGGTTTAATCACTAGATTTTAAGCCTTAAAATTTCTCAAATAATTTCTAGGGTTTGAAAAATTAAAATTAAAGTGTAATAAAATTTTAATTAAACACATTAATTTAAAATTAGGGGTTTTAATAGAAAATTAGGGTTCCTTAATATTATTAGGGTTCCAAAATTAACATTATAATTTACTAAAACAGTAATTAGGGTTTCTAGTTTCAACAAATTATGGTTTTTAAATAATAATTAGGGTTTCTCCTAATTACAGAAATTATATAATACACAGTAAAATTCATATAACACAATTACAACACAGTCTTGAACTCACAACTGAGTTTAAAAATTAGGGTATAATAACATGATATAAGGGTTGTGACATAATTTACCACAATTGACCAATATTAACAGTCTACTTATTTACGGTACATATTTATAGTACTGAAAAATCAAAATATAATTAATATTATATTATTATTCTCATCCCTTGATCAAAATCCCAATTTAGAGTTTGGATTCTATATCTGATTTATCCTCCATATACAATATCAATAATTAAGTTAAAATAATTAACTTAAATATTCTGAACACATTTATATAATAAAATGTTTATTATCATAATTTAATAGTCATTTCATATATTATTTCAATAATATAAAAATCATATTTTCATGGAAAATAATTAATAAAACATTTCATACAAAAAATAATTACAATAAGAATATAATTTGTAATGATCAATAATTATTTATAAATTTTCATGTACTAAATATATTTGAATTTATCATACACATTACTTGACACATATTCTCATCATTAAAATAAATAATAAAAAAAAAATTATATGCAAAATTTCTTATTTATTTATATAGAAAATATCGGGTTATTACAGGGATCCAGATGGGAACTTTGTTTCATTGAGCGGTGGCAAGGAATGTTGAAGTGGCATGAAAGCTAGAGGAATTAGGACAGAAGATTTTGAGTGAGAAGGCGAAGGAGGCTCTCCGAACTCAGTTAGAGATGGAGGTGATGGATAGGATTCACTTCGAGGAGAAGTGGGAAGAAGATAATGATAGGGCAGATGACCTAGAGGATGAGGTCTGATTGTCAAGAGAAGGAAGATGAACAAGATGGGCTATGCTTTTCGCACGGCCATGGAGAGATTGATAGATGGGGTACATCATTACCCAGCTGAGCAAGGACAGACCCGACATACCATAAGCCGAGATATGGTGGTGCACATCACACAGAAGGAATATCAGAGCACCGTTGAGCGTGAGATATTAGACTGAGTCTAAAGGGAAGAGCTTATTAGTATAGTGCTGTTATTTATGTGTTATTAATATGTTGTTGTAATCTCAATCTTTTGTGTAATATGTGAGATAGTGGTAAACCCAAACTTCCGAAAAGTGTAAGAGGGGTAGTAAGATAGTATGTCCCTGTCTTTTGTGATACTAGGGGATATGTGTTATCATTTATAGCAATATGCTAGAAAAGAACATGTAATGTAACCCTTTGGCATATGAATATAAATGATCCTATTTCAGCAATGTGTTATGAACTTATAGTTCTTTTCTATTGAGAAATGTCTAAGTATTATAGTTAGATAATAAAATGAAAAATTTGTTATGCGAGAAAATCTTTGCTAGACGTAGAATAAGCGGCCCTGAAGAGTCCGGGTTAACGATGGGAGAGTTCTCAGAGATCCGTCTGAGATGGTAGATTTATTGGGGGAAGCCCCGAGAGGAAGAAACGAACCCGTACCACCCGTTCCCCAAGCTGTCCCAGTAACAACCTTCAATGATTTTAAGAGTGTAGGACCCCCAGAGTTCGCGGGAACCACTGACCCGAGAGTTGCATAAACCTGGATCAAGGAGATCGAGAAAACCTTCACTATAGCTCGAGTGGGTGAAGACCAGAAGACAGTATTTGCCATATACATGATGAGGGGCGAAGCAAACTATTGGTGGGAAACCAATCAGCAGAGAGCGGGGGAAGGTACGATAACGTGGGAGAGGTTTACTACGTTGTTTTTTGAAAATTATTTTCCGAAGATTATGAAGAGTAGGATGGATGTAAAATTTCTAGAATTAAAACAAGGTTATATGACGGTGGCGCAGTACGCAGCTAAGTTCAATGAACTAGCGCAGTTTGCAGAACACCAAGTTATGGATGAGGAGAGGAAGGCGAGATGTTTTGAAAAAGGGTTAAAACTGTGGTTGTACAATAAGGTATCGGTCTTCTAGATTGATTCCTTTACGACATTGTTGGAGAAGGCAATCATTGCGGAAGGTGGCAGTAGGGCCTTGAGTTTGTATCATAAGGAGAAGAAGAACGGGAATGCTGGTAGTGAGCATCGTGGAGGGAGCAGCAGCTGAAGAAGTAACTCTGGAAAGAGGAAATTTCAAGAAGAGATCCGAAGTTTGCAACAAATGTGGAAGAAGTCATCAGGGAGAATGTTGGAAGAGGAAGAACACCTGCTATAATTGCGGCCAAGAGGGGCACATATCGCGAAACTGCCCGAAGCCTAAGAAAATCAGAGGATGTTTTGCTTGTAGATCAACAAAGCAACAGATAAAGGAATGTCCGAAGAAAGGAAGCGGTGGAGCTGGAGGAAGCCAAGGAGGAGGAAGTAAGTTGATGATTGGTGGACCTGCGAAACACAACCGATCAACTGCTCGAACCTTTAACATGACCATCCAAGACGCCATAGCTGCAAAGGACGTAGTGTCAGGTATAATCCCAATCAATAATATAAATACTTATGTATTATTTTATTCGGGTGCCACCTGTTCGTTCGCATCGAAAGAATTTTCTAGTAAACTTAGTACACCCCGAGAACGTTTAGAAGATCCTTTGAACATAGAAGTTGCGAATAAGGAAATAATCCCTGTAGAATACGTCTATCGAAATTGTCGCACAAACATTAGAGAGCATAAACTGAGCATAGACTTGATTCCTATTAGACTAGGAGAATTTGAGGTGATACTGGGGATGGATTGGTAATATAACCATGCAGCAGTAATTAACTGTCAAAAAAAATGTGTGAACCTTTAGACTCCGGGTAAGTCTAAGGTAGTGTTTTATGGTAGCTCATCGCTTAAGCAATCGTGTTGCATTACGATGATGCAGGCCAAGAAATTGTTAAAGAAAGGATGTGTAGGTTATTTAGCTTACGTTATGGATACTCGGAAAAAGGGAGTAGAGATTAGTGATTTACCTATAGTGAGTGAATTTCAGGATGTGTTTCCGGATGATCTGCCTGGCCTCCCACCCGACAGAGAAATCGAATTCGTAATAGATTTAGCACTGGGAACGACACTGATTTCAAAAGCTCCATATCGTATAGCACCAGTAGAAATGAAGGAACTGATGATACAACTTCAAGAGTTATTGGATAAAGGTTACATTCGACCGAGTGTGTCTCCTTGAGGAGCACCAGTATTATTCGTTAAGAAAAAGGACGGATCGATAAGGCTCTCTATCAATTATCGTGAATTGAACAGGGTAACGATCAAGAACTGATATCCGCTACCGAGGATAGACGACTTATTCGATCAATTGAAAGGAGCAAAGTGTTTCTCAAAGATTGATTTGCGGACGAGATATCACCAACTGAAAGTGCGGGATGAGGACATACCAAAGACTGCATTTAGAACCCGTTATGGACATTATGAATTTTTGGTAATGTCATTTGTTTAACTAATGCTCCGATAGCATTCATGGATTTGATGAATCGAGTTTTCAAGCCATATTTGGATAAGTTTGTAGTGGTTTTTATAGAAGATATTTTGACCTACTCGAAGATGGAGGAAGAACACGCCGAACACTTGAAGATAGCTTTGGAGGCACTACGAAGGGAGAAGATGTATGCGAAGTTTTCTAAGTGCGAATTTTGGATGAAGAAGGTTCAATTCTTAGGCCACGTGGTGGATGAGAATGGAATCTCAGTAGACCCCGAAAAGGTCAAAGCGGTAAGTAATTGGGAACAACCAAGGACACCGACGGAGGTGAGAAGTTTCTTAGGGTTAGTTGGGTACTATCGAAGATTCATCCAAGATTTTTCTAAGATAGCCACCTCGTTGACTAATTTGACGAGGAAGACGGTAAAATTTGTATGGACCAACAAATGCGAAGAGAGTTTTCAAGAGTTAAAAAAGAGATTGAGCGAGGTGCCTGAATTATCATTACCAGATGATACGGGAGGATTTGTGGTGTACAGTGATGCGTCGCATAGAGGACTTGGTTGTGTGCTTATGCAACACGGCAAAGTCATTTCGTATGCATCACGACAATTGAAGGATTACGAAAAACGATACCCTACTCATGACTTAGAGTTAGAGGCGGTAGTTTTTGCATTAAAGATATGGAGGCATTATTTGTACGGAGAGAAATGTGAGATATACATGGACCACAAAAGTCTGAAATATATCTTCACACAGAAGGAGTTGAATATGCGTCAGAGGAGGTGGTTAGAATTAATCAAAGATTATGACTGTCAAATTTTGTAACACCCGGGGAAGGCAAACGTAGTTGCCGACGCTCTAAGCAGGAAAGGAAGGGAGAAATTGTTTCGACTGATGACTCAGGAAGAGTTAATAAGAGATATGGAGAAATTGGAAATATAAGTGAGGGGACCCGAGAGGTCTGCAGAAATGTTATTTGTAATAGAAGCTTGTCCGACATTGTTTGATAGAGTAAATGAAGTCCAGGAGAAGGATGGAGAGTGCGAGAAAATCAGAAGAAGGATCATGGAAAAAGATGAAGAAAAATTTCGAATAGATAAAGATGGTATCTTAAGATTCGTAGGGAGAGTATGGGTACCGACGGTGGTCGAGATAAGAGAGGAGATTTTGCATGAGGCTCATAATACGACGTATTCCATTCATTCGGGAAGCACAAAGATGTACCGGGACTTGAAGCAATATTTTTGGTGGCCAAATCTGAAACGGGATATTGTGGAGTACGTTAGTAGATTTCTTACATGTTGATGAGTGAGTTTTATACCCATGAATTGAGAGCGTTTGAGCTTAATCTTTTGGATGTTTTTAAGTGTTTGTGTCTATTTATGCATGTTTTACGTTTTTTTGTAGGAATTGGGACAAAAGTTACTTGGATCGACGTTTGGGGTGGCCAGATTCGTGTTTTTGGCTTGCCATTTACATAATAGTCACTTCAGAGCAAATTTGATTATTCCTTTAGACCTTATTTCGGAAAACTCAAAGAACCAAAGTTGTAGATCTACGGCTCCTCTTTCCGGAACATCTTGAATCATCAAAATCGGAGTTTGGAAGAAGAAGTTATGAACATTTTCCCAAAGGACATCGGAGCTGAAAATGTCAGAAAAAGTGGCAGCGCCAGGGCGCCCAAACCAAGGCTATTTGCAGCGCTGGGGTGCTAGGGGGTAGGGTTCTAGCGCCGTGCCCAGCGCTGGGGTACTGGGGAAGAGCCTGGTAAGGCTTGGACGCATTTTGAGGTGAATTTTGACACTTTTTTGACTCCAAATTGGATTGGGTTTGTTCCTAAACTAAAAATTGGACTTGTAACCTATAAATACATGATGTAAGGCATAAAATAAGGGGAGATTACATAGATTAGCTTAGATACAACACTCCATTAGTTTAGAATATAAACCCTAGTTCTTAATTAGCCATTGGATATTGAAGCAAATTGAAAAACACTTAAGATCAAGAGCAAGAGCAAGAGGGGAGCATCAGATTTGCTGAAAACAGATTTTATTCTCTTCTCTTATCATACTTTTATCTTTTAATGTCTATTAAGTTGTGGATTCTTGGTTTTAATTCATTAATTATGAACTAACTCTTTTATTAAGATTTCAATTGAACCTTTTATGTCTATGAATTAGTTATTTGATTTATTCCAATTATTTTATGTCTAAGTGAATTGTTTATCTTGTCTTGTGCTTATTGCTTAATTATCTGATCAGTAATTACTTTATTACTCTAGAAGGAATTGAATGAGGAATTCTAGGGTTAGAACTGGGCATGATAACATGTGACTTAGTTATTTGCATGGTGAATAATTAGGTTTGTGAATTGAATGGAAATATCTGTTCACTGCATGTAACACATAAGGAATTGGGATTGAAGGAGTTTAATTCAATTGTTTTGCATAGGAATATAGCAAGATTAATCTGGATTAAATAGAAGTCATTTGATCACTTGGAAAAGGACTTTTGGCATTTAAGAATTCCTGTTAACAATTCAGTAGGCATAATAATTGGGATAATTGAATAATTGGTTTATAGTTCATAATTGGGGATATTGGAGTCTTAACCTTTATTTATTTAAATTCATTTATAAAGCAATTCAGTTTAATTAGTTAATTTAGTTTTCTTAATTAGAAAAATTACGATTTGAGATTGTTTAAATAAAATTAGTTTGGTTAAGAATTAGTACGTGGTGATTTTTATTAAATAATTCCTCGTGGGAACGAAACACTACTTTCACTTTATTACTTGTTGACCGTGTATACTTGCACGTATTCATTGATTGCGAAATCAATCAACACGTGTCAACGTGTAAAGGCAAAGCATTAGCGACCGAGTGGTTTACTACAACTGTTGGAAATACTAGAGTGGAAATGGGAGCATATTACGATGGATTTCATGGTAGGACTTCAGGTCACATAGAAAGGTTTGTATGCCATTTGGGTTATCGTGGATCGACTTACAAAGACTGCACATTTTCTACCTATCAAGATCCGCTATAGTTTAAATCAATTAGCGAGTCTGTACGTAAAGGAAATTGTTTCGCGACATGGAGTACCTGTGTTGATTGTTCCTGACCAAGACCCGCGTTTTAATTCAAAATTTTGGAAAAGCTTGCAAGAGAGGATAGGAACACAGTTGAGATTGAGTACTGCCTATCATCCTCAGACAGAATGACAAAGTGAGCGAACTATACAAACGCTAGAGAACATGCTTAGGACTTGTGTGATGGACTTCAAGGGAAATTGGGACGACCACTTACCCTTAGTCGAATTTGCGTATAATAATAGTTACCATGCGAGTATTGGCATGCCACCGTATGAAGCTCTTTACGGAAGGAAGTACAGAACGCCTTTATGTTGGGACGAAGTCGGAGAACGACGAAGTCGGAGAACGACGAATACTCGGACCAGAGTTAGTACAACAGACTGTGGATGTGGTGAAAGTGATAAGGGCGGACTTATGGCGACTCAAGATCGCTGTGAAGAAGTACAGACTTGCATCGTGGAAAATGGGGACTTTGAAGTCGGCAATTTTGTATTCTTAAAGGTATCTCCGTGGAAGGGAAAGATCCGTTTCAGCGAGAAAGGAAAACTGAGTCCAAGATTTATATGACTATTTGAGATACTACAACGAGTGGGCGAAGTAGCATACAAAGTTGCACTACCACCTGAGTTGGAGCACATACATAACGTGTTTCACATATGTGTGTCGCGTCCGTACAAGCCTGACTACAAGCACATGGTTTCTTATGAACCCATCTAAGTGGAGAAAAACTTAGCGTACGAAGAAATTCCTGTCCAAATTCTTGATAGGAAAGAGCAAACCTTGAGAAATAAAATTATTTCTTCTACAAAAGTACTTCGGCGTAACCACGATGTCGAGGAGGCAACGTGGGAGTTAGAAGATAGGATGATGAGTGATTATCCCCATCTGTTTGTGTAACCTTGTAGCAATTCTGGGACGGAATTTTTGTAAGGGGGGGGGGGGGAGGATGTAATACCCGAGAATTTCCGCATATTATTAAATAAATATGTTAATGAAAATGATTATTTATTTGAATATGAACAATTACGTGTTATGAAATGAGATAACTCAATTATATTAAATAACTGAATAATTGAGGATATGAAGAGTTTGTTGTAAACTCGTTGAAAGCCTTGTGTGGCATGGTGATGGGAAATATTAACAGTAATATTAGTTGTTAAGTGTTGTTATGGATTTTTAATTGATGTTAATAGGGTCGATTAATATGTGATTAGTAATTGTTATTGATAATGGCTGTGGTGGGATATTGAATTCTTGGTAATTAATTTATAATAAGTGATTACTAGATAGATAAGTAATGTCTATGGAAACCCATAAATGGTTGGATTAATTAATATTAGTGTTAATTAATTAAGGAAGTGCATGATTAATTTATTTAACATAATTAAGTGAGTTATTAATATAATAATATTATATTAATAGTTCTGTGCATGTGAACAATAATACAAAAATAACTATATGGTGTAGTGTGACATTTATTTGGATATATATTTTAAGTCTTATAAAACTATATTGTTTGGGCATTATGACTATATATATTGGAACTATATGTTATAAATATATTATCTACATGATAATATGCATATGGACATGAATAGAAATAATATACCATGAACTATTAAAATATACCAGTGTGATAAAATGTACATGGATTATATGTATATTACATTTCCACATTTCATCTACTACATTGAACCGTTAATTATTAAGTGTGACATTTAATCATAATATATGGTTGAGATGTGTATTAAAAATATAGCATAAGAGTGAGGGTGTGTAGGAGTTTACAAGAATGCTAGTTATATTGGATTGTCCCAAAATAATTGTCCCATTTGCTCATTCATGTGTATTTCATAAAGGCTAAGGCCTAGGTTTTTCATATTTTATTCCAAGCTTGCTAGGCATGATCATGGGGGAGTGATGATCATGATGAAATCCAACAACTAATTACCAACTCCATCTTATACTTCATGCAATCTCTTAATCCATGAGTTTGAATTCTTGGGCAATGGCTTGACATGGTTATTAAGTGTTCTATAAATGGAGCTCTTCCCTTCATTCTTTGTGTTGTTTGAGAATTGCTAAGAAAGAATTGAGAGCATACAAGTGTGCTAGAGCATATGAATTCAAGTGGAGCAAGTTCTTTTTGCAGAGGTATAACTCCATTACTAGCTTTCCAATTTTAGTTTCTGTAAAAATGGAGTCTTGAGTCTTGAAATCCAAATTCTTGAATTCATCAAATTGTATGTTAATAAAGTTGGGTAATGTCCATATAGATGTTATATGATCATATCAGCATGTTGCAATTGATATATGAGTGTGTAGGAATAATTTCGTGGGTAAATTATGAGTTTGGGCTAAGTAGTTCTTAAAGCATCGTTCTTGGAATTAACCGATCCGCTGATGACAATTGCGCCATATTTGTATTGAGCATGAGTAGCAATTCTGCCATAAGCCTCCCGATTTTAGTTTAAGCCTTTGTTTTGCAATCTGATCCATGTTAGCTAAATATTATGACTTAAGCTAGCATGTAAACACGTGTATGATGTATATTTGGATAGGTTGACCTAATGTGAGCATGTTTTCATAAACTTGCTTGATTAATGGAGACATATGGTTTAAATAGAGATTTGAACCTTAAGTTTTGAAAACCAACTTTATTAAAAGATTGTGTTCTACAAATTATGAACCTAGTGAGCTATACATGATAGATTTTGCACATAGATGAGCATGTTATAGTGTACTTAGTCCATTGAGCATGATCAAGCTTATTAAGCCTTATGTTAGAAATATTTTCAATATGAGACTTACACTAGTATACTAGCTTACATGATTTCTACATGTTGTATATTCTGACTTTGCAAAGCATGTTAATGTGACTTAGATATGCATGAATAAACCTTTAGCTTATGTTTAAGTGAATAGCAAAGAAATATGAATAAGTTGGACTCACCAGTAAGTTTAGAATGTGAATATTGTCATGATATCTTGAAGACTAGAATCTGACTTTGTGATCATATTTAATGACTCTCTTAGATGCACTCATGTATCATAAATGTATATATGCCATGCCTAGTTATCGTAGCTCAAGTAATGCATAAACGAAGCTTATTTTCAACTATAGTTAGTTTCACGTATGTGTTATGAATACGCACAAGCATGCCTAATATGATTGTTATAGCTATCTTGAATGTTTAGAGAGCAAGCATGCTAGACTTGTGGTTTCATAACCTTGAAAAACTTTAGATTGTGAAATGATCGAACTTAGAACCATGTTATGCTAGAAGGGACCTAGATTGATCTAAGAAGCATGAAAGGGACCTTAACATGTCAAAATACATTAAGTATGATTACGCGTTCGAGACCGGACAGAACCCACAAGGCAGCAGCTGAGTCTTAGTAGGGTCGAGGGACGGTAGAGTACCAGGTCTGAAACTAAAGGCCTAGCTATAGGCATTTGCCCGATCTGGAATCCCAGAAAATGGATTCTGATCTTTTAGACAGTAGTTACATGACACTTGTGATACTAAATGTGATCTAAAACCTACTGATATGTATATATATATATGTGATGCTTAGTTGATACGTTGGTGTTGCATTGTAATGAAAAGTCCATGAGTAGGAAAGTCTTAACCTTGAGCATTCTTGATTTATTTGTGAAGTAACTAATTAGTTGATTCATGGTGACTTATAAACTGATTTTGTACCCTATGTGCATACTTGTATCGTGTCAAGCTTGATTATTGACCGTGTTAGCTAATTAACATCTTGAACATATAATGTGTTATAAATAGGATTCAAAAGCGTTAATTTATTAACGTGGATAAACTACGCTTAAGGCAAGTTCCCTAAGCTTACTCTAATTTTATTGAGCAAGTATCCGAACCCTATTATTATTGTTGTACGATGTCATTGCAATATTTTATTCGACAAATATCGTAAGCTTATCCCTTTGAAAACAAGTTAGATTACTTTGTTAAACCCATGTGAAAGCTATTATTCATGTTGAACTTAGTATTGATCTTGAATATTGTGAAAGAGTCGATGCCATTTGATTCGGCTAGACTATATGCATGTTTATAATAAAACTGTCCAAACCAATTGATTGGTGCGGAAATCTTGAAAACTGAGTTGGACAACCCTTTTGGTAAGGGGAGTGTATGTTGTTGGAAACCCCAACACATGAATAAATATTATTGTGGTGTTATGCATAACGTAAATTATTGTAGACTGATCATCTATAGTACTTGATATTTTTGGTTATCAGTTTGATATTGGTAACTCTAGTGGAAGTTTCATAGTCCTTAATGACTGCTCTGTATAAATTGCTTATCCAGTTGGATTAGCCGTTGAATTAATATATATCTATTGATTTATATGGAATTGTTATATCCCTTATTCATGATATTATTCTGACACTTTGAACTATCCTAGAAATAACCCTTCGATATTTCAAACCTTGTGATATTATATCCTACACCCTTATTTTATATTACTTGCTGGACAGTTTCTGCCCATCCTTGCTTATTAAAAACCTTTCAGTTATGGAAGAACAGGGATGTGGCTCTGGAGCAGACAAGGGAAAGGGCAAGGCTACCGACTAGCTTGTCCTTTTTTATGTTTAAAGTCTATTATGATGTATTAAGACTATTTCAGATTATGTTTAAGCTTAATTATGATTATGTAATAAGTCTTTATTAGATATTATTATGTAATCTTTTAAGCACTGTAGGTTGCGAGACTTGGGGGAATAATTATAATAAATCATTGTACATTATTCTAAAGTAGATTTTCCGTTGTGTATGCGTCATTTTAGTTATTATGGTTTTGCGATGAGAACGTGATGAACCGAATTCGAGTGACCAGTGGAGGTCCGAATTTGGGGGTGTCACAAGTTGCATAGAGAAAGACTAATTCATGTTGTCAATCTTGTCATAGAGGACTTGTATTTGCTCTTTGTTAGCCTTCTATGCTCGTAGAGCTTCTTCCTTCTGTTCATTTATAGTCCTCAGATAGATTTGATCTTTTTCTTTGATTTTGAGAGATATGTCAGACATAGCGGCGTGGAGTCTATCTTGAACTGAATTATCTCTTGCTTCTGTCAACATCTTTGCCTCTTCAGTGATGATAGACATCTTCTTGACCAACTCATCAGAATTCTTTAGTAGCTCCTGCTCCGTGGGAATTTGGTCATCTGATTGGGCAACCTCTTGTTGAACACCAGATTGGACTCTATGATTTTCATCCTTGGACATATTTTCGAAGGTGTTGAGAATCTGAAAAATCGTTAAGTACCAATCGCTATTGGAAGATGAAGAAATGTTAGGAAATTGAGCTTGAGCAAATAGAGTCTTCTCATTTTGGATTTTCATATCATCAGTGGTAGAGTGAACTGACTCTACGATTATCTCTTTGGTCATAATCCTTCTGCCTTTAGAGTCCACTCTACGATTATAAGGAATATAGTGGTTGCCAGCATGTCTGTATACTTTGTAGTGGGGCTGGTCTTTGATAATCATTTTTACATAGTTCTTTCCCTTTGGGAAGTTCTGAGACACCAGTTCTAGGCTTGGAATTTCTGGAAGTACTTCTTATAATTCATTCGAGCCTTCCACTATTTTTCTTTTGTTAATCTTGGCTGGAGAGATGATAGGATAGTTTGCTGGTTTTCCCAATTCCTGATTTGCAGAACCAGAGTCTTTCTCCAATTCTTCACTTCTTGAGCTTGAATCTTGTTGGCTCCTTTCCTCAGATTTATCAGTGAATTATTCTTGTTGAATTTCATTTCCAGAACATTCTTCAGCTAGATCTTCCTTGGATTCATCTTCTTCATTAGTAGACATATCTTCAGCACTTTTTCCTGTGATTCAGATTCATCATCACTTAACTCAATGATTGCAGTAGAGTGATCATTTCTCTTCTTGGAGGCAAATTGAGTAATTAATCTGTAGCTCTTCCTTCTCCTTGGAGGTTTAGCAATTTGAGAGTTAGACTCTTCTTCCTTTTCAGACTCTAAGGCCTTTGAATCATCAATCAAGCTTCCTCGACTCTTAGTCTTGGTAGAGACATGTCCTTTTTCGGAGTCACCATCATCTGAGCTTGTTAGAACATTTGTATTTGGAGATGCAGCTGGGTCATCTTGCAACTTTTCTTCATCATCAGAGTGAATGTTCTGAGAGTTAGCAACAGGGCTTGTGCACTCTTCTTCATCAGCAGATTCTGCATTTTCTTCCATGAATCCAGTTCCACCTCCATTGATGGATTTGTTCTTTGGGGACTCGGTCTTGAGATCGTCAGTTCCCTTTTCTTCCTCAGACTCTACGTTCTCCTTTTCGTCAGATGTACTTTCTTGGGAAGTTGGGGTTGGTTTGTTTTCCACCTTAGCTCTCTTTCTTAATGGCCCTTGAAGTAGTCTGTTACTTCTCCTCTTTGTGGTCTCTGACTTAGCATTCTTAGACTTCTTCTTTGCCTATATGGCAGCAACTGATGTAGAGTCATCAGACTCAGAGCTTTCTACCTCCTTTGCCTTTCTCTTCTTTGCAGAGAATTTTCTGCTACTTTCAGTTTGTGTTAGCCTCCTGTTTTCCTTGGGATTTTTCTTCCAGTTTATAAACAACTGTGGAGACATTATTTTATGAACATTTAGAGGCTCTCCTTCATCATCCTTGATCTTGGTTCCCAGCTTTTTCTTCATCACAATAATCAGAAGTCTTCTATTAAAGACCTTAGTCAAAGGTCTGTCTGTAGACTTCTTTACCTCAGCCCTTTCAACCCATTTGGAGATCTAATCGAATAAGATAGTTCCAAAGTTGATTTGTTTCTTTAGAACTATTGTAGACATATGAAAGTAGTATGCACACAAGCCAATCATGTTTGATGATAAATCATATACTTTGTAACAATCTTATTCATTTATTAATAAAAAGTATTAATTTATTAAAGGCTTTTAATTATCTACATGATGTTGTTTTATAATATGTGATAAACCCATAGTTTTAAGCAATGCTTTTAGAATAATGATGATGATCATTCTAATGAGATCTAAATTCTTAGAAAGCTTAAAACTAAAATAGTTCCCAATCGTTGGATTACTAAATTGGGGATTAGTGAATCCGGATAGATTGGTACATACGTTGCTTGCTTATTGGATGAGGATGATTGATCTCATTATCATTTGTGTGGAGACACAAAAGCATGTATGTAGGTGCTTATTAGAGAATAAGTTCAACTAGCGTGGGCTCGCTAAGGAATACCTAATGGAGTTTTACTTGCCTGTCAATAGGAATTCCTGTAGTGATAGTAGTACAAGTGATCCTTGGACTTGAGATCATCGTAGTATCTTGTGTATAATGAGTTATATTTTGACTTATTCCTTAAGACCCTTAGGGTATATCAAAGGGTATGCTTGGGTATAATAAGTTGTACATGGAGATAATGTATGATCAATAATGAATCTACCACTTCTAGTAAAAGAAGAGAAATGTCCTATGTGATTCGATAAATGACAACCCAAAGAGTCCTTGGCTAAAGTGAGAATGCAATTAGAAAGGAGTTTCTAATTTGCATTATTTAGAGTTAATGCATTTAAGAGTCAAAATACATATAATTAAATAAAATAAGACTTGATAGTAATTCCATGTCTTATATTTAATTGGGACATTGTATGGTAGAAGGATTGAATTGCATGCAGTAACTATTTACTCAAAGGTTCTTTTATGATTAATGTTGAAACTTATATTATCCTCGAAAAGTCGTTGATCGCTAGGGGAGGCTTATCCTATTGTAGAATAAATATTATTTATTTAAATAAATTAATATTTTAATTTATTTATTTAAATAAGATTAGAATTGTTCTAATTGATTTATTCACAACTCTTTAATATGGAGAACCTAAAGAGTCACACCATAAAAGGAAGAATAATTATTTAAGAAGTTAATGATATAATCGTAATAATAAGTTAAGTATATTTAATTTATTATATTGATAATTTTATAATTAAAATAAAAATTTATTTTAATCGTAAAATAAAAGGTTTATTTTAATCTTAAAATAAAAAGTTTATTTTAATTGTAAAATTAGATTTCATGCTAACTAATTAGAGTTGAATTGGATTCCATGATAACTAATTGGAGTTAAAATTGGATTCCATATTTCCTTAAAGAAAGGAGTTTATTTATATATAAAATAAGATTTCATGTTATTCAAAATAAAAGAGTTTATTTGTGAATAGGAAAGAGAATCCATATTTTCTTAAATAAAGGAGTTTATTTAGATATGAAATAAGACTTCATATTATTCAAAATAAAGGAGTTTATTTGTGAATAGGAAAGAGAATCCGTGTCTTTTTTACATGGAATTGGATTCCATACTTAATTAAAATAAAAGAGTTTATTTTGATTAAAGATTTTGATTAAAATAAAATAGTTTATTTTATTCAAAATTGGATAAATTAAAATAAAATAGTTTTATTTTGATTTAAATTTGGATTAAAATAAAAGAGTTTATTTTGATTCAAAATTAGATTTTATACTAACTAAATTTGCCCATTAAATGATATCAATATATATATATTGAATGTTTATTATTCATGAGATGAATGTTATTTATTGATGCATATGGTGATGTGTATGATAATAAAAGAGATTGATTATGCACTATTGACCAATGTGATTGGATTTTATTTTAGTTGAATGCATGAATGTATGTATTTTATTAAATGGGGTCTGCGTACCTCGTCTTCTCTAATTTTTTCCTAATGTAAATTCTAACTCCCTCCTATGTACTTCCCCTTGACTGCTGATCAAGATTTCTATTTATTTTAAATAGTTTTGTAATAGGAATAGTTATAATTAATTTTGAAGAATTGGAGATCAAGCAAGGAGCGCTCAAAGACCCGTTTGTAATGGAGCCCAGGTTTAAATGTAATAGTTATATTTAAATATTAATTCTTCCACCCCTAGGGTTTGACCTTTTGGTTCACTTGGTGGCTCTAGTGAACCAAACTATAATAAAAATCCATAATCAATCCATGTATAATATAGTATTCTATATGTGCATGCTTATAATATATATATTATATATTATGCAAGCATGCTTCGTATGTTAATTAATATGACGCGTATTTTATATATATATGTGCATGCGCGCTAAACAAGATGAGACAAATTAATAACAAACCCCTCAATTTTTTTATATTAAGTCCTAAGCGTTCAAAGATATTTGGAATATCGAACGTCGCCTTCTAACATGATAAAATTAATAGAGTATTAAATATTTAATATGAATTTGTTGTATCACCACAAGGCAAGTATTAACTATTTAAGATGCTAATTTATCACATTTGATGCTTATAAAGAAAATTGAATAGTATTGTTTTGTTGTGTCACCACAAGGACAATTTTTTTTTTTGAATATATGGAGTGCTAGGTTGGACTTAACTTGGATAATTTTGATTCGGATGTGCCACCACTTGATCAAAATAATCTAAGAGGCAAAATACAAGGAGTTGCATAGTTGATGTAATTGACAAGAGTTGTCTACCTATTTATTTATATATAGTTTGTTGTGTCACCACAAGGCTATATACATTTGAAATAGGATCCTTATTCTCACTAGAAAATCTTTAATTAGATTTTACCGAACTATATAAGTGAGGGTAATATAGTTTGAAGAAAATAGTGAGAGATACCAATTTAAAACAAGACCTAAATTATTTTGGTAATTAATAAAAGAATGTATGTTAAAATGTTGTTAATTACAAATTCATTTACAAAATTTTACAATGTCTAAATTAATATCACTGTGAAACATATTAGATGTTAATTAACCGGATCGAATAATTCGGATTGGTTAAGGAATTTGAGAATAGTTCTCACGGCTAAAAAGCTATCTTATGTCCTTAATACGCCTATCCCTGCAATGGTTGCAGACAATGCCTCTGAGGAAGAGATTGCTACTTTTAGAAAGTGACAAGATGATGCACAGTTGGCTCAATGCATCATTCTCGCATCCATGAGTAACGTGCTTCAGCGTCAACATGAAACTATGGATGCTCCCATTATATTCCTGCACATCAAGTAGTTGATGGTGAGGAAAGTAGGACTAATAGATATCAGATATCTAAGGAGCTCTTCCGATCTAGAATGACCAATGACACTATAGTACAGACACATGTCCTAAACATGATCAATTTGATTGAACAATTAGGACAATGGGTTTTTTCATGGATGGAGAGTTGAGCCAAGATTTGATCTTGCACTCACTCTTGGACTCCTTTCACAATTGTTGTGAATTTTTCATATGAACAAGCTAGATATCAGCCTCGCTGATTTGCTTAACATGTTAAAAAATATTTAGAGTCACTCTCCAACCAAGAAAGACCATGTCTTACTGGTAGGGGCTAAAGGATCTTCTGAAAAGAAGAACTATTCTAAGAAGGTAAATAGAAAAGGCAAAAATAAAGGATAATAAGAACAAAATTGATACGGATAGCAAAGGAGTTTGCTTCCACTGTAATAAGCCTGGACACTGGAAAGAAACTGCGAGAAGCATCTTACAGAGGCTAACCAAAGAAGCTTAGTGAAGTTTCGGTTACAAATACAAATTTGTTCATGATTTAAAATAAAATTTTCTTTAAGTCAAGGTTCTACTTGGGTATTGGATACCGAATTTGGTTATCACAAATATAGATTTATGAAGGGACTAAGCAGAAGTAGAATGTTAAACAAAGATAAGTAATCCTATGTGTAGGAAATGAAGCAAAGATTGCTACATTAGCCATAGGAACTTATAGTTTAGCACAACCTACGGGCAAGTCTATTAAGTCAATAAGTCGTTATTGTATTCTAGTTCTCATTGGAAACATTATTTCATTTTATTGTTGGACAATGAAATCTTTGGTATTATATTTAAGAACAATTGTTGTTCTATTTATAATAATAATGTTTTGTATAGAACTGGAATGTTATTTAATGGATTTTGTATGCTTGACTTATGTGAAAATAATTTTGCAAATTGAAAAAACTAGTATAAGAAAAGGAGATAATCATTCAAAGAGTTGAATGTGTGTATTTGATGAAATACAAGTGTGAATTATTTGAAAAGTTCAAAGAATTCAGAAGTGAAACAAATTGACAAAGTATTAAGATTCTTTGATTAGATCAAGGAATAAATACTTGAGCAATAAGTTTCTAGATCATCTTAAATGGTTTTATAATAATGGACGCCTAATGATACGCAATAATTGATTGATGTATCTGAAAGGAAAAAATCGTACCTTGTTGGACATGGTGCAATCCACAATGATTTTACCAACATTCCAGTATCCTTCTGGGATAATGTCCTAGAAATGGTTGCATATCTACGAAATAGGTAACCTCAAAATCCAGCCCCAAGACTCCATAAAAGTTATAGTCAGGGAGGATTCCTAATCTTAAATATGTTAAGATAAGGGGTTGTCCAACTTATGTGATACGGTTTCAAAGGATAAGCTTGGGACAAGATTTGACATGTACAGATTTGTGCGACATCCTAAAGTAAGTTTAGTGTATATGTTCTATAATTCTACTTAGCAAAAGGTGTTTGTTGCGAAACACGCTGCCTTCTAAGATAAAGGTGTTTATCATTGAAGAGGCTAGTGGGAGGATAATAGATCTTAAAGAGTTCAAGAACCACAAAACACTATAAGTTAAATAAGAGGAACCTGCAGATAGACCTATTATACCACAACCGAATCGTAAATCTGAAATAGTACCGAAGATACCTGGGAGGTATGGATTCATCATGGATGATGATGATGAGGTACGCATCATAGGAGATGATGATCCAGTTACATACGATGAGGGAAGAGTTGTATACACTTAGAGAAATAGATTGAAGCAAGTTTCTCAAAAATGGAACATTAGTTTTGATGAGACAATCAAAAGAGTTTGATTTTATCAAAAACAAGAATGAACCTATTGTGTACAAAAGGGTCAGTGGGAGCGCCGTGACATTCCTAATATTATATGTTGATATACTATGGATAAGGAATAACATACTAATGCTACAATCAGTAAAGATAAAGTTGTCTAAACATTCCTCCACGAATGATTTGGGAAGAGTATCATTATTGGGGATACAAATCTATATAGATAGATTTAATAAGATGCTCAAATTAACCAAAGGAACGTATATTCATTTGATGCTAAAGTTGTTTAGCATGACAAACTCCAAGAGATGTCTCATGTTGATGAGCCATGGAGTGTATCTCTCTTAATAGTCCTCATAGACTTCTGAAAAGAGACATCGCATGAGTAACTATCATGTATGCAATGAAATGTATGGGACCTAATGTTGATCAGTCATATTCTGGAGAAGTTCATTGTGAGTTAGTGAAAAACATCTTAAAGTACTTAACCGGCACTAAGGATGTGATCATACATGGTGGGTCTAAATTAAAACTAGAGGGCTTAACAGACCAAGACGACATAAAATCTACTTTAAGGTAAAGCGTTACCTTGAACAGTGGTGCAGTGAATTTGAAAGGTTCCAAACAGCAAAGAGTTGCTGGTTTAGTGATAAAGACAAAGTATATAGCTGTAAATGAAGCTACAAGTTGATTGTTTGGATGAAAAGTTTATTACAAAACTAGGAATAGTTCCTAAGTCTCATCTTGGATCTAAACATGTGTTGTGGCACTTTTACTTGATTATAGGAATCATTGAAAGATGGGAAATCACTATAGAGGTAGTGGACTCTCAAGAACAACATTACATATCCATTAATTAAATCTTATCCAACAGTATGATAATCGTCACTTAGAGAAGAAGGGTATAAGATACCAGGCGATTGGCTTTAGTGCAAATGGGAGATTAAAAGGAGTATGCACACAAGCCAATCATGTTTGATGATAAAGCATATACTTTGTAACAATATTATTCATTTATTAATAAAAAGTATTAATTTATTAAAGGCTTTTAATTATCTACATGATGTTGTTTTATAATATGTGATAAACCCGTAGTTTTAAGCAATGCTTTTAGAATAATGATGATTATCATTCTAATGAGATCTAAATTCTTAGAAAGCTTAAAACTAAAATAGTTCCCAATCGTTGGATTACTAAATTGGGGATTAGTGAATCCGGATAGATTGGTACATACGTTGCTTGCTTATTGGATGAGAATGATTGATCTCATGATCATTTGTGTGGAGACACAAAAGCAAGTATGTAGGTGCTTATTAGAGAATAATTTCACTGAACGTGGCTCACTAAGGAATACCTAATGGAGTTTTACTTGCTTGTCAATAGGAATTCCTGTAGTGATAGTAGTACAAGTGATCCTTGGACTTGAGATCATCATAGTATCTTGTGTATGTTGAGTTATACTTTGACTTATTCCTTAAGACTCGTAGGGTATATCAAAGGGTATGCTTGGGTATAATAAGTTGTACATGGAAATAATGTATGATCAATAAAAAATCTACCACTTCTAGTAAAAGAAGAGAAATATCCAATGTGATTCGATAAATGACAACCTAGTAGTCATTGGGCCAAGGCAGAATGAAATTAGAAAGGAGTTTCTAATTTGCATTATTTGGAGTTGTGCATTTAACAGTCGAAATACATATAATTAAATAAAATAAGACTTGACTGTAATTCCATGTCTTATATTTAATTGGGACATTGTCTGGTAGAAGGATTGAATTGTACGGTAACTATTTCCTCAAAGGTTCTTTTATGATTAATGTTGAAATCTATATTATCTGGAAAGTCGTTGATCGCTAGGGAGGCTTATCCCTATCGTAGAATAAATATTATTTATTTAAACAAATTAATATTTTAATTTATTTATTTAAATAAGATTAGAATTTTTCTAATTGATTTATTCACAACTGGTTTAATATGGAGAACCTAAAGGGTCACACCATAAAAGGAAGAATAATTATTTAAGAAGTTAATGGCATAATTATAATAATAAGTTAAGTATATTTAATTTAATCTACGATGATAGAATAAATTAAATAACTTAATATTATTATTTAATATTTTAGAAATATTAAATATAAATTAATAAGAGGAGTCTTGTTATTATTATTACTATTATTATTATTTAATTCTTAAAGGAGTTTGGGAATTAATTAATAAAAGTACTCTCATATATTCCTAATAAGATTAGGAGGTAAATTAATTAAAAGATTTTAATTAATTATTTCTAATAAGATTAGGAGCCTAATTTATTAAAATAAAACTCAATTCCTTAATTGTTAAGGAGGGTTGCCTACATCTATAAATAAGAGGAGTCTTATTATAGGTGGTGTGGTTGTTGACTTTTTTACAACATATGTGATTCCAATTGTTGGAGAGTACACTCCTTTTCTATGAGAGATAGAAAAACTAGGGTTTTGCCAAACACCCATCTTCTTGAATCTTTATTCTTTCTTGGTGGATCACCTCTAGAGGCCAAACACTTGGGTGGCTAACGTTGATCAAAGGAAGGAACCAAACCCGGTGGATTCAAGTTGAATGCGAAAAGGATTGGAGGTGAACTTGCACCTGAGGAAGCTCGAATCTTCAAGGGTATGACTCTTGTTCTTCATATCTTTTCGTTTAATTAATAATTGTGCATAAAGGGTGATCCGGGTTTATAGTTTGTAAAATTTTTAAAACTCTGATTTTCATGTTTTTGCTAATTTTATGCAATTTGGTTGTGTTCATGAATATTAAAAACCTAACAACATAATCTTCAACTGCTGATCAAGCACAGTGTCATGTGCAGTATCCTTGCATAGGATACACTTTCCCACTATCTCAGCGAGGAACTCGAATTCCTCAGGAAATTCCTTCTTCTTCATGTTCTTCAGGCTAGGGTTTCTTTGATACCGCATTAGCCTTTTTCCTTCTTCAATGTTGACTTCATCCAAGTTCATCAGACCTTGATTGGGAAACCCTAGACATTGATTGATGTCTGATGGTCTTATCTTCAGACTTGATCCTTTCACCTTAGTGGTCAGAACCCCAGAATTTATTGAAGTATTTGATTAGAACTACCTTACTAGATCTGTATCGACCAGAGTGTCGGCCTCCAAGCACTTAGAGAATCCAGCTTTCTTTACAAGCTCAAGGATGTTTTTGAACTTCATCTCTGATTTTTCAAACTTTGTGAAGCCGAGTTGGATTCTAGTTATAACTCTTCATTCTGCCATTTGAAAAGTTCAAGGTATATAGGTGTGTTATTCAGAGAGATTTAAAGGATAGGGCTGATTGTGATTTGGACTCTGGAAGTTTGATTGGTTTGGCTTCGATGAGGATTATAGGGTTTGAAAATGGGAGGGAGAGAGATTCGACAGTTCCTGGTAACTGTTTGCAAATTTTGAATTTGTCTTTAAGGCAGTTCCTTCTCACTCTGCAGACGATGTGATGTGTTAACTAGCCATTGGTTGCACGATGCCAAATAATGAGCTGTAACTCCCCCATTTACTCTTCAGTTTAATGTCCCTTTAAAACAAATAGTCGTTAATGACGTGGATTGATCGTTCACCATCTTGGTTCATAGAGTGGCATGGTAAGGCAACTATGGACTCTACGTTTTCCTTTGTTGACTCATCGATCGACTTTTGAGAGATGATATAGTAGCTGGTTTTGACATTAATCCTCATCTTGAAATTGCATGTCTAAACCACTAATGTACTTCATGAAGCCTTGGGTACTCCTCTTCAGCAGGACATATTTCCAACCAGCATTTGAACTAATCCTCCCATAATCTGAATGGTTGAGAAATTGTCCCATTCTTTCAAGATCCTCATTAGTTAGAGTAGCCTCTAGTAAGACTGCGATCGTTGAGTCTGTTTCTATGATCGCTGAGCTTGCACTACGATCGTTGAGGTTGCTCCTCGATCATTGAGTATACTTCTACCTTTACTCTAATCGTTGACTGTATAGGTCCTTGAGATGAACTTGACTAAGAAATCCTTCTGGGTTAAGGTATCTCAGGAAGGGCCAACCTCTTAGGATGAACTAAGGGTCAGGTTTGTCCCTGAGGTGCTTTCCAGATGAAGTACTTTAGGAGTAGTTTGCACTGATATCTCATTTGACATTTTCTAGTAGGGAGGTCCTCTCGCAACTTTAGACAATTGCATTTGCTGTAATCGTGGTGTCCTCCTGCTCTTACACTACGATCAGATGTTTGATCGTAGGCACTCCACGATTTTGAGTTGGGTGGCGGATAGGTCATCAGTAGTACGTTTTGAGATGTTCCTACTAACTATGGATCTTCATTTGGTTCATCAGCCGCAAAGTTTTGGGACTCTATAGCTGGTACATTGCTTCATAGAATATTTAAGTTCTGTTGTTCCTTAACAGATCACTGCTCCCCCATGGTTGATACTGTCTTTTCAGTGAGGTGTGGTTTCTTTTTCTTCATGTTCATTAGGAAGCATCTCCGCATATCTTCATCTTATATCGTAGAAATGGACATCTTCTGGGTTGATCATTCAACGATCCTTTGATAGCATTACAAACGTAGTTTTCCTTGTCAGCTTGTACTTGTGGATTTCAGCTCCCGTAATGAGTTCCTCATGTTTGATGCTCGATGATCCTCTGATGTGAGCTTCCTTGAGGACAAGATTTGCATGTTTGAGCATCTAAGATCCTTTTTCATCTCAGATTGAATGGCATGCTTCTACATAAAAATCAGCAGCAATGTGAGCTTTATTTAGATTGGCTCAGCAGGTCTTCAAGGACAGGCTTTGACATATAGGAGTTTTATCATAATCATTTCTGAGCAGTCTTAAGCCTTCTGCTGGTTGAATCTTCTTGACTGAAGTCTTTCGCTTCAATATTCCTTAGTGTGGCCAGATAGACCAACTACCTGCAGGTTATGAATTTCTATTTCTGGTACCCACGGTTAGATGAGTCCTGCTAGGTTAGTTTTCTAAACCCATGTTCCTCATATACTTGGATAATCATCATATTGATCACCACCAGTCATAGTCATGCATGTAACTAATTTAAATAATACATTTTGAGATGCATGATGGTGAGTGTGTGTAAGATTTTGCTATTTTAATAAAGCACTCTTTTTCTTTGATGGCTTTATCGTTTGCTAGGTTATGTTCACAGGGTTTAAATATTCACAGAGTGAGAATCAACTCTATGATTTATTAGTAACTGGTAGATTCATGGAGGTGATCAGTTTCTATGAATCTTCAAGATACTCTTGTAGAACTGATCATACTCTGTGTGTTATTAAATACTTAGACCATAGAGGTACATACATACTAACCCATCAGCAAAGATTACTTCACATAGAATTAATTTAACTTGTGGTGCTTTTATGACCCATTTCAGATTACTTTCAGGATATCATATTCAACCTAAAACTTGGATGGAGAGAAAGTTTATAGTCATTTGAGTTTCCACCCTCAGTGGACTTTCTCTCTTCACCTTTTTAGGTAGATTATTGTTCCTTTAAAGAATACTGTTATGGTTCATTAGGAGGTGCAATCATGATGTACATATTTATATAGGTGAAGAACCATACCTTTTTACTTGTCGGCTTTCTTAAAAAGTCATTTATCTTAGATATATTGAATTTAGGCATTTATGTGCATAGTTTCTCATTTGTTCTCGATGACTATTAGCTCCAGTTGACCTTCAATCAATCGATGCGTGGTCTTGAAGATGCAAGTTAAGAGAATATCAATATCTTTAGTCTTTTGACATCCTTAAGTTCACAAGGTTTCCATCCAGCTGCTGGTTGGCCAGACACTTGTTTGGGAAGTTCTTCTTTCTTCTCTGAATAAGCGTTTCTTAGCATGTATGGCCTTTTCATCTTTATGGCTGGTGGATGTTTGAATCTTGAGGTTTCTAGACCGGTCTTGGGACTCACAAGATTGACCGCTTATGGAAATCAAGAACATGGACCACCGAAAGCGACTTCTGTGTATATACACATTTACCTATACACAATATTTCCAACGTGTGAGCTCATCTGCATATAACAAGTGACTTACTACTAAACTAAGTTTAGAACAATTTTTGTGCCTAGGATCAGACTCAAAGCGATTAGCTTTTGAATATAGCATGAGAACCTACTCTGATACCAATTGTTAGTTCCCAGTAGGCACAATAGATCTAGAAGGGGGGGTTGAATAGATCCTTTTTATTTCAAATAATTTAGCATATGACAAACATAAGAATCTTTTCAAGCACAGCGGAATAAGTAAAAGATCCCTTTCATTGATATATTCATAATCATACACACATTGTTCATAGAGTTAGTTTAGTGGTAAGTAGTTAAGACATACATAGCAGTTATAGTAATTAATATACATAATGTAAATGACATAAAGTAAAAGATACAAAGGGTTTTAAGTGATTCAGAGACTCAAGCTCCTAATCCACTCTTCTGCTTTCAACTACCAGGATTTCCACTAAGGAAGGGCAGCACCCTAAATCACTGAGATTCCTTCAAGGCCAGCAGCCTTGGGACTTCAGTTCACTAAGAACTCTTTAAGGCTAGCAGCCTTAGAACTCCTCTAGTTCCCTAGGAACTCTTCAAGCCCAGCAGGCTTGGAACTTCATTTAGTCCCTTTGGACAAAGACCCCTCAAGCCCTGGCTTCTTGTTGTTGAGTTGTTTGTTTGTTTGTTGGAGTTGGTACTGTGCTGCTAAGATGTCTTTAAGCTCTAAACATCTTCTGTACTTAGCAGCTTGACATGATCATCCTTGAAGTACAGTTGAGTGTTGCATGATGCTCAACTTCTTCAGTTACTCAACCACTTATGATGATCCCTTGATGAACTGCCTTGAAGATCATTCTTCTTGATACTTGATGGTTGCACATGATGGGTTTCTAAGATGACTGTAAGCTCTTCTGCTAAGTAGTTAGAAACTTTTTCATGTTTGACACCAAGATGGCGTTGGTGATCTCAATCTTGATACTTGATGCCTTCTCATGATGGACTTGCTAAGATGACTGTAGGCTCTTCTCTCTGGTACTTAGAGTCTTCCCATAATGGACATCAAGATGACATGATGCTCTTCTTTCTCTCGGCAGTTCAGAACACTCTTCTTGTAGTAGAACTCTCACTTCTACATTGTAGAACTCTCACTTCTACTTCTTTCTTTGTCTGTTTCTAAGTGTTCTTGGTGGATTGTAGAGAAAGCCTTCGGACCTTCATTGGTCACTCACTATTTTACGTTGGTTAGATCAGTCCACCAATTCTCCAAACTCAGCAACTCCAGCAACCTTTGATCTTGGATGCTCTAGCAGATTTATACTCCTTCCAAATCTTCCCGTTGGAAAGAAGCCGTTGAAGGTTCTTTGAATTTCTTCGCAGATCTCGAGTTGTTTGGTGCAGACTGCAGATGTGTCATGACATGACTTTCTGACACTGCAGTCTACTGTTTCACCTACCCCGTCAGAGATGTCACTTTGATGTCTCGGGCAGGTCGACGACTTTATTTCCCCCTTCTGATTTCTTGATCAGAGGTTGTCCTTTTGCATCGATGCTCTCAATAAGCTCTTGTCCAAATACCAACCTTCAGATTAAACTGTTGTCAATGCTTCAATCTTCAGATGACCAAACTCTACGATTCTGATGCATATATTTCTTGGACCTGATTGTAGTGTCTAGTTAACGGTAGAGACAATACTACGATCTTGAAGAGTATTCATTGGATCTGCAATGTAGAACACTTCTTCCTTCTCTTGTACAGTGCTTCAACACTTCTGTTTGCTTCGACTGCTCTTAGATACTGATGGCTTGACTCTTTGTTCTGGCCCCTTCTGAACAACAAGACACTTCAGATTTGTGGCGTGTCCAAATTTTATTTTCTCCTTGTGATCTCCCATTCACTTATCATCAATGGATGACCCAATGCTTAATCACTTTAGCCTTTTCTTCAAAGGTCACCAAGATCTTTGTGTATACTCCATTAGTTCCTTCTTCATTTGGCAAACACTACGATCCTGGATACTTTCAAGATCGTTGTCATCTTTCTATTTTGACGGCTACTACATATGCTGACTTTTCTTAGTCATTCATCAAGTTTTCTTAAGATCATCTTGTGGAAGACTTCATCTTGAATGGCTTCACAACTCAATCGAATGCTGATTGGGTTGATGCTTAGATCTTCTATTAGCTTACATGCCATTCGTTGAGTGCTCTCTAGCTTCCTTTAGGTGAGATGTATCTTTGCTGTACCAACTAGAGGCTTTATTCCTTTGGATATTCTAGGAGTGCTCAATTGTTGGGAATCGTGTTTGCTCTATGATTCTACCTTGGCTTTGTGAGAACATCTGTTGAGGTCTCAGCTATGCACTCTACGATTCGATTCCTACCGCAGTGCGTAAAGACGACTCAAGAGATCAAATCATAACTCTATGATTTTTGTCATTGTGCTTGTTGTCTTCATCTCGATCTTGCTCAACTATGATCTCGCGCTTTGATACGATCGAGAGACTCTACGACTCGAGTGTAGTCTACGATTCTTAACTTGGCTTTAACATTAGTAGACTCTACGACTTCGAGCGTAGTCTACGATTCTTAACTTGGCTTCGGCAGATGCTTGGTCGGCTCGTAGGTAGGCTGTCTCTACGATTCTGAACATGACTTCCTTAGTAGACTACGGCTCTGAGGAAGCTTTACTCGACACACTACGATCCTTCATCGTCTCTCCTGGCAGTCTACGAACTCCAAGATCTGCTATCTTACAAACTACGATTCTTCCTTGAAAGCTCTCGAGTTATCCTTGCCTCTCCTGGCAGACTATGATTTCTGGTGTAGTGCTCGACGATCAGACAAGCCTATCTATTACATCATAAGATCAACCTAATAAGCTTGATCTTTCTATATTTATAGTCCTTGTACATCATTTCTTTTTAAGGGCTTTACAAAGCTATTTAGCTTATGTAGGATCAACCTAACATATTTGATCAATTCATTCCAAGTCCTTGTACATATGTTTCTGTAATCTATCAAAGGACTTTATAGCTTTTCTTAATGCAAGCATACTTGCATATTCATTCATATATATATATATATAAATATATATATATATATATATATATATCATAATCAAATCATATATAAATAGGAATATCATTCACATGTTTATTCATGATAGGTTTTCTTCTGATTTGATGAATACTTGTGATTAAGGGTGTCGAATCTTTGAAGGTCCTCGCTGTTGGGTGTCTTGGCATATCGCTGTTTCTTCCTTTCCGGGATTTGTGCCAGATTTGATGGAATGACATTGAAATGTTGTTGGGACTTGTCCACATGGTTCGCTGACTTAGAGGGTTTTTCTTGGGCGTAGACTTGGGATTGATGTTTTGGGTTTGAATCTTTCTTTTGAGGGTCAGACCGTACCACTAATGGTTGCCTACATATTCCTGTATGTGAGGGAGATCAGGTCTGCGTAGTTCCTACTTGATAAGATAAACGATTTGACAAGTGTTTGTTTGAGAAGTGTTTGTTTGGGTTTTTGTTTGATTTGACCGCACCATAAATGGCTGCCTACGTACTCCCATTGATGAGGGAGATCAGGTCTTTCGTAGTTTAGGCTTGATGAGCTGAAACCTGAATGACTTGATTTTTGATTTTTCTTTTTTTCTTTTTTTCTTTTTTTTCTTTTTTTTTCTTTTTTTTTTGCTTTGTTTCTTTTTTTTTTTTTTTTTTTTTTTTTTTTTTTCAATATTTACACGCATGGAAAATAAAAGGCATACTACGAAGAAATTGATAACGTCCTAACATCTTCTGGAACTCGTAATTTTATCCCCTGGATCTACATCTTTTTGGCTAGTTGAGGCCTGATAATCCAGTTGTCAATGGTTGTGTTGCCTTCAAGGCTCGCGATAGAGATTACTTCTTGGTTTTGTATGTCTTCACTTATGGCCATAACTTGATCCCTTCCTAGTTCAGTACATTCCTCAAAGAGGCATGAGCTGGACCCATCAAAAAAAGGTATGAACTCTTGATTCTTTGATGGGTTGGTTTCCCCGACAACCTCACAACCTTTTCCTTCATCTATTCCTTCACGCTTTTCCTGGGCTTGAGAGGATTCGACCATGAAATCTCCTCGAACTATTGTCGCATTTCTTGCAAGGAACTTTCCTTTTTTAGCTTTTTTCTTCCTTGAAAGGATCAATATTTTCTCTCACCGATCATCCAAGGTTATAAGATCCGGAATGTGGTTGTCATCTTTGAACCACGGGATGTTGGATGTTGGAGGAGGAATCTCCTTTGGGGATTCCCTTGTCTCCTTTGTCATTTCCTTCATTAGGATCATTCCATCTTGGGTTATGCCAGGATTATCGCTCATATCCTTCACCTCATTTGAGCTGGTTGTCTCAAGTGGACATCTTAAGATTTTTATTTCCTTTTTGCCTTTTTTGGTCATGGGAAATTCTATCTTCTGCTCTCCATTTTCAATTAGATCCTGGATTTTATGTCGCAAAGACCAGCATTTCTCAGTCGTATGTCCAAGTGAGTTAGAATGGTAGAGACATATCTTGGTGGAATCATAACTCTTTATCTTGGGATTTATAGGAGGCAGCAGCTTAGTAATCCTTCCTTCGCTAATCAGAAAGTATAGCATTTCTTCATTGGATTTGCTTAGAGGGGTGAATTTTCGGACTCTTGTGGTGGTTGTTTGATCTTTCTTCTTTGAGAATTCGCATTCCCCTGAGTGATTTTTTTGTTGGCGAGATCTTTTAACAATTTTATCATCCCCCTTTTCTTGGCCTTCTGATAGTTGAGTGAAAAACTGCCTCGTATCCTGATGTTGGCGCACTATCAACTTAGCTAGAAGATTAACTTGATTCTAGATTGTCTCTAACTTTTGCATTACTATCATACCCTCCTCCGAGTTTTCCCACTTTAGGACATTTGATCTGTGCCTTTGGGGGTATTCTTCTATCTTATGAATTGGATACCTTTTAGCGCTTTCTGACCCGATCATCTTCACTTCCCTCGTATCATGCTGCAACGGAAGGTTGGTGCTACATTCTATTGATAGGGTTGTTGAATCACAATACTGCCACTTTCGATCAGATTTTGAATTTTATGCTTTAAGGACCAACAATCTTCTGTATCGTGTCCTGGAGACCCTGAATGGTAAGCACATCTCTGGCTTGGATTGTATCTTTTGCTCCCTGGTTCCAGAGGTGGAGCAAGTTCGGTAATTTTCTTATGATCCATTAATATCGCCAACACATTTTTAAAGGAATCGCCTAGTAGAGTGAACACCCGATTTTCTGTTCTTTCAAATTTTCTTTTCCTATCTAGTTATTGGTTGAACGCAGCATGTTGTTGTGATGGCAGATTGTCTTGCATTTTCCAAATGGGGGGACTCTAGGTTGGTTTCCTAGCTTGCCCCTGTACAACAAGGGATACATCTTCATTGCCTTTATCGGGTACACCCTTGGGATCACTCGCATACTTACCAGTCTGTATATTCTTGGCGACTGCTTCCCAGGCAGTGAAGTCTTTATTCTTGCATGCCTTCAGGCCCATCTCTGCCATTTTGCCATGTTTGATCATTTCTGAGAATGGCTTTCCTATGCTTACTAGGATCCTCTCATAGTACGGAGCCTCTTGGATATCAATAAACGTCATTACCATCCCAGTTTCTGTCATTGATGGAGTGACTTGCGCTGCTAGATGTCTCCACCTTTGGGCATATTCTCGGAAAGATTCAGTACTTTGCTTTTTGAATTTAGTCACTTGGTATCGATCACGTGCCATTTATGGCTGAAAACTATACTGATTTAGAAAGGCGTGGGCTAATTCTTCCCAGTTGTGGATTTTGGCATTGTTAAGTCGGGCATACCATGCCTTAGCCTCTCTAGTGAGACTCTTTTGAAAAATCTGCATTCTGAGGCTTTCATCTTCAACATAAGACCCCAGTTCGCCAATGTACACTTTCAAGTGCGTATAGGGATCGCCTTCCCCATTGTATTTTTCAAACTCTGGGACTTTGAATTTGGCAGGATAGCGAGCCCCTGGGAATATGCAAAGATCTGAATAGGTGACACTCCCATAATTTCCAGTCCCTTTGATTAACCGGATGGTCTCCTCCATTTGTTGGACTTTCTTTCTTATATCCCCAGTTTCTCGATCATCCCTGAGATTTGTGAATTTTTTATTGGAATGAGGTTTAGGTATCTGGGTTTCCATCTTTTTGCCAATACCTTGACTGCCCCCTAGTGTGGATGACTTTAGTTGAGTAGGCATTGTTTGGCCCCAGATTCCTCCATGCGCAGAGGATTCTGTGTGGATGGGTATTTGTGTACCCTAAGTAGATTGGTGTAGTTCTTTGAGCATAACAACCAACTCTGTCATTTGATAGCTTAATTTTTCGAACTCTCCGCGAGAGACAAGAGTAGGATCGGGCTGGGCACTTTTAAACATGTCTGACTGTGGGCTTAATGCCCTTTTGGACTTTTAACGGGAAATAGGATCAATTGCTTCCCTACAAAAAGACTTACGTAGTTTAGTCTTAGGGAATGTATAAATGTTACATGCTATATGATGTATCCATTTTAGGAATATTATCCTGTAAAACGGATGTAAGCGGTTTATAAGACAAGATAACATGTCAGGTTTTAATATGCATGTACACATATTTCTTCATATTTTCCGTTACATTGAGATTGCCAAGTAATTTAAATTACAAGTAATTTAAATGGGAAAAGTATGAAGAGACTTCCCTTCGCGTTTGGTTTATTAGAGGCTGACCTATCCTAGGTTTACTCTCGCGGCTTTTTGGCATGAAGGTCCCTAGATCATCGCAATATACTTGATAGGAAGTTAATCCGGTCTTTCAATTGGAGCGAATCTGGATGGTGCCTTTCCTGAGCCTCGTTGGAATTAGTCTCCCTACGAGTCCAGTAATCAAACACCGACAGGATAACCTCCTGATGGAGGAACCACACAACATACATTCATATACAACATGTCTCACCGTTTATGAAAATGATGACATGTGCAAACCAATAATATCACAGATAGATATAGTACAGTGCAGTAAGTAAAATGCATTCGTACACATTCATCATAAATGTAAATGCAACATTCACACATAAGCATATAACAATTTTGAAAAGCTTATAATAGCGGCTTAAGCCCTCTTACTGGAGTCCCCAGCAGAGTCACCACCTGTCGACGTCGGGATTTTTATTTGTCCCTTTTCGTTACTTGTTCTTTGGTGTTCTCATGTTATGTGAGATTTGTTTGAAAAAACAAGTGAAAAAGGTCCCACATGTGTAATGTCGAAGATTTGACTTTAAGAGTCGCCAGTTGGTGTTTTTAACTGGTTGTACCAACACAACCAAAAAGGTTTGCACATTGACCCAGTGATATAACACTGCTAAACGGGTCTGTGAAACCGAGATTCATTTGAGTTCGGGGGCTTGATTATTCAGAGGGAAGGTGTTAGGTACCCCCGACATCCGTGTTACCAGGGTGACCGCCACTTTTCAAGAAATTGTTATATGAATGTGTGTGTGTGTGTGTGTGTGGATCAATGTGCAATTATTTGAAAGTAGTGCGAGGCCTCATTCGCACCTATATACAAAGGGTTTGAATTTATAGAAAAATTTAGTTTTAAGGAAGATATAGCAGTGAAGTTTTATAAAAAGAGGCTTTTCAAACCCTGTGCTCAGTAGGAATTGAGACCTTTTCATACTTCAATTTTATTATTAAATGTTCGGCTGGTTTGCTTTTATTTTCGAGATGAGATGCATCTTCGAGAAAAATAATATACAGCAGTGCCGAACTCCTCATGGGCATGACAGCCATCTAAGGAAATTCAAACACTGTAATAATCTACAAGCTTCTTACAGCTGAAAAATGTCCATCACGGGAACAAAATCTAGATTTAGTAGCCTAAATCTGTGATCACATGATTCCTAGGCTCACATGATGCCGCGGTTTATATAAAAAGCGGTGAGCAGTTATATATATAAAAGCAGAAATATATATATATATATATATACAGACATAATCAACTACCACGAAGCAACTCCATGGGGGATCAAAAATGTAAATATATATATGGATATGATCAACCACCACGAAGCACCTCCATGGGGGATCAGAAAAGTAAATATATAGAATCGATAAATATATATATATATATATGGACATGATCAACCACCTCGAAGCACCTCTATGGGGGATCATAAATGTAAATAAAGCAGTAAATGCGATCAACCGCCACGAAGTAAACTCCAGGCGGGACTAAATGTAAATAAAGTAGTAAAAGGCCTCAAGTAAACTCCAAATTGATGAAATGTAAATATATATATATATATATATATATATATATATATATATATATATACTTATATATATATAAAGCAATAATCGCCTCCTATGTAAAATCTGGGCTCATCGAATGAGTCCGACAGCGCTTTATATATATATATATATATATATATATATATATATATATATATATAAGCAAACAAACGCCTTGATGTAAAATCTGTGCTCAATCGAGACATAACTTTCGATAATGTTAGTCCATATATAATATATATACATATATAAGTATATATATACAGACATAAATGAAAACCATGGACCGACGTCCGGGCATACGCACAAAACACGACTCTCAATGTGTAGAATAGTGTGTGAAAAGATGAAGAGAAAGGATTTAAAGTGTGTAAGAAGGCTTATTGTGGACTGTCAAAGAAGACTTCAATAACTTTAAATGGATGAGTACTCAGCTCCCGCCGGTAAAAATATGACATAATATAAGCTCAAAAGTGTTTGAAATAAGAAAGCACTCAGTTTATGGTGTGTACAAAGCCAATTGGAAAGGGTTTCCTCGCTATTTATAATTCAAATAAGGCCACCCCAAGCCCCATCTATATAGAAGGTGGTGTCGTAGGTTTACATGTTGCTTCCCGTGCTGTCCAGGGCAATGTGGGTCCCGCAGTGTCGCAGTAGGTACACTCGAACAACGCGTTGTTCGCTCGGTCGTTCATAACTTTCAATCCGGGAGTCCGATGGAAGCGTGCCATACCATTCCGGAAAGATCTTTCTGAGAGCTACAAAATGACATAGGATTTGCGCTTTTTTGATTCTGGGAAGATGAGTCCATGACCGAAATAGCATTTCCGAGTTTCCATCAGGCAATTCGGTGAGCTGTTTTATGTAGTTTGCACTCCGAAGTTAAGATATGGGTCTTGTGGGACTTCTATTGAAGAAATTTGGGTTGAAATAAGTGTATTTGGTTTGAAGTGAAGTTGAGTTGGCAAAATAACCATTTTTGCTGTAACTCCCCCAAATCCGGGTCTCTTCCAACCCGATAGATGGTGCTACACGGTACTACCATTCATTCATTCATACCATTGAATAGTCTCAAAAGGACTAATATAACCTCCATATATCCAAAATAATATTACATTTCCCAGGTTCTTTATAACCCATTCATTTGTTCTTGTCATAATATAAAATATATTACAATCGTTCATCTATACCATAAGGCTTCGTCTTCGCCTTGCCCTTGTCTTTTCCTGAGCCTTCTGTACGCTCAATCTTAGATGTGTTCATATGGTTCAAGCAGGAGTGAGCATGGCTAGCTCAACAAGTACTACAATTCTAATAAATAACATGCTTGAAACATAGAACTCATATATCTTCAATAACTAAACAATAGTTACGAAGTACTATCGTTAATTCAAAATAGCACTTCTTTTCCTTCAAAACATTTTACACAACCATACTCAGTGGAATAACAATTATGGCTCAAGTCTATGAGCATATCATAAGTTCTTTTGAAAAGGACAACCCGACACTAAGTCCGTAAGTCCGACATAGCTTACGAGCACTTCTGGGTGATCAGCCCATAGTACTCTATGTTGATCAATACTACATCCATTAAACGTGTATGCGTTTAAGTTGTGGAAACCTCACGTGCCTATTGTTAAATGACAAAAATAGTTTAGCATACGTGGTCTTCGATTGAAAACCATACCAATATAACTCGGTAAACATTAATCATGCTTGACAGATTCATAATATAAGTCTAGCCAAAAGAATTGGCTTTGACTTCATCATTTAAAACTTCATGCGAAAGAATACATGAATTACACAGCTTATCCAGACTGAACTGGATCAAGGGTTAGAATACTTGCCTTTAGCGTCTGCTTACTGATTAACACACGTACACTTTAAGTCTCTATGATTCTACAATACATAATCATATAACGTACCACATTAGGTCTTATGTAATCAAGTATGTTTATTTTTATATCTTACCCTTCATCTCAATGTAAATCCTGACTTAACTCCGTTGTTAGGGTTTCCGGCTTTCATTACGTCATTCACTTTCTGTTCATCTTCGATTGATTATAAACTCTTAATCAACATGCATTAGTGTCTTACAAGTACCTTACAATGGTATGATTACATCTTAGTTCATTACTATCAAGTTCCCTTTCATTCTACACTTGAAAACATTCTTTACTATCAAACCTCTTGGACTAGCGCCGCGGCGCCAACATTAACTCTACATCTCGTCTTTGCGCATATGAAGTTAGCGATATCTTTCGGTTCAAGCCTCGCTTGTTGCAAGGCGCGGGCTTTTAAGGCTATGAGTCAAGCCGCAGTTAAGCCAGACTCGTACTCTCGCATAATATGTTGATTTAAAATTTTTACGAACTTCCCGGACACATAACTTCTCCGTTATAAGTCCGAATTTGTCCGTTCAAAAGCCTACGGTTTAGAAATTTCATACTCTATGCGTTCATGCAAGAATTTAATCTATTTGACTTCGTTTGCTAAAAATTCACCTATGAGTTCATTTTCAACGAAAACGATAAACGTTCGTGAATGTTCAACACTCGTTTCTTCGTTCTAAGTCAGAATTTGGTCATTTTTGATTTCGCAACTCTATAATGCCAAATATGACTTATCTCCATCAAAACCCATGTTTCCGACTTCAAACACAAAATACGACTTCCATTCCGAGAATTTCACGAATTCGACGATAATCGTCCAATCGTGTGAATTCCGGCAAAGCTTTATTCTTAATGATTCTAAGTGGATTTTAACCAACATATGATCATTACAAGTTACTTATTAAACCAACTTATAAAAAAGTAGGTTTTGACTCATTCTCATAAGTTATTGACTTACTCAACTTATGAACTATAAATCTTCATGCTCATGACTTATTAATAACTCAAGTCCACTAATCAATGTTCTCATGCTATATTCAACATACTAATCATCATATGACAACATATGATAAGTTCTTCATGGTTCTAGCAACTTATTAATGTTCAAGTTGTTTATTCAACTTATTCGGCTTAAGTTCATTCCTTATTAACTTATTACATGTTATTATCAAACCATCCCCCTTTTCTATCAATCCTATCATAGAAGAGATGTAGATAAAAGAGATGAGTCTTACCCTTGAAGACTTCAATTCACTTTGGAAAACTAGCAAAGGTTGAAGTGGCTTATAAGTCTTAAGTGACTTATTCTCTCTAACAATTAAGTAGCTTATATTTGAGAGGAATTGAGAGAAAATTGATCAACCAACAAATGAATGTTGAGCTCTCTATTTATAGGCAACATAAAGCTAGGGCATTAGGGTCAACTAGACATCCCACCTCCTCATTCCACCTCTTCAATTAATCTCATTAATTCCACCTCCTTACTATTCATAACTTTGGCTCTAAGTAAACTTGGCTAGCACAACACTTGCTCACCACACCACTTGATCATCACATAAAGTACTTGGGCATTACATAAAGTTCTTGCCCATCAAGTCTACCCACTTACACTTGGATTGCTCCATGGATCATGGATAAATCATTGGGCTTGCTAATTTAATCTAGCTAATTTCTTAATGGGCTTGTGCTGCATAGTTTGGACTAATGATATATCAAACACTTGGGCTTGATTGTCACATTATATTGGACTTTTATACTAGGCTAATAATCTTACAAGTCCATTAACAACTTAATTAAATAACTTAACATATATACCTCACGTATAATTCTCGTATGCTAGCTCGTATATTAATTCTTAATATACGTTATCTCATTCTTCATACATAATAGTACAATACGTCGTATTATACTTCCGTTCAATACTTTCATATAATGAAGACACATTATACGATCACAACTTTCTTCCTTTAACGCTTAATAAACCTAACGTTCCCAAATTAAGTCCAAATGCGAAATATTACGTTTTCCATACCTAGATTATTATTACATAATCGATCTCACCTTGATATTATAACGTTACATATTTCTCGGAAGTTCAAAAATAATTCCCGAGCAGAAGTTGATGAATAGTATTTTTCAGAAAATTTCTCGAGAAACTTTTATTTTCGTTTTAGAAATTCAAACACTTTAATTCTCTCACGTAGTTAAAATACTACTGACGTCTAACGCTTTCTAGGTTATAGAAACGACATTCATCTTCTCAACACATAATAATAAAAATTATATTATTTTATTCATTATTAAAAGTATTTACAATGGTTCGATTTTTCTGGAATTACACTCTCCCCTTATAAGGATTCAAATTCGAATCTAAATATATATATAAAAAAAATTACACAAATAAATGCGGGTAATTCTTTTTCATCATTTCTTCTAACTCCCACATCATTTCTTCTTCGCATCGTGGTTCTTCCATATCACCTTTACCAAGGTATGACTTTATGTCGCATAACTTGTTCTTTTCTATCGACAATTTGAATCGGCGTTTCCTCATATGTTAAGTCCTTCTCGACATGAATAGGCTCATATTCTATTACATGCTTATAATCCGGCTTACAAGGACGCAATACCGATATGTGAAATACATTATGTATTCGTTCTAGGTCTGGAGGTAACGCTACCACGTAAGCTATCTCACCCACCCGTTTCAATACCTTAAAAGGTCTTATAAACCTCGGACTTAACTTTCCCTTCTTTCCTTTCTAGGGAGATACTTTTAGAAATACGTAAGAGCCTACTTCAAACTCTCGATTCTCTCTATGCGGATCTGTAAACTTCTTCTGTTTGTCTTGAGCTTCTAAAAGATGCATTTATATCTTCTTGACAATATCCACTGTCTGTTGTACCAATTCTGGTCCCAACATTCGACGTTCTCCTACTTCATCCCAATACAGTGGCGTTCTGCATTTCCTCCCATACAAAGCTTCGTAAGGCGACATACCTATGCTTGCATGATAACAATTGTTATACGCAAACTCCACTAATGGTAGATGATCATCCCAACTACCCTTGAAATCCATGACGCAAGATCTTAGCATATCTTTTAATGTCTGAATTGTCCTCTCGCTCTGTCCATCCGTCTGTGGATGATACACCGTACTCAACTTCAACTGCGTTCCTAACTGCTCTTGTAGACTCCTCCAAAAGTTCGATGTGAATCGTGGATCACGATCTGACACAATCAATACTGGTGCTCCATGTCTAGAGATTATTTCCTTAATATAAAGTCTAGCTAATTGGTCTAAGTTATTTTTAACCCTGATTGGCAAAAAGTGAGCCGACTTTGTCAATCGGTCTACTATTATCCAAATCGCATCATACCCCTTCTGAGTAGTCGGAAGTCCCACCACAAAATCCATCGTGATATTCTCCCATTTCCACTCCGGAATTTCTAATGACTGTAGCAAGCCACTAGGTCGTTGATGTTCGACCTTAACTTTCTGACAAGTCAAGCACCTACCCACATACTCGGCTATCTCTCTCTTCATGTTTGGCCACCAGAAACTCTGTCGAAGATGTTGATACATCTTAGTGCTACCAGGATGAATCGAAAATATCGAACTATGAGCCTCTTGCAACACCTGCTCCTTTAATTTCGTCTCATTCGGAACCCAAATTCTTCCTTCAAATGTCAATAACCCCTCGTTAAATTGCCCCTCCCGGGGTTATCTCCGGTTTCACACATTTGTAGCTGTCTTTTCGTAGGGTTATCTTTGAGGTTGTCATGTTGTTGACTCTGAATATCCTTAGGGTTATCTCTGAGGTTGGAATTGATGTTGTGGTTCTCCAAGGTTATCTCTGGAGTAAAAAAGACATGTTTGCCCTCCTGCATAGTTAGTAATAGAAAAATAAAATTTTGAGTGTCTACATTAGGGTTTACCTAATTAATCATAAAATTATATAATACACAACATACATCATACAACATAGTTATATAACATTCTTGAACTCATAATTGAGTTTCAAATTAGGATTTCTATTTATCAATTAGTTAATTATTATTTAAGATTTCTAATTTGAGAAATTAGGGGTTTAAATCACTAATTAGGGTTTTTACATAATTAGAATTAACACTTAAAATACAAATAATATATCACATAACACAGTGACTTAACAAATTTTGAAGTCTCATTTGACTGCAAAACTAGGGTTTATCAGAATATGAGGGTTTTCAAATACTGCACCATTATTGACCAATCATTGACAATGCGTATATACAAGATATATATTTATATAAGACTAAAAAATCAAAATATATTTAATATTATATTATTATTCTCATTCATCGATCAAAATCTAAAATTAGGGTTTGATTCCATATCTCGATTTATCCTATTATATATAACATTATTAATTAAGTTAAAATAATTAACTTAACTATTCTCAATAAATACACAAAATAAAATAAAATAATTATTATAATAATTCTATATTCATTTCATATATTATTTAAATAATATATAAACATATTTTCATAGAATATAACTAATAAAAATATTTTTATCGTAAAATTAATTATTGTAAGAATATAGTTTATAATGATCAATAATTCTAAATATAAAATTATT